>CP142451.1:2407500-3007500 GCA_038049695.1 Cinnamomum chago
TTGATTTGGAAGCATTTCTGGGAGGTCAACTTGTCTCGGATTTGTGGGTTTCTGTTAAAAACTGAACATGGATAAGTATGAAGTGATTGAGGAGATAGGTGGAGGAACATTTAGGAGAACTTTGTTGGTGTGGCACAAAACAGAGAAAAAGAAGTAAGAAAATGATTTTTTTTATTGTATTGAATTTTTATTGGAATCCCTTTTCTTGATTGCATTGTATTGAGCAATTGTGATTTCTATGGGGATATTCTATTTTCTGGGGTTAATTTTTATTGAAGGTATGTTTTGAAGAAGATTCAGTTGGTTAGGCCAACGGAGCACTCCAAACAGACTGCCCATCGAGAGGTCAGACTATCCTTTTTTTTTTCTTTTGTATTGGAGGTTGTTCTTTTTTTCTTCTAATGGGTGGTGGAAAGAATTGTGATTTTGCATCTAAAACTGATGGCTTTCTCTGTGAAGAAGTAGGTAAGTGTCCATTTGTAATGATTTTTAACATTATGAGTTATTTGGGTCTACATCAAATTACAATCACTTTGGACTGTTAACATATGTATTAGAATATGGTTGTGATAACCTCTCAAGATTTTGATTGAGTTAGATTAGTATCATGATGCAATTAGGTTTCTTGATTTGTCTTGTGTACTCTCTAAATAATCAGTTGTATAATTCAGATCAAGTTTTACAGAAAATCTTTCTTTAGTATGCCATCAGAAAGGATGGAGTTATCTGTTCCATTGTGCTTTCTGGGTCGTAGAAAAAGAACTTAGTCAAGTGCTTTACTTTTAAAGAAGAACATTCCGTGATTTAAGATATTTTAGAGCTATTTGAGTGCTGGATGTGTAATTAAAAACACATTGGAGAACCCGCGATGGAATATTGTTCAGCTCTTGTGATGGCATAAGAAGATTGCAATTTGCATAGGATTCTAGAAAAAGAACTTAGTCGAGTTCTCCACGTAACACGTTGAAAGAAGAACACTGTGATTTGAGATATTTTAGAGCTTTTTGAGTGCTGGTTGGTGTAATTAAAAATCACATTGGAGAACTTGTGATGTCATTTTGTTCAACTCTTAAAAAGAATTGTGGTGATGTTCTCTGCCCCACCCAGTGTTGGAGATTCCATAAAAGCAGAAATAACGCTGATCAAGGATGGAGTAAAAAAAAAATCCTTCCTACTTTCTTGGCCCTTTACTTGTCGACGGCAATTCAGTGAACATCATCCGTGGACAAGTGGCAAGTCTAGACCGGGTGAATTTTTACAGTGGTTGATGGCGTAGTCTTTTAGTCATTTTCATTTTAATGTTTTCTTCGACTATCATTCATCTTCTTGATGGATGGTCTTTCCTTGCACTTTATTTTCCTTGGATATAACATTTTCAGTTTTCTGAATCATAGTAAGTTTATTAGTATTATTAATGGATCGATTTTTAAGTTCTTAGTTGTTAGGGGTTTTTCAGAAAGCTGAAATACTTAAGAGTGATGGGATAACTTTCATTTTGTGAAGTTTTAAAATGCTCAATTGACTTTTTAATCACTTACTGACATTGACGTATTTATGGACTGCAGATAGCCTTAATCTCAAGGATTAGAAATCCACATATTGTAGAGTGTAAAGAAGCATGGATGGAAAAGGTAATATTTAAATTTGTGAATGTCATTAGGGAGAATTCTGTATCATCTGTCACTTGCATCTTTCCAGTTTTGACCATATATAACCTCAGATCCACATGATATTCTTGTAAGAAAGTTTGGCCTTTGGCTTGTTTGGATGTACCCCAAACCATAATTGGTTTGATTATCTTGTGCTAATGTTTCAAAGTAGTTCTACCCTACATCTATTCAGCGAGCAGATCTGTTAGTGCTTTCAGGGGAGAGGCAGAGCTGAATACCAGTATTTTACCAAACACATAATAACAATCTGTTCTGCAAAGATAGTCAAACATATTATGATTTTGGTTGGATCAAGATGCACCAAAATTCATTTTAGGCCTCACAGTACCATGGATAGAATAATATTTAAACTTTGATATAATATTGTATTTAAAGTCTGAACACTTTTATATGTGGGTTTCAATTACAGGGTTGTTTTATATGCCTTGTAACCGACTACTGTGAAGATGGTAACATGTAAGATGATGCAGTAACACTTGATAGGGAGATTCAGTTTGAATTTGAATGGATGTTTGAAGCAATGATCATGTTCTTTATATATTTGGATGGTCAGGGCTGAGAGCATTAAGGACACTAATGGATCATTGTTCCCCGAAGCGGTATTCCTTAATTTTGCTTGTTATTCTCTTATTTGATATTGTTTTTAAGGAAAATATCTCAAATTCATGGTTATACCTTGTACACCTGCAATTTGAGATAAAGTTAGTGACCACCACAAAAGTATTCTTTTATTTCTGTTTTTGTTTGGACATTGGAGTTATTGCCATTTTGTAATGTTTCTGCTTTGCAGATGCTTTGTAAATGGTTCGCGCAGTTGCTTATAGCTATGGACTACCTGCACTCAAATCACATCCTTCACAGGGATTTGAAAGTAAATCTCATTATCCTGGTTGTGCCCAATTAAGAAATATGGCTCAAGAATCTCAATTTTTTAGGGACCCATTCCATTAAAATTGCACCAGGTGGGACACTCTTTTGCTAAATCATCATCCAGTATTTTAAGTTGGTTGATACTGATTTCGAGCAGAAAATGTGGAATAGTATCCCTCTCAATCTGGTGCCCGTTTTTCATGCCATCAGCAAATGCAATGGGCCTATTTGGATCTTCGTAAACCAAGTGCAGGGGACCCATTTTAACTTGTAAATGAAAACTCGTGCTCAGATAACCAGATTGACCAGCAAATCAGAGTTGCTTTGTTCTGTGTCTTAACCAATTTAAAGTAACCATAGTTACAGGTAAATTACATGCAGAGAAACAAATTCCCAACTATCCAAATGGGGCCTTATTGTCATGGATGAATTTCATTCTGCAAAACTATCCAAACCACTTGAAATATGTCATACATCCAACTGGGCCCTTACCATTTCACAATTAGTATCTCTTCGGTTCAAGTTGCGTTCTTCTTGATTTCTTTATCTTATCTTTCAGTGCTCCAACATATTCCTTACAAAGGATCAAGACATCCGGCTTGGTAAGTTGTCATATCATTTCCAAGGATTTAATCTTGTGACTTATATAGGTGCTATTTTCTTGGTTGGAGCAAAAACTAGATCTTTTAAATCAGCGTAATCTGTTGGTTTCTATGTGTGCTACCACCGGGATTAGTCCTTCTAGGTCAAACACCCCGTGGATACCCTCATTAGCAAAAAATAATCTGTTGGTTAATATGAGTGCTGCCACTGTACCTTTTCCCCCTTGCTCTCATTGGACTCTTTCTAGCATCATTTCAGTTACTTCCTTATTTAATAATTTCAGACAAGCTTGAACTGTTTTATGTATAGGTGATTTTGGACTTGCAAAGCTACTGAATGGTGATGATCTTAAACCTTTGGTAAGTGTGGTACTTCGCCTCGTCTGATTTCTCCTGTATTTATTATAATACCAAGGCCGCTAGCTGTTGGATTTTGTGTTTCAAATTTTAAAGAAATCTTGTACATCATTTCAGTATTTGATGCATGCTCCTAAATGTGCATTAAATGGTTTACTACTTTATTTAGCATTGACAATCCGTAGTAAATGCATACAAATCTTTTTCGATAAGTATGCGTTAAACGCTTGTATTTCTTCTTTGCTATGTAAAACTCAACCAGTTTGCATCTTCACGTAGTAACTAGTGAATGAAACACGATCAATGCACTCTGCTAGTTATATTGCATATTTGCATCAAGGGTTTCATCATAAAACGTACTCTGTGGAATGAGGCTTTGAATGGGTTGTCTCCATCTTCCTTATCCGGTTTTTAGGATCTTCGTTGTATTTATTGGGAAATCAGAAAGATATATGCACCATTCTCCGTGAATCAATGCATACTCTAAAAGAAAGACTTGGGTCTGGACTTGGTTGAATTCCCAAGATAGTGTTGCTAATGTTGGTGTGTATTGAATAAAAAAACAAGAAGAATAGTGCATGCGGCTGAGATCTGTGTGCTAATATGGGTTAGAGCAGTAACACAAAAGAATAGATATAGGAAGAAGTACAGAAGAAGAAACCTACAGATTGCACCAATAGAAGAGAAATTTTGAAACGAAAAATGTTGATAGAGTTGGTCTTGGGATGTACAATAAGAATGGAAACAGCTCCTCTGTGAAGAATTAGATGTTGAGGAACTATGAGCAGATGGATATCAAATGAAGTCTTGGAATGAAGTAGTTAGAGAGAGAGAGAGAGAGAGAGAGAGAGAGAGAGAGAGAGAGAGAGCAAACATGCCGTAAATAGGGATGAGTGGAAAGGTAAAACTCAAAAGGGATGATGATGATGCATAATCTAATATGATATGATAGAAGAAAATCCAACCAAATGAATATAGGAATTATGTTGGGGTAAACTCGGCTTTTGGGACTCAACTACTACAATATAATTGAGAATCTATCTTGCTTCTAATGTTTAAAGCTTTGATTGGTCAGCAAGGTCCTTTACCATTAAAAAAAACAAGCGATAAGTGAGAATGTGTGATTGAATCTGTAACTTTATGTTTTGCGCGTAACTTGTTTTTACATCTGAAATCCTGCATTACTAAAGAGTGGTGTAATACCAACTGCAGGTAGGAACCCCAAATCGCATGTGCCCTGAACTCCTTGCTAATACTCCATACAGCTTCAAATCAGATATTTGGTCATTAGGTGAGGTGCATTCTTTTTTCCTTGTGTTCATTTCCTCCACCACAAATGATCTCACTCCATGAACATACTTTTCATTTCAACATCTCAGTGAGAATTCTTGCTTGCTTATCTGTATACCCACATGCATGCATGCATCACATCATACACATACGAACAACTAGTTCTTTGCCTTCTGTCTCCAGGTAAAGGCTTCTTTACTGACTTTTTTAAAGTGTCTTACAGGCTGCTGTATGTTTGAAATGACTGCTCATCGACCAGCTTTTGTAGCTTCAGTAAGTTACATTTTCTAACGTCTTCATGTGAAGTCTAATACAAAAAATAATTTTATTTTCTCTCAAGTGCGGTCACAAACATCAGAACCTAAACTATATGCTTTAGTCCTAGCATTGTGCAATTTACATGCTTTAGCCTATAATCACCATCTCATTTGCTGCCATAATAGAACTAATGGTCCAGTAATGCCACCAACCTTTACCACATTACATTTTACTAATTTACAGCACAAATGGAACAGGATGCAGCTGGTCTTACAAGTAAGATAAATAGATCTTCCATTGGTGCATTTCCCAGCACATATTCTTCATCTCTGTAAGTTTCTTTGGACTTGAGATTGTTTCTTTAGAGATTCATGGATGTTCGCTATTATGTCTTCAAGCAATGAAGACACCATCCTTCATTCATTGAAGTGATTGAACACCACCAAGCACATGTCAATCACATTACCAGCATGATTGACAGAGACAATGTCCATAGTTTGATAGCATTGCACTGGATAACCTATGAAATTGTGTGCTGATATTGGTCCCTTGGAACTATAATTCTTTATTTTTCAACATCTTAAAATGAATGCATCGAGCTTCTTGAGTCAGGGTAGCATCAACGCATTTCATTTAGCTGCATTCACATGAGCTCATTTGCATGATGTGAATTGCAGAAAGAGTCAAATTAAAAGCATGCTAAGAAAGAACCAAGAACACAGACCAACTGTAAGCTCATGAGCTCATCTCATCTTTCAAACGGATGCTAAACATTATTTCTTGTTTTTGAGAATTCATGGCTATTATTTACATTAAAGTATTTAACTAATTCTAGTATCTACATTAAGGCCTCAGAGCTCATGAAGAGTCCTCACTTGCAAAAGTACCTTGTCAAATGTACGGTTCCTCCATCGCCAGTCTTCTGTCCTTCTCCAGTGAGAAAACTGGGAAATTCACGACGAGAAAGTGGCATAAATCATTGTGGCAGCAGTTTAATAAAAAATAAGGGTAGTTTACCTTGCACTGTTATAAGCCCAAGAAGGAGACTACATTCCACGGTCTTAATCAAAAGCACCAATGACGCCTTCCATCCATGGCCAGTCAGCAGCTCAGGTGATGACAGTTCCACTACAACAAATGTCACAAAGTCCGATGCTCCGAAGGAAGAAGAATGCAGCCCGCCAAACACTTCGGTCTATGTATCTTCCAGTAGAAGTGGTTCTGCAACAAGCATTGGGATAGGATCTTTACACGAAGTCAACTGCACATTCAAACATTCTCAATTCCTGCATTCAGATGTTTCATCTGGTCAGACTACAATGAAATGCAATGCCTCCATTCAAACACAGGAAATTTGTGAAAGACCAAGCGTCAAAGAATCCATCCAAAGCTATAAAATTTCTTCTTCTGATACAAACACATTTAAATGTGACAATGAAATTTCAGGCACAAAAAAATTTCAGGAAAGAGCTGCAGCATTAGAGTCTCTCTTGGAGTTGTGTGCGGAGTTGTTAGAGCAGAATAGACTTGAGGAACTAGGAGGCATCTTGAAGCCATTTGGGAAGCATGGAGCTTCCCCAAGGGAGACTGCTATCTGGCTATCCAAGAGTCTGAAAACAATCAACCAAGTACATTATAACAGAGACAAATTCTTGTAGTAATTGTTGATTGACCTCTTAAACTTCATGCGGAAAACTGCACTGAAGAATTAGATCATGAATTTTCAAATGTTGGGTGTAATTAATTTCACTTTCTTTGAGAGAGAGAGAGAGAGAGAGAGAGAGAGAGAGAGAGAGATTTCATTAACTAATTTTGGATTCAATATGAATTTCACCATTGAAAATGGAGAATGAACTCTTTTTTAGTTGAGCACAAACTGTTGCTACTTCATTTTTACTGCCTCGTGCATCCGGAGATTATCAGAAAGCTATGAATAAGCTGTGCAGCTTGCATCTCACATCCACAAAGGGCCTACCAGAGGGCAACAATTATAGCTGAAAGGTAGGCCCCACATGAATGTAGAATGCTTGATCCAACAAACTGTAGATCCTTTCAGAACAGACATCGAATGTTTTGGTACATAGCCTAGTGGTGATTGCCGCTTCTTTTTCTCCTAAGTTCCTGGTCAGACCTCACCATCAAAAAGGCCAATATGACTGGAAAACATGGTCTCTCCTGTAGCAATCATACCGTCGATTTCATTTATGCTCAAGATGCGGATCTGCAAATGTGGTACACAACATGTTCCGGTTTCATGCAAAAGGTTATAATTGACTTTCTTAATACCTTCTCTGTTCTTTTCTATCTTCTTATTTTATTTTTTTGGAGAACGAAGGGTTGCTCCGTTAGTTGATAGCCCCGCCCTCACCCTGTTGCCCAGGGATCGGTTGCTACATGTGTGGGTGACCTCTCCTATTGAGTGGGGGTGCCAGCCCCCTCGGCTGGGTACAAAAACAAAACCTCTTCTTTTAATTGTTACTTTCTTAAATTTTTTGGAAGAAATGGAATGGGGAGCTATAAAGTAACATGCTTAGATGCCTGCTAAATCCAAAGGTTACTTTAAAAATGATTACAATCTAAAATCCAAATTTAAATAAACAGCAATTACAACAATCATCTTCACCACCATCATTGAAGCCTAATCTCATGTATCAGTCTGCTTTGTGTATCCTACTCTGTGTGCTAAGGATTACATTCAGAACATTTGAGTGAACCGCTCAACCAGCGTTGGAGACTGCTTCGCATCTCTCTGTTTCTAAATCTGCCGCATCTTCAGGAAAATCTGGAGCTTTCGGAGTCAGTCCAAGCATCTTGAACATCATTTGATCAGCGTCAAAATCATTGTTCGGTGTAGTCAAGAGCTTCTCGCCAGTAAAGATGGAATTGGCGCCAGCGAGAAAGCAGAGAGCCTGCTCAGGCATGGAAAACCGAACCCGGCCAGCCGACAGCCTGACCATTGCATTTGGCATCACAATGCGAGCAGTTGCAATCATTCTTATCATTTCCCATATCTCAACAGGCTGTGAAAAAGAAGCACAAGATGCTTAGAACATTGCGTCTCGGAGCATTTTAAAACTTCAATTTCGTTTGAACAGAAAATAGCTTTCTCAGAACCAAGTTCATGGCTTAACACAGTTCATAATGTCAGTCACATATCATAGTATACCCCTTTTTTTTAAAGAACAAAGGATTAGTGTGTCCCTTGACTAAAAAGATGCCACTACACATGTAATGACATTTGAAAATAGGAGGGCTATTCTGCATTGAAAACTCTTTTGGTTACTGAAATCTCCCTTCTTTAAAAAAAAAAAAAAAAAAAATTGGAGGTAAAATATGGCATGTTCCAACCACACTCACCTCTATTTCTCTCTTTCCAAGACTTTTTCCTCTAAAAGAAAAGTTCTCTTTCTAGGAAACTATTCCAATCTCAAAAAATAGTCAACTGTGCAATTTCAACTGGAAAGGCATCATAAAGAAAGTTCATTTTGTTCCCTTGTCTAAAGCTAAAAGGAGTTCAGTAATTAGCAACTCATGAAAATCATTCGAAAACAACCAATTGGTATCGGGCAGTCGTCCTCATCCTACTTCCATCATGTGAATTAGTCTTCAATCAGGTAAGAAAGCAATAAGCTTTGGTAGCTCAATGCTTTCGGTTTTTAATTTACATTTCTTGATCCTTGTTTCATGCATTTAGAATTTGGATATATACTCTTCAAATTTCCCTCTCCCTTTTTTTAATGGTATGTTCTTCAAAATTCTTGGTGTTGCTACATGGCTTGAGAGAGTACCATTATAATCACATTTCAAAATGGTACTCTCTCAAACATACACAACCCTTTAATACACACCCCTTCTCTGTTTTTCTTCTCCTAAACATAAAACCCAAGGGCATTTTTGAGTTTCTGAAAAAATAAAGGGGGAAACTGGCTGGCCGGAGTCCAATCTAGCTGGATGTCCTGAATTGAAATGTATTTGGAAAACTAAAGGCCCATTTTGAAATGTGTTTTTAATTTTGTCCTGTTTTGAAATGTAGTAGAAACTTTAGGCCCCATTTTGAAAATTTTCCTTAGAATCTGTAACATTGAGAGAAAGAGAGAGAGTACCTTCTGATCTTGAAGAGGTGTACCTTTTACTGGCACCAATGCATTAATGGGAACGCTCTCTGGATGTGTAGGAAGAGTAGCCAAGGTATGCAACAAGCCAACACGATCCTCTTCAGCTTCTCCAAGTCCTATTATTCCTCCTATTAACAGCAAGTGTGGAGTTAAACATCTTGCATCCTTAATAGAAGTTGTGGTTTCTTGTATGGTCTAAAAGAATATTCTCCAATAAGAAACATGAACAACAAGACTGTCAGAGATTAAAAATTCAACTCAAACAGTTAGCTCATCCAAATAAGTGAGATTTTGACCAGGGTTGTCAGGAGATGGTAACTGACCAAAGCAAGTGTTGTCAAGGGAAAGTCACCGCTTGCCATAACTGAGTAGTCTACTCCTAAACTTTTTAATGCTTTTGGTGGTAAAGGTGGTTTAAAAGGAGAATATACTTGTATATTGATGGGTCTAACAGTATATAACTCATACTGCATTAACTTTGCATACAATTTCTCAATCATTACAAATTAAAATTATTTTGGAACCAAATAAAAAATGGAGAAATATTACAATAATCTACCTCAAGTATTGCAATACAATGAAATATGGTATAATCAGCTCATAGATGATTTTAGTACTACTTCTATATTTGGAAGCTGACATATTGATTCTGCTGCTGACCCAAGATTGATGGGACAACTGGACAAGGTTCTGATGATGTCATGATAATGATAAAACATGTTATTCCTTAGCATCCCACAATTCCTTGAATTAGATTCCAAGTAGGCTCTCCGAAGCGGAAGAGATTACTGTGGAAGAGGCAGCGAAATACAACACATCCAAAAGAAAACTTTCCTAAAGACAACGAGATGCCACACTGACTGTCAAGGAAAGTACAGTGTCTGAAAATGTAATACTGACCAACATCAAATCTAAAAATGTGAGTTGTAATAATGCATCTATCTACGACAGTGTTTTATTTAGTTAGTTAATTTTTTGCTCATTAACTAATAGACCCTGGGACCCCTTGTTAATTAGAAAGAAAAACTAACAACCTACCTTTAACTTTTCAAAGTGCACCAGCTGATCTCTCCCTCACATCCACCAGGGCCCAGTCAGGTGAATCTGCCTCCCTCAGGACTTTGACATCGCTTAACAGTGAGCTAGCAGCCCGGGAATACAACAGTGTGCTTTAGCTACCTTCAGTTGATAACAATACCTGAATGCCATTGCCGAATTGTTCTAACTATAGAAAATATTTAAAGTGGGCAACCCTTGGATATTTAGCAATTCGACAAAAAGCTACATTTCATAGGCACCCCAAATTGCAGTCCTTAAGATTTACACACTCAAAACCAGCCATGTCTGATGACTGATGCTGAAGGAAATACCTTGAACACGATACTGTTTTTAAATGTCCACGATCTTATTGAAGAAATCAGAGTATTAGAGATGCATGCTGTCCAAAACAAAGGAAAAGGGAAGGACACAGCTCACACAGAAAGAGGAAAATGGCCAATCACTCCCATACAAGAAAATGTACATCAAAAGGCCAAAAGCATTTGGCAAAGATATCAAGGCAGGAGGAGGAAAACATTGCAAAACATCAGTCCAGGCCAAGTAATTTCTTGTTTAGTCAACACAACCTCTTCCTTGTAAGTGCACCTAATTATGCTGTTAAAAGGTGATCTAAAAATTACAAGCCAGGTCCACCACTTCATTCATCATATCGCCAAGCCACCAGGAGGTAGGAAAGCACCTGCTCATGCACTGAATCAACACCAAAAACCCAACACATTTCAGAGGGGTATTGCTTTCCACCAATAGAGAGTAGACATTGAGGACTACCATATTTGCAAGGATCAAACCCTTTTTTCATCAGGTAACATGAAATGAACCCACAACCAGAAAGATTGCAGCAATGAGCACCTCTGCCAATTGTGCTACAGGCTCTTGTCAAGGATCAAAAAACTTTTTTAACCATAGCAAAATTAACAATTATGCCACCAAAAAAAAAAAGAAGAAGCACAATCTCAACATTTCATGCTGTTAATGGAACATCAACAGATCTTCTAAGAGCCATAAATGTCCAGTAAAAGTTACATGAGGGTTGCCTGAACATACCAACAGAAGTTTAGCCACTTTTAGGTATAGCTGTGGTGTACTTTCGCATCATAAATCAGGACTCCATTAATTATTTCAATTCTTATTTTCAGAACCACCATGGGAGCTTCTCATTGTAAGTTGTAACCAGATCAAATTGACTAGTTCATTTTTCATTTTTCTTGTTCTCCTTTTCCTTTGGTCAGAGTAAGAGAGATTATACTAAGAGAAGGAAAAAAAAAACAGAAGCCAGTGTAATGACTAGAAGAACACGGTAAATCTTATACATCTATTCTTCATCATCATCATCGAAGACTTATATGATCTATTTGGGTTTTGTATGTTGTACTTTTCTACTAAACCCAATTTATAGTCGTGTTTTCAGCAACATTGAATTGCCTCATAAACCATCTCAAACCAGGCCACACCCAAATTCACTGTAATCTCTTCTAACACAGTATATCTATGAAGTAAGAGTATGCCACTACTTTATGAGCAAAATCACCTGAGCAGACATTGATTCCTGCTTCGCGGACAAACTGAAGTGTTTCTAGACGTTCATCATAGGATCTTGTAGTTATGATGTTCGGATAGTACTCCCGTGATGTATCGAGATTATGATTATATGCTGTTAGCCCTGCCTTCTTCAGCTCCACAGCTTGCTGCTTCTCCAGCATGCCCAAAGTGCAGCACACCTCCATTCCCATACTCCTGTGAGCATAATTATTCAGAGGGGTGGATGTCAGTCACAACAATCTTTTTAAAAAGTGGTCACATAATGCAAAATAAATAAACTCAAGGAGGCGTCACTGAATCACAAAGGTTACAAAAGGCAGATTGCATAATGTTGAATCTTTATGCTCTACATAAAGTTAATTCAATATTTAAGCACCCACGAGAAGAACAGTTGGCCATAGGAGTCAGGATGATAACCAAGAACTTTTGTAGAATGGCTGATATTTTTCTTAAAACTACTACACATGCATACAGTTCTTCAATAAAGAAGTAACAAAGAGTAAACTTTTATATCAAATTATCAGTTGTTCAGTCAGTCCTAGCCAAATACCTTGCAATCAGTTTATGTAAGTGCTTCTCATACCTTATTTCCTTTACATATTCAAGTATCTGATTGAAATTGGTCTTCCTACCGACTGTATCTCTCCATGCAGCACCCATGCAAAAACGAGTACTACCGGCTTCTTTTGCCTATGAAATATATGCAGATCAGATACCAACAAAAGAAAGAATACATATGCAATCAGTCAAAAAAGTACCATGATGGAAGAGAATAAAAAAAGCGATGATAAATATATGAATGATGGTAACCAAGTTTTACCCGATCAATTCCATCAATACAAGTCAAAGTTTATAAGAATAAGTATGATATGAAACAAGAAAAGTAGATCTAAGTGGTTCATCAATGGAATATGATCCCTGACAGACTAGAAATTTAATCCGTGTGTGTGCGGGAAGAGCAGCATCAGTAAATCTAAAAATTTGTGACATGCCAAGGGTTCGGCAATCTCTTTTTACTTTTTTATGCCAACAGCTGCCAACTGAATGTGGATAAGACATAATTCACAGTTGTCAACAATGGAAAGTGAACAGTTCATGCGGAGAGCAAAAGGTACAATGGCTTTGTAAGGTATCTTCTTCTTTTTTGATTCCCTGAATGGTGTGGTTATATAATGTATCTAACAACAAAGTTGACAGAAATAGCCAGTTGTGTCCCATGCAAAGTAATAAAAGTGATTTAATTTACCTTCCTTGCAGCCTCCAGAACAGCATCCTTGTTCATCAGCTTTTGAGCTTTCAATCCAGTGTTATACCTGGAGGATTGTGGACAATATGAACAGTCTTCACTGCAGCCACCTGTCTTAATTGAAAGAAGAGTACATTGCTGCACTTCCCTAAAGTTGTGAGCATGGCGATGAACCTGAGCCTGCCAAGACACCACATATTGCAAATGTGTTACTAAAAATTGAAAGCAAAGCATTTCGCACCATAATGGCAAAGCTTGTAAAGGGCAACACACACACACACACACACACACACACACACACATAGAAAAAAAGAAGGAAAATTCAACAAGGGAAAGAAAGCAGGAAAATTCAACAAGGGAAAGAAAGCAAGCCATAACTAGACTCAAAGATACTTAATATGCTAGTGTTGATGTGTTTAAAATCCATATTGGCACCAAATACTTGCAGGCTATCATTTAAAAATATTCTATCTTTTCGGTATGGAAAGATAAACACCATGCCATGAATGAGACTGTATGATACAAATGTGCTAAACCCTGACAGTAGTTGCTAAAACATAGTTCAAATACAAGCACAAGCTCAGAACCAAGGATCAAAATAGCGGTTGCGGTACGCGTAGCGGTCAGTGGCCAAAACGCTACGTAGTGGGCGATACGCAGCGGTTGCAGTCATACGTAGCGGTGTAGCGGTGTGAATTTTTTAAATGGTCAAATTTTTTTGAATCTTGTATAGCAAACAATATTGTATTTCTTTAGTGATTTGAAATCATATAAGGGTAGAGATAACTTTAGGAAAGATTATTGAGGAGAAGAAATAGGAAAAACAGTGTTTAAAACTAAAATTACTTAGCTCTATTAGGTTTTAGACCGTAGAGCCGCTATTTTCAAAATAGCGCAGCGGCCTTGACCGCGACTGCCGATAAATACGGGCGCTACGCTACATAGCGGCCGCTATTTTGAACCATGCTCGGAACTCAGTCAATCATTTGACTCATGATATATGGGCCTACCAGCCGGCTAATGTTAAAAATGGGTATGTGTTGAAGCTTAAGAAAAAATGGTACATTGACATCTTCTTATTTAACCAGGAGACACCAAGCCAAACCTCGAAAACAAGGTCTAGTTCACTAATAACTACAATGACCAGGAAACTAGGTGTATTTTCATGGCCGGCATGAACTTGAGTTGACTCAGGAATTAGGGTAGATCCCAGTAAATCGGCTGGGTTGAAAACTATAAAATTTTGTGTTCTCTTAGTATTTCATGTAAATATGTAATTATAATAAGCTGGTTCAGATTGATGGAATAAGTAAGAAGATGACGATAATGATGACGATGGCTATGACAATGATGATGTATCCTTATAATTATAATGGGAATCAGGCCAGGCATTACATTTAACATCACTAACATCTCTTCAACAGCAATAATAGCAACAAAGCAACAAATTTTCTAATCAACTGAAAAGGAACCTGTCTCCTCTTTTAAAAAGTGATATCTTTCCTCACTTAGATTTCTCCAGTAAATGCCAAACACAAGAAAATATGATATTCTTTCACTCTACCTCCTCTTCTTCCTCTCCCCACTGGGCATAAGTTTCTTTGTCTTCTCTTTTACTATATCAAAATGCCCATAAATCTTATCTAGGGAGAGCAAGAAAAGCCCCAACAGAATTCAGAGTAAACAGGCAAAACTGAAATCCAACCCAAGTGCAACACCGGATGGGAAATCCACTGCACACATGCAATAAACCACCTACTTGATCCGTCCCACCAAGAATGGAACACATGAGGGAAAAAAAAAAAAAAAACCGTCAAATGATCTGAACCGTCCATTAGATAAACTACATATAAAAAAGGTTCAACCGTGGAACCCATCAAATGAATGGTCCATATGGACTTTTCAGAGCTGATCGTTGCTTTCTAAAACCACATGGGAGGAACCTAATCACAGCGTATATGTCAGCCAAATATCACTCTAGAAAGAACATCCCAACCCTTGATTTCAGGGCCTCAAATTTTAATGGATTCAATCCAACCACTGAAAACAATGGAATTAGGCTCAAATTGGAACAAGCAACCATCTCACGTGACTAGGTTGAGCAACCAAGGATTTCGATTGATCATAGGTTGAACCCATTGCAAGAACTAGAAATGAGCAAAACCCAGTTTTTCTTATCCTAAATCGATTTCCACGACCTTCCCAAAAAAAAAAAAAAAAAAAAAAACACTCATTTCACCACCACAAAAGAAAATCAAGTAAACCCACTTCCCCATCTCAATTCAAACACATAAAAAAGCAATCTTTCCACACAAACACATAGAGAGCAACACGGAAAGAGAGAGAAATTCAAACGCATCGTCTCATGGTGGCAAAAGGAGGGAGCAACCTACACCATGAAAAAGAAGATCGAGAACTGGAGAATCGTAAACCGACTTGATCTCATCTCTGCTCCAATCGTTCCTGGGTCCTTCTCGGATCGTCTTCTCAGCCTGAACGGAAGCGGCCGAAGTCGAGAATGGAGAATGCAAGATCGAAGGGAATCGAGGGCGAGACCGCAGAGATCGAATCAGGAGCATTTTCTCAAAACCCCCAATTCTCGATCTCTCCCCAGAAACCCTAGAAATCTCAGAACTTGAACAACTTCTTCTTCTTCTTCACCTAACAACTGCACCTAACTTCTTGCATTCTGTGTATTTTAAATGAAGAGCGATGAAAACGAAGAACATGCACACGTGACTCAATTAGTGGGGTCCACAATCTAAGTTTGTATGTGATGTGGCCCACATTGGATGGATTGAATCTGGACCATTCAAATGGATGTGGGTCATTGGAATGGAATTCAAAGGGCTTTTGAATTGGGGGAAAATCTGAAATTAGGGTGTTTTTTGGGCCCACACCCAACCCATGTTCATGGGCCGGACCGGCCGGTTGGAGCTCGTCCAATGTTGGTGTTTTTTAGTTGCGTTCGGGCTCGATGAGCCCATGGGCCAGAAAGTCGGGCTTTGCAATTACATTTTGTGTGTGTGTATGTGTGTGATGTATATGTTGGGAAGGACTGGGCTTTAGGGTTTTATAGGCCTAGGCCTTCCTACTGATTATGGGCCTAGGAAATTAGGATCAGGTTGGACCTAAGCTTGGGTTGGACTTGAGCTGGCCTCGCCCATGTAAACCACCACAACTAATATAATGGTGCAAACAAGATGAGCCAGCCTGGCTCGGTTCAACCAGCATGGGCTTGGGCTTGAGCTTGAGTCATGATCATTTAACTAATTACTGCCCAAGTCAACCTCAAATTCAGCCCTGTCCAGCTTGGCTCGACTCAATATCTATAGGTTAATCAATATGCAAAATTTTCACCTACGGAGTATCGCACAGTGATGGTTATCTATTTGAAAGGTTTCATTGATTTATGAGAATAAAAAGAATATGATAAATATAGAGATAAATGGCAAATAAGATTTTTTTATTGATAAAGGCAATAGAATTAAAAATAGAATATTAGCATAAATCCATTTTTTTCCGCCATCTAAGGATTACTGTCCTACTAAGTATAAGTGAAAGCACAAATTTCACTCCCGTCAAGAAGGCCGCCGTCAAATTGATCACATGTAAATATGTTATTAAAATATAAAAGATAGAGGAATAAAACCATCGATTTCAAATGTAATCTATATTACGATGGTGAGCACAACTTCAAATGAGATGAAATTTTGCCCGTCACCAATACTAGCCTTTATTTTGATTGTGTGGCCATACTTATACATTTATAAACAAACCTCGAATCATTCAAAGTTTTGGCACTATAAGACCTAAAATTTGTTTATTTATTAGAATTTTTGACAATAATTCAAGATGTGTAGTTTTTTTGGTAAATTAGCCAATAGTTCCTAAGCACGGTCTTCTAAGGCATTCAGTCTAACGACTTTTTCTCTAATGTCTATAATCCAGAAAGCTGGAGATATTTTTGTGAGAGGTCTCTAATTCGCCACGTCATATATTTTAATGACTAATTTGCCCCTTTCAACTCTCATTCATATGCCAAGTTGTCTCTTATTCTCTGTTGTCCTAGAGAACTCCTTCCGTCTTTTTCTCTCATTTTCCATTTTCAATTCATTTCCATGGTTATGGAGTACCGTTGCAGAGCACCTTCCATCGCCACTATGACTTCCGATTCTCTCTCTTTCATTTCTTCAAAGATAAAAACTGTTTTACTTTCTCTTATTCTTTCGTCTGAAGTCTCTTCCAAATCTATCTCTCTACAACTTATTTGAAATAGAGTTGTTTGCTCTTTTGCTTGTTTTCCCTCTCTCTTTTCTCGATTGAACCATGGTAATCAAGCCTTCTTGTTTTGGATTTCAATTTTTATTAGAATCTGATTTTCCGTATTCAGACTTTTGGTGTCGCCAAACTCAAATAAATTTTACAGAAACTCTGATAAACTTGACGAAAACTCAAATAAATTTGCCAAAACTAATATAAATTTATCTGAGTTTTCAGCAAACTTATCTAAACTTCTGGCAAAACTCAAATAAATTTATCTGAGTTTTGAACAAATTTATCTGAGTTTGGACTAAAACAAATTTATCCAAGTTTGAAAAAAAATTATCTAAGTTTTGCCTAGACCCATGTGCAAATTCTTTAGATGATTTCTCCTTCTTAGATAAAATTATTTGAGTTTTGTCTGGTCCCACGTGCAGATTTTCTGGATGATTTATCCTTTTGTGAATCAATTTTCCCCATTTTCTTTCTCTTACCTGTCGTAATCCTTGATTTGTGCAATCGGATCATCTTCACGAAATTGACAGATTTTTTTTTTCTCTTTTTTTCTCCAAATGAAACTCTTAACGAAATCAGTTTTCATGTTTTTGTATCCTGCACAGAGTGTATTAAGAGGGGGCATTGTAAGATTTTTAAGTGTTTAAAACTTGAAAAGGGACCTTTAGCTCTACGGAAAGAATATGTGGACCGTTTGCAATAAAAACCACAGTTTAGGGACCACTGCCCAAATGGCCCAAGTTTTTTTGTGCACATGATCTTATGGTTTTTCTCCTGACATTTGAAATGCCATGTTTTTTTGCAAAAATTTTAAATTCCAGTTACTTAAAATGTCTCAAGTGATCTTTTCAAATTCTTAAAATTATATTCTTAATGCATTTTGTTGGAACTTAAAATGCGCCACTAAGAGGAGGGATTTGGAATTCCACCCAGAGGGGACAACTTTTTAAGAATCTGAAACTCGCTCAGATATGAATTATGGAAAAGAAACAGGAGGCTGGGGCAGGAAAAAAGAGACTTTTTATTGTTGAAATGCTAGTTCCTTCTTGCAATTTCTACTTGAATATAAGACATGTGACATGTAAACTAGGCTCACTAATCTCGCTATTTAAAATAGATTTTGGCCAGCAACAAAAGCCCGGTCTCAACAAAGATTATTAAATTAATATAATAGTTAAATTGTAAAAAAATCACTATTATTATTATTTTTTAAAATTATAAAACAAAATAAGATGAAAGTTTCTTAAAACTTTGTGATAAAAGAAAGATATTTGTTTTAAAAATAAGAATGATGTTGTTATTAATAAGCAATTAAAGTAATAAAATAATAAGAAGCATTGTAATCAATAAAAAAATAAAATACTGCATAAATATATTATGCTTTCTTTGGTACAATCATAAAAATAGATTTCCTGTAAAAAAAAAAAAAACAGTTATACAAGTACAAATTTCTTTGGTATAGTCATAAATATAATTGGTTTTATCCTCATCACCTGGGACAAGATATGTGAATGAGGATTTAAGCTAATGGAATTAGCCTGCTTGTGATGTGTGCTCTTTTAATTCATATTTGAATACCTTACTGCGAAACCGATAAAATGTAATTAAAACACATATTAAATAAAAAAAGGAAGATAGAAACAGCCAAAGATAGAACAATATATCAAACTTGAAAGCTAACAAAGGTAGATAATTTGTTAGATGTATACAATATACATGAGTTTTTCTTTCTCTTTTCTTTTTCTTCATTATGTTTAGATGGATAGAAGAGTTTAATGATATATAGCTTTGCCCATCCAAACACCGCGATCGATATAGAAGATGAAATGGAAATGGAAATGGCCTTCATTCGGACTTGAAGAAAATAGTATGAAAACAAAAATATTTTAGGGGGTTTTAAAGATATTTTTTTGAGAAATCTTCGGGGATTAAGAGAGAGTAAGGCATATGGTATTGAAGATATTATAGGATAATAATAGTAGTTATTATGGTAGGATAGTTAATAAGTTAACAGTTATAAAAATATATATTTTAGGAGATTCCAAGAGAGAGTTTTTAGTGTTTTTTTAGGAATTTTTGGGGATTAAGAGAGAGCATGAATAATAGACGTTATTATGGTAGGATAGTTAGAAAGATGACAGTTATAAAAAATCTTTTTAGGAGATTTTAAGAGAGTTTTTAGTGTTTTTAGAGAGATTTTTAGGGTTTAAGAGAGAGCAAGAATACATAATGCATGGGTATTTGAGAGATTATAGGGTAACAATAGTGTTATTATGGTAGGATAGTTAGTAAGATGACAGTTATGGTAAGATAATTTGATAAGATCAAATCAATGAGAGGTCACGCATAGGTATTGGATTCCTACTCGGCTATGTTGACATTTTGGAAATCCTACGTGGCATTAGTTGTGATGCCACATGGTGTCCGTGAGAAATATCATGACACCATGAGGCTCGAGAGTGTTAACATGACTTTTTCGTGACTCATAATAAGGTGAGAGTATCTCCCTATATATATGATTTAGTTTTCTACAAAATCTTGTTTATGAGGTTAATTATATTGAAAATAATGACTTTGAACTGTTCACTATTTTCGTAATTATGTTATATTGGTACTTTCGTTGAATAAAAGACAAAAAACAATATTATCAAATTTGTATAGATAATTATTCTAATAAACTCTCTTTCGATATAGGTCAATGCGCAATAAATCCACGTAAGGCGTCTCGTATTTAACTATACTAATGTGGAATGGAGCAGGGGCGGACCCATGTTATAACACGTGGGTGCGGTTGCACGAGATAAATTTTAAAGTTTCTTTAGGAGTCAAGGGCCGCATGGGCCTTGCCCTAATTCGAAACCGATCCCACCCCATCCCATATAAAGTTGCTCCAAACCCATTGAAACCCAAATCACAAAAAGCCAAATCTCTATCTCCATTTCTCTAGGGCAGTGGCGGCCGCAACAACGGATTCGCCCTCTCTTTGGCTCTATCTTTACCGTAGGAACACATAAGGCATAAAACCCCCAAATCATAGACCGGCCACGACAATCTCTTCCTCCGGCAAAAAGAAAACCAAATCGCCGAAAGAAGAAAAAGGTAAGATCTTTTTTATCTTGTCGTTCAAAAATTACAAATTATTTGACATTGAATGTGAAATTAGTGTAGCTATCTTTGTTTGTATCTTTTTGCGTGTGTTAGGGGGGTGGAGGTGGAGTTTAAATCATCCAAATCGGTAGAAATACAACCTATTTTCTTTCGTAATCTTATTCATGAAGAAACCAAGATTGGGATTTGTGTGGTTTATTATTTTGCAACTATAGTTTTGATGCTTGAAATTTCTCTTTTTTTGAAGAATGTGATATGTGACCTCTAGCAAGAGGGGTTTTCTCTTATAAAGTATTAGTTCTTTTTTTTATGCTATCTGAGGGTTCTCAACCCTTTGAGCTGTATTAATCCCTCCAGGCTTAGAGTGAAGCCGAGTAAACTCTCATATAGCTCCAGTGTGGTAGTGCAGTTTCGAATTTACAACCTCCGGATGCAAATCGTGGTCTTAGGCCAACCGAGCTATCCATTGGGGTTAAAGTATTACTTCCTTTGCTAGGGCGGTAGCATAACATGATGAGGGGCTATGTGATGAATTTTTGCTAATGTTTTAGTAGGTGTGTTCATGGATTGAGCCAACCCGAGTCTGGCCCAGCCCAATTTGACTCGGGCTTGGGCCTTAATTTTCAGTACTCGGCCTGGGCTTGGACCATTTATCTTAGCCCGCTTAATAGATGGGCCGGGCTTGATTCAGTGGGAGAGAGCCCAGGCCCGGCCTGGCTGAAAAATATATTTACAGTTAGAAATATATAACAGACATCCTAATGGGAGAATCACAATAAAACCACCTGAGTTGCACCTTTGTCACCATTAAAATGCCTTTTATATTTTATAATGTAAACTCTGGTGGGCTCGGGCTTACTCATCTTTAGGTGGGCTGGGCCAGAGCTGGGCTTGGAGCTAGAGTTTTTACACAGGGCCGAGCCTGGATATTCCTAGCCCGGCCCATGAACAATCCTATGTTTTACGTTCTAAGCTCCTTTGTTAGTGTTTTTGAAATGATCTAATGATTTCAAAGAGTAGGCATGTGTAGAAATATGAGAATAGTTGAAATGGGCAAACTTTTTCTCCAGTTAATCCTTTTGGAAAGGTGGGGAAAATGCCCTTCGAATAAGCTTTTTTTTATATTTTTAAAACTCTGCTTTGAACTAATTTCTATAATTTGTCCAAACATGCTCACCATTTATAAAAGTATATCAAAAGTTCAACCCCACCCTAACGAAAATCTTGAGCCCGCCACTGGTAGATGATTCACACCAATATCAACCATTCGATTGAATACCATAAAAAATATTTATGCATTATAGTCAATACCAATTTTCTAAAGTCAATCTCCTAAAACAAATGGTAAAATGACACTTGCTCTTTCATCATTAATATTCCATTAATTTACAATGAAAATGCCCTGTCATCATTAATATTCCATTTATTTATTGATAAACAATCATTAAATTTTTGTGTATCTTTTGTTTTACAATGAAGATATTGTACATAAATTTCTGTGTATCTTTTATTTTGGGTGCATTGATTAATATACATGCACAAAATTATTATTATTATTATATATGCAGCTGGCACAATAATGACATTTGCAATACTATCCTTAAGTTATAGATATAAGCCAAATTGCTCCATATCCTAATCAAATAATCCTTGATCTCATATTGTGAGGGATAAAGTAAACAACAACAAAAACAACAATAAAGAAGGATAGTCGACATTGGGGGTGCTCATGGACTGGGGCGGCCCGAGTCGGCCTAGGCCAAGCCCGCTTTGGGTCGAGCTCCGATTCAATTGTAGAGCGCCCAAAGCCCGGCCCGGCCCGGCCCGAATATAATAATGGTGATGTAGGGATTCCTACATTAGAAAGTCAACATCCAAATGCCTGATAAAATCATTTTTAAGATACCCTCAAAGACAATGTAAGCTACCTATTTTTAAGATTTTAAACTTAACATGTTCCGGCGGGCTAGTTAAGGCCCAATTCAGGCTTGGGCAGGGCTTGAGCCTACAACTTAGAAGCCGGGTCGGTCTTCAATATTCCTTAGCCCTGCCGAGCCCGACCCATGAACAGCCCTACTGGGCTTTGCAGAAATGTAATCAAAAGTTCATAAAAATGCCTTTTACTTTTTTTTTTCTTACATCACATTATTTGTTTACCACCTGCTGTAGATTAACCTTACTTGCCTTGTCTTACTTATTTTAAGTGATCTAATAAAAGCATCCAAACAAAAGTCATGTCAGCATAGGTATGTCAAACATGTAAAATTGACTTTTGTTTCCTGCAATTAAACTCCAGCATTTTTTAACACTAGTGTTTCTAAAAGTGATTAAAATAGAAGTGGGAAAATCAGATAATAAAATAGTACTTAAAGAATATCCCATTTTAAGAAAAATGAATCAAGAGGAGATCTAGCCATGATCCTTGTAATTAAATCCTAATAAAGTCAACGTCCTAGCATCTTCACTTTTCATGAACCCTTGTTTCTTTAATTGGAGCCCATTTGAACTTGAATTCCTATAAATTTAATTCCATGAAAATACCACAAATCTCAATTTTCAAGTTCTAAAATCACTTCACTCCAAATTTTTATGAAAATCAACTTTGTATGAGATATATAGACAACTATTGTATACAGTCTTAAGAACCCTTTTTCAGAAGTTTCATAGTCGAATTTTCATTTCTATAGACAGGTAATTTTATCTTAAAAATATTTTTTAATATAGGCATGAGTGATCATGGTCTTACGCATGCGCCTCTAAATTTAGAAGGATTTCGATTTTTCCGATAGATCACGTGCTTTTTCAGTCGTCTAATTCTAACACCCACAAACAAAAACATTTGCAAATTAAAATCTCGCATATCTCTCGTACCATCTAATATTTTCCCATCCACCAACTTATAATTCAGACGGAAAAAAAAAAAAAAAAGGAAGGAAAAAAATCATTTTAAAACCCAAAAAAATCCCCCATCTTACATCAACAAAGTCCCATTCCAAAAACAAGATTAAAAAAAAAATCTAAAAAATCCAAAAAAAGTCTCCCTTAATAATCAGACATTAATCCCTCCTTATCAATACTTTCCAAAAAATAGTCCAAGTAATGATACCTAATAAACAAATCCCATGTATTCTCTCTGTCTACATGCCTTGGACAGGTCTCCTTTTTTACTTTGCCAACCTATACTCTTTCTCCACCAACCGCGTATATTAGCACCATCTGGCGCACTCTCCCTCCATCAATCTCTCCTCCCTCCTTAACCTACGCCTCACCCCCTCCTTAACCTACGCACACCACCATGGTCTCTGCTAACAGGCACCATCTCCCTTCTTCCTCTTCGAAACCCTTAAACCCTAAAAACCCTAATCCTAACCCTGACCCTAACCCTAACCCTAGCAGCGACGCGGGGATGAAAAACCCCACCGTTACGGTGCCCGACTCCTCCGCGATCGTCCCCCTCTCGGTCGACGGCTCCGACCAGGACGCCGTCCTCCGGCAGTCCGAGTTCCTGACTCGGGAGGAGGTCCTCCGGCGCCGATCCCGCCGACTCAAGCAACTCGCTGGGTATTACCGGGCTCAGTACTGGGCTCTCATGGACGAGGTCCGAATCAAGTACAGAGAGTACTATTGGGAGTATGGGAAGAGCCCTTGTGAGGAGAAAGAAGGCGGAGGATGGGAGAGCGGTGGTGGTATGGCGGAGGGGAGCGGAGAGAACGGTCATCGGTTAGGGTTAGGGTTTGGGGAGAAAGATGGGTATAAGCGGTGCGGGTTTGCGGGGTGCAAGACGAAGGCGATGGCGCTGACGAGCTTTTGCCATCAGCACATTCTCTCTGATCCGGACCAGAAGCTTTACAAGGCCTGCACTTATGTCGTCAAGAGGTTTGGGTACTTTTCTTGAAATCCCACTTTTTTTTTTTTTTTTTTTTTGTAGGGTTCTTGGTTTGCTCTTTGGTGAATTTCTTGATTTTTGTGCCTTTTGGTTTGTGGGTTTTTAGGGTTTTTAGTTTATAGTTTTGTTAGTTGATATGAGATTGAACTGTTCAAATTGTGATTCATGATAATTTGATGAATACCACCAATTGTGTAGTAGATTGGAATGAGAGACATATGGGTGTAGTAAAATTTGCACTGAAACCCTGAAAACCAATGACAGATATTGAGTCTAATAAGTTTAAACTGAAACCTAGAAAACCAGTGGTAGATAAATGTGCCAAATGAATTTGAAGTGAGACCCTAGAAAAGCTATGATAGACATATGAGCCTGTTATTGTTGTGGCGGTCGTCGTCCAAGCCTTGTCTTACCTGTTTGGGGTGGGTTTTGTGAGTTTTAATGTTCTGCTCATTCATGTTGGCGGGTAAGGTTTTTATCACTTCAAAATCTAACATGTCATCTGTGATTGCTTCGATGCATCATGGGTCTCTCTCATGCGTGTTTCTTGTGTATTATTTCAATTCTATAATTTTATGTCTCACTGGACATCCATCTCAGCATACAAGTGCCGGCTACATGTACTTTGTTTTCTTCTTGTATGTGTGGTACCCCTCCTATCGAGCCATGTTGATGCAAGTCCATATGCCATCTTATGAAAATCCAGCTCAAGAAATAACACTCTTGACAATCACATGACGCCTCTCTCTCTCTCTCTCTCTCTCTCATGTGTTTCTTGCGTATTTGTTTCAATTCTATACGTTCTCGTCACACTGGACATCCATCTTAGTCTGCATGTACTGTGTCTGTAACAATCTTTTGGAGCAATGTCGTTGCAAGTCCAAATGCCATCTTATGAAAATTCAGCTCTGGAAATGACACACTTGACAATCACATAACGCTTCACTAGCTTGTCTCAACTTTCCCACCGTGCAGCGGTCCTACCTATGATATACTTCTCAAGCCAGCTGTTTTGTTCTATACTTAGTATTAGATATCATACCTATCACTGTGTGTTTTGGATTTGATCGGATCATCCTCTCCACTCCCTGAAACACCAATATTGCACTCCTTTTTGACTGTGATCATGATTTTTTATAATATTGCCAAATAAAGAGTGTAGAATGACTATTAATATTGGTATTCCAAGTTCCAACAAGGACCATTATATTTTTAAATGCCAACTGACCCTATTCAAGCGTGAATTAATTATATCTGTGTTAACTAAGAGTCTTTGCTTTCATACAAAAGTAGACTCCAACTTTGGCCCAGCAGATTTTTTGACTGACTGCCTGCCTGTATTACCTAAACCCTCCTTTATTTGAGCTTTGGAACAGCACATGGTGAGACACAACATTTGCAGAGGAAGTTTTTGTAATTGGACATTCAAATGTGGATCCATTTACGCAGGTAATTAATTAGAGGATGAGGCATTTGGTTGCCATGAGGTGATCACTACTATTACTATTATTGTAATAATTAATTAAAGAGAGGGCCGATCGAAGGAGTTATCTCTTAGGTAGTGTCACAAATAGACTAAAGCCACCAAAGGGTACAATGAAGGGACCATCTAGAAAGAGCTAAGGAGCCATGTCTTTCGTCCTTTTATGCTGGTAATTAATTAGAAGACACTCATTTGGATGCCTTAATGGAGTTCCACTGCTGTCACTATCATTGTACGAATGCTATTGGCCATAAATAGTATTTTGCTGCTGGCACACATTTAACATTCCTAAACCTGCATTATCTTTGACTCAATAAAAGGGGTGTTTATAGAACCGGTCAGGCTGACATCTTCAATCCTGGCCCATTTACTTTTGGGGTCTAACATCAGGCTGCCTCAGGCCCCAGGCCCCAGGCCCATCCCACTTGCAAAATATATACACCGTTTGTGTTAAATATGTCAGACGGTCAGTACATTCAAAGCATATATATATATATATATATATATATAGGTCCATGTTCAATCCATTTGGTTGTCTGGCCAAGAAATTTGGCCCAGGGGCCTAAAAAGAGCCCAAATCAATCCCATGCGGGTCGGATTTTAGGTGGCCCAGCCCTTGAGCACTCCAATTCAATAGATAGGCTTATGGCATCATGGAAATGGGCTGATCCGCCTTTAGATAAATAGGCTCTTCATGTCTCTAAGGTTTCCTTTTCCTATTTTTAGAACTTTTTTCTCCATTTTTGTATGATTTTCATTAACCATTTAGACTTTCATTTCCTGTAGATATGTTTTTAATCTGTTAGAAATAAAAATATTACTGTCACTTTTTTCCTGATAATATCTTGAGAAAACCCCAAAATAGGAAAATATTCCAAGATTTTTTATCTGTGAGAAATATTTTATTTGTCACTTTTTTTCCTCATAATATCTCAAGAAAACCCCAAAATACGAAAAATATTCCGATATTATCTCTGACCAATAATTTTTCAGTGCAATATTTGTGACACTGGTGCACACTGCCCCATTCGTGGTGTATACATTGCTTGTGGATGGAGATGGCCCTAAGTGAAAATTGATGGATAGTTGAGAATAAAAAGATGTCTATGTGGATAGAACTCCCGCTCTCACCATACCGCCCAGGGACAATTGGCCCCTAGGCCAAGCTTAAAAAAAGAAGGATGGTGGAATATCTCAACTGTTTGACTGGTGAACATCAAATGGATGGTTAAATTAGAAGTGGTCAACGGTGTATGTTTTATGAAAATGTAAATTGATCAGAAGTTAGGGTCATCAAATCCATTTACTTTGGGGGCTCTTCTCTGTATACGGTGGGGTTAGGACTGGATTGATGTTTCTGTATGTCATGTTTATACTGGCTCTATGGATGCCTAAGACAGTCCTTGAATAAATGCATATGTTGACGGTCTCTGGCTTATAATCATTTTTTTTCTCTTGTTTCTTAGTAGGAAGAATAAATCAGTTTTTTGATGGGTCATTTTCTTTTATTCTAGTTGAACTATTAGTGTGTTTTTTTTTTTTTTGATAACTGAACTATTAATTATATTATGGTTTATTCTTGGTGTGATGGTCCTTTTTTCAATGTGATTTTTTGATACTTTGTAATTAATTCAATTTTAGTGCTTTGATGTGTTACATATAATACAATATTTATATGTTTATTTATATAAGAATAGAACAAATATTATGTGGCTTGAAGGTAGGTGGGATAAAGGTGTTCTTTTGTGATATTTTTACGTCACTGGTCACTGCTATGTTGTATATATTTAAAATGAAGTTACAAAGTTAAGAATAATAAGTTGGAAGTTATTTTAATTGCTAAATACTTCGGTGCCACGTTTTTTGCCCCTTTTAAATACTGCAGATTTCCGTGCCATATTTTTTTTTTCTGTTGGAGAAAATGAAAAATCGTGTTAATTCAGGTTGTAAGATGTTTATGTGCTTCGCATTTCATTTCTGACAGTATGAGGAAACATAATGCACATCAACACTTGCCAATGAACTGGGTGCATCCTAAAATCTAAATTAAAACATGAATCTGCAATCTGTGATCGGAAATGATGTTTCCTTTACATAGTATTAATTACAAAGAAACTTGTAAAATCTGTGTGTACAATGAGTGGTGTAAATACAATTTGTAAGCTTAAGCCATCTTGAGATTTTTTTTCAACTAATAAAATGAAAATAGTAATGGAACTAGATTTCATTTTCTGAGGCAACTATAATCTAAATGGCTGTTGACAAATTCTTCTTAAGTCATTACAAACGGATTGTTTTCTGTTAGTTAGGACAAGTATCCATTTTTAATCAGTAAAAAATTATAGCTTTCGGATACAGATGTATCATAAACTGGGTGAACTGTTTTTCTCTTTTAATGAAAGTTGGATACAGATGTATCATAAACTGGGTGAACTGTTTTTCTCTTCTAATGAAAGTTACCATTGAAAAAAAAGGGTGAACTGGGAATCTGCAAGCTTTGATCTTGTTGCAAAATAATGTTTTTAATTTATCAATAACAAATACCAATTCAGTAATGAAGTGTATTTAATGTCCATATTATCTAGCACTGGTTAATTGAGAAATGAGGGGTGCAAGCTTTGATCTTTTTAGTAAATGATACGAGATGACATTTTCTGGTTACAATGCTTTTGATGGCATAATATTTTCATTCATCTTTCAGCTTGCGAATGGTTTATGTTTTGAGGTAACATCAATTTGTATTGAATAAATGGTTGTATCTTTCTCTTCAGTGCGCAAAGTGGGCCAGTCATTTGTGGGAAGCCTGTGATTAGAGCTGCTGTGCCTGCTCTCTGTACTGTCCACTTCCAAAAGGCTCAGAGACATGTCTCACAGGCTCTGAAGAAGGCGGGCTTTAGTGGTTCCTCCTCGAACAAGCCTGCTCCAAAATTTCATGTCATAATTGCAGAATATGTACGCCAAATTCAGGCCAAAAGAAAAGCACAGAAAACAGCTGTTGAGAATGTTGTGGTTAAGGAAGAACATGTCAGTTAAGTTATGAACTTATGATCCCTAGATGATGCAGGAACACGACATGGATGTGGAAAGTACACAGATTTTACACATGAAAAAACAGATCTGTTTTATCGCAGTTGAGCTGTTTCGGGTTTGTGGTAGGATTTCAAACTGCATCTTATTGGAGCTGCTGGTGGATTCCACATCCGATGATATAGAAAGATCTCTCTGTTCTGACTCGGCTGAATGAAATTTGCATGTGATAAGAGTGAGAACTTGTCAGTTGAGTTATGATTGGACAGATATGGCTGGAAAATGTCATGGATATGGCAGTGAGATGGATTTTACATATAAAAATGAAGTAATAGATACAGTACAACACCAATATGTGACCTGTTTTGAAGTATTCAGTTATCATAGCAGTTGAGCTGTGTTTGGTTTGTGATAGGATTTCAAACCACATCTTATTCGAGCAGCTGGTGGAGTCCACATACGATCATATATGAAAAACCTCTCTTTTTCTGACTGAGCTGAATGAAATTTGAATTGGATAGACTTCTCTGGTCTCAAGAGCAAAGCTTCTAACCTATTTCAGGTATTTGTATGTTTTCATTAATATCATTTTCATGACTTAACTTTTCCCTGTGCTTAAACGGTATACCATGACTTCCTAATTTTACATCTAAATAGAGTTGTTTATGTATTGTGGCATATTTTTCCCACTTAAATCACTTTGTCAAACCTTCTATGTATGAGAATCATGTGACTGCTTCTGATATTTACATAATTTATTTTAATTTCACTGGTGCAGTCGTGGAAATAAGAAAGAGATCCATGGGCAGTGGTATCTGTTTGTCAGGGACGCAGCACTTCCTTGGCTGGCATTAGTAAGAGATTTTTAATGCAGAACCTGTTTGGTAATCCAACGGCTATTGGGTAATAATTCTTTTCTGCAGCAATGGTGTGTTCCGTCAGGTAATCCAATGGCTATTGGGCGTTAATTCTTTCCTACAGCAATGGTGTGTTTTCAGCGGATCAATGAAGACATGTTACAGAAACTTATGACTTGGAACTGGGGAGAGAGACACTTCATGATCACTTTGTAACAATTCTTTATAGGATGATTGCTTTGGAAAAAACAATGTCACTATGAGAACAAGACTAGTTAGTTTATAGTGGATACATGATAATAAAAATGTCAGCAGAAATTAGAGATTATTGTATTCATCAATGACTTTTCAATAATAGTTTTTGTGGATTGTGATACAAAATGACTTCCCAATTTTGTGTAGGTTCTTTACCCACCCCCCCCAAGCCTTCCCTTTATTGGTGTTGGAAGGAACAGTAGAAATGAAACCACCAACCATTCGGATAAAAGAAAGGAAGATTAAGAAAAAAAAGAATAAACCACGGCGTCATTCTCCCATTATATAACTAAATGGCAGTATAGGAATCACTCTTCACAGCTCAGTTATACTACTAGCCCACCTGATCGCGTATGAGGAATTGTTCTCCACAACACAGTTCTTCCTTTATCTCCATTTTGATCCGAATTGTCACTTATCATCGAGGAAATAATGGAAATTTAGCACTCTAATGATCAAGAGCATGTATTTAATATTCATGTGTCTGCTTCTCTGATTTGAATTTTTTAATTCTCAGTTTTCTTTTATACCCTTTTCTCACGAGGACCCTGTTGCCATTTTCTATGTTTCACTCGTCTAACCATGTTTTTTCTAAAGCAAATACTCTTCAGTTTAAGTTCTTTAGTGTGCTCTCTCTCCTCATCTTCCCATGGTTTTCCAGGGGAAAGGGGGCTCCATCGCTTGCACTTTTGTTTTAATTTTGTTCTACTGTTCTTATCTTCTAAAATCAACTTTTTCAAATTGATTATGGGTCCATTGTCCATACATTTCTCCCATTTTGATGAACCACTTCCATGAGCTAGTGAGCGGGAAGATCCACTGCTGGTCTGGGTCATTGTGTTGTAGTGCTGTAATGAACTATGGCACCGGATCATCTTTAGACTTCACTTTCAACGTCTCTCTCATTCTCTTGGATGTCAAATTGTAAAAAACCATTTCTCAAACTAGAACAGTAATCAATCAACGATCGGTAGCTTAGTTGGGCAAGGATTCGCCTCAAGAAGCGGAGAGGTCATGTGTATTACACCTATCTCCATTTGTCACCTCCCGAAGCTTTACTTGGTGCATGTGGATAGGAGTTTGCATGTGATTTCTTAGGGATTAGTTCTCAGCTGTTCAGAATTGAGTATCCATCGGGCTCAAGGCCAAAGGCTCCTGAGTTGGGGTGGGTGGGAGATACACTAGGATATTAAAAAAAAAAAAAGGAATAGTAATCATCATCTTGTTCTAACTATGTTGGGGTCGGTTACATTAATTTCGTTTCTCCATTTGGATCTATATTGAGCTGAATCATCAGATAGATTGTACTTCTTATAATTCATTATTACCACTTCCATTCAACCCACATAAAAAGTCTTTTTCCTCACCACGGCCATTTCTGTTCCATGGATGCATGCACACTCAATCCATGACGCAGCGCACAACTTCTACACACCCCAGATCCTGGGTGTTGCGCGTGCAAGTCATAGAGGAGTCTATCAAGTAAATTTTTTTTTCTGTTGTTATTTCAATTGTTTCTTGCTCTTAGGTAGGGTCCGATAAGGCCCATCTTTTTAAACTGGTGGTCCCAGGGCTTGAACCCCCACATGCCATTTGGAAGTCTTCTTTGTGTCTAATCCTTCGTCCTTTTTAGAAAGTTGGCATTGCAGATATGTAGCAGACAAAATCACAACAGACCAAGGGAAGAAATAATGCAGCAGCTCTCTCAAAGTCAGTTATGATGGTGGACTAAGGCCCTCTAAACCCCCACATGCACATTTTAAGCAGACTCTTGTGTCCAACAACAGGGGCAAGACAAAATCATAGCAGACAAGGGGCAAGAAATAATGCAGCAGGTCTCTCTGGTGTCTGCCAATTTTGAGTCTCCCCTGAGCATGAAGAGTGTTTATTTGCCTCCTATTTCTTGTTTTCTATTTCTTGGTTGACCCCTTGTGATTTGTCTGCACCTCAATTTTAATCCCACAGCTTACTCTGTCCTTCAAAAATTTAACTCTAAACTGACCCTTCCATCTTTTTTTTCTTAAATACAAGAATTCCCTTGAGTTCTTGTATATTGCTTTATTCTCTCATTTATTTTGATTATTTTTTAAAAATAAAGCACAAGAAGTTTCCAAACCAATTTTAATATCACTGGTCATGTGGCATGCGAGCGGGCCCTTGGGTCTCACCATATAAAACGATGGTTGATAAGAAACAATTAATGTCAATTAATATGGCTAATTTTTTGATGGATGACAAATCTATCAGTCCTTTTATATAATGGGACAATGAGCCACTAGAGGTGGAACTCTATCAGCAGGGAAATATTGGTAAAACCCAAGCCTAACTTGACTTGCATGTTTTCAAGTGAGATCCAGGCTTGGCTGCATGTTTTCAAGTGAGAGCTTGAACTAGAGTTCAAAACATAAGTTCAAGCTTGAGCCTTATTAGCCCTTAGCTGAATCAGTAGTAAGGTACCTTCCTTGTCAAAAAACACCTTGCCAGTGTATTGCAAGTGGTATGCCTAGAAATATTAAGGCCAAATTGCATTTTATGTTTTTCTTTAGAATTTTTTTCCATGACCTGCTATTTTCTATGAATACATAAGTTATGGAAAGAGCAGTTGTCTTCCCATTTGACTACTTCTCCACCTTTGATCAGTGCAGCCCCTCTTGCACTCTTTTCATCTCATGATGTGGTAGGAGGCCTGATTTTATATTCATCACGCAATGTTGGATATAATCTATAAAAGAAAAATAAAAATCTCTAGTTAAAACTTCCCCATTAAAATTTAAGACTGTTACATCAAGGGCTAAGATAATCTGATGAGGCTGATTTTTTGGCCGACTCTCATCCATAACAAGGCCTTTCCATCTGCCCTTTGCCCCCTGCAGTCTTCACACTAATTTACAGAAGTGAGCCTCACCAGCTGGACTGTATATGAATAGTATGTGGTTTGCTCCCAGGTGACCATATTTTCTGGCCTTGAAGAAATCCTTACCATGGCTAATTTACTCTTTGGCCTTACAATTCAATAAGAAACTAGGAGCAGATGTTCAATATATGTCAGAATCATGCTGATCAATTCAGCATTCATGATTTTACATCAACTATTTCGACACCTTTTCCCTTCAAAGGCAAACCCTGAGACTTCATTAACCTTTAAAACTCAATTCAGAAACATAGGAGTGGCAATGGGTGACTCGGGGCTGACTCAAACAAGCCTACGCCCAAGCCTAGTTATATATATGTGGCCCAAGCTGGGAGAAGATCAATTTGATGCATGCCAAATTAATTCATTGGAATCTAAATAGACCCTGACATGATCTGTTGGAGAAATAATCTGACGAAAACTCAATGTGTTGAAAATTTCTCAGAGCCATGTCCATTCCATCTATGGAGCAGTTGGAAATTCAAGTTAGATTATTAGTGAAATTTCAGAAGTCCAATATTTTGAAATGTCACTTTCAGCCTCTGAAACTCTCCAAATTCCAGCTGCCTTGTTTGCAGGGTTATAGCTGAGCATTAGGTAATCCTTCTGTAGGACAGCATTTGGATACTCAGTGATTCTCCCCAATAAGAATTCTCTGAACTCCAACAAACAAACTGGCCCTACCTTCAAATTGCTTAGTATTATGACTACAACTGTTATTACGGCCACCGACAAAGATTGCAACATTTTTACCAAAGCATTAGTTTTTTTTTTTTTTTTTGTCAGACAAGGGGACTGGGACTCAAGAGAGAGCCCGCGCGCACACCGAAAGACAGGCTAATCAAGTGGAAAAGGAGCCCACACACGCAGAAAGAAAGTCCATACAAGTGAAAAGGGTGCCTGCATAGGCGGGAAGAGATGGCATACCGAAACCTTGTTGAAGATGCATACAAGATAATTCAGAGAGATTGGTTGCAAGGCACAAACTCAACCCGTGTGTCATGTCAATACCACTCAAGGTGTCAGTTGTAAGACACCTGTCCTATTATCACACACGGTGACAACAACCTCTTTTTTTAATTATTCATAACTAATTTCAAATTATATGGGCCTGGCAACTCATTCTAAATTCTCTCTCCTTTGTATGCCTAATGAGGGGTGGTTGATCTGTGGAGAAAGGAGATACCAAACAGTAAGACATGTCCAAGAGTGGGCAACAAAAGGAAGATACGATGCAACATGCAGAGACAAGGAAAAAGGGAAGAGGTGGGGTTGAGAGTTTACCTCTTCAGAGCAGCCCCTATGTCAACTACTAAAATCTTGAAGATTACAAGTCGAAGGGATATGGAACCCAAGGCCACTTGGAACCTGTGGAGACAGGGAAGGGAGGCGGTGCCACCCACGCTCCCACCCCCTCTGGCAGTACACTGACAAATTCACATCAAGCTATGGCCTTCGACTCCGCCAATCCCCAACGTGCTCCATAAATAAACCATCCACATCAACTGTTTTCTTCTTCTTCTTCTTGTAACCACATACCATCTTTGATACTTTCAGAAAGTGGTTTTTTTCAAGCATACTTAATGTAGTGACAATATCTAGAAAAATAATAAATGAATTGAGTGAAAAAGAATATCTACAACTTTTTATTTATACATACATAGTTCATCAGTAAAAGACATTATACATTAAGTGTAAGTTCAGTAGATTTGAGAGTTAGTGGTGCAATTGGTATTTTGGGGTTGGTGGGGTTTAGGGGTATTCTATGGGATTCAAGCCAGAAGTCGTTAAAAATGAAGATTTAAGGTGAATATACAAAAATCACCATCAAATAACATCCCCTTTTTTTTTTTTTTTTTTGGCAAATAGAGAGGAATTTAGTAGAGAGGAATTCATTCCCAAGAACCATGCTATCTTATCTGAGGATTTCTGAGGGGAGGTGTCATTGCATTCCAGGTTTGGAAACCCCCAAGAAGAGTCACTCCTTGTAACTCAGGTGGTTCTTTGCCGCTGTGGATTTGCAAAATTCAATTTGAGGAGATGGAGACCAAGGAATCAATGGAAGAAATAATTTTTGATGGGTTGGGAGGATTTGGAAAATCCTCAAACTTTTCCTCTCTTTATCCAAATGTAGGTTTTTCTCGGAATCGAGGACAATCAGAGAGGATTCCTCTCCAAGGACGTTACCCAAACATGTCAATAATGAAAGTGAATCAAGAGAAGATGGGAACTAAATACCCAGCCATCACCGCAGCAACTGATATCCTAGAAGAGTCAAGATGCCAACTACACTACTATCTTATATCCTTTACCCCTCACCTCATATCATTCACACTTCACTTCTTTAATAATCTTTATGTGGAGCTCTTTTTTAAGAAAAGAAGAAATGGGCCTAAGAAAGAGGGAACATGGGGGCAAAAGCCATACTGTACAGAAAAAAAAAAAAAATCTTAAACCTTTTCAGTTTTTTGAAAACGAAGTACATTTCCATGAAAAGTCTCAAGCATAGCTGTCCGTTCTGTTCTGGCCAAAGTTCTGTCCGGAACATTTTGGAATTGGCCTTGGGTAGAGAGGAATGAACCCCTAAAAGTTTTTGGAATTGGCCAGTCCGTTTCGGTCTATTCTAGTCATTCCGGTCCCAACTCTGGTTCCAATTTTGGACCAATTCCGCCTCATTCCGGCCAGTGTTTCATACTTCCATTCATATGTAGTGAAACTAGAAAATGGTCAATTGGAGAGTGTAGTTTAACTTGAGTGATGTAAGCATGCATTTTTAGTATTATTTTAGCATTCAACTATTTTTTCAATTATATATATATATATCTATATATACTGACTAGAAAAATAAACATTTAATCGCATCTTTTCCAGAATGGAATACCGGAATTGACAGGAACGCCGAAATGTTCGGCTACAGGGTCAAACCGGAATGGTGACCGGATCAGAATTGACAACTATGGTCTCGAGTAGCCAAATGCAACCTAATGGGGATCTTGATGAGCTAGTCACAGTGATTAGAGCCGCGATCAGATTTCAATATAAGAGGCAGCAGACTGTTAACTCTTCCCACGAAATGAATAAATCTCTCTTTTGGCTACCTCAGATTGACCAACTATATCACTAAAGATCGAATCTCTTTCATGTAGAATGAATGAAAAACCTCTAGATGCCGTCAAATTCTCTACACATTTCAATCAATAAGATAAACGTCTCAAAGAGTCTTGTATTTAATAGGTAGGACAATGGTGTGAAGGCCATATTCCAACATATAACCACAAGTTGGGGAGGACTGACTAAACATAAGGTTGGATCTGATTACACTTCTTTACCTAAGAAGATTGTTTCATACATCAGGGTGGGCAAATGAGGTCTAGTCTGAAAGGGAAGATATTCAACATGAGAATGCAACAGGAGTTGCATAGTTAAATGCCTTAATAGTTCAAGATATTCAACAAGAGGTATCAGATTGCGCCAAGGTTGAGGAAAAGATTTTTTGAAAGTGGGAGAATATAGGGAGTTCCCATGGGAGACGAAGAAGATACAGTGACGAAAATGATTTTTCAATCATCCAAGCATGATAAGTCAATGCAGGAAAGTGAATCAGAAGAGAAAATCCAATGAAATAAAAAAACGAATAAAAGAAGTGAACAGCTTCACATTTAATTATGACAATTTCTCAGGGCATTAAGAGAAGGGAGTATCATCAATTGCACAACTAACATTGTTATGTGGAATGTTGAGGGTTTTGTAGGCACCAACAAAAAGGGCTATTATGAAAGCTAATACAGTTCTCATCCAATGACCCAAAATTAGTGATGTATATTGGATGCATTCAATAGATCTAATTATGATCGTAGAAGATTCGCATGGATAGCTAAATGTATCATGATGTCCTCAGGGAATAACATCATTAGCTGGGGGCAGCTCTAAATGGAATAACGTCAATGAGCCATTTATTCAATAACAAAGATGCGACTCTTATATTTGGACAACAAATAGAATATCAGATTTTCGTAAAACATTTTATGATCATCTTATTATTAGGGGAACACAAGCATTGGTTTTCAGTATGTGGAAAATTAAGGCTCAAGCAAGAGTGTGGGCTTTTTGTAGGACCACGGCTCTTGGCAATATTTTAATAACCAATCATCTCATAATGTACAAAAGTAGAATATTTCTTGTCAATGCACGCATTTTGTATCTGTGCAGTTCAGAAGATATTCCACATTTTTTTTCATTCATTTGATCATTATTTATTAAGATCATGTGGGTTACTTGTTATGCCTATTTGGAGTGCAATGGGGTATTGTGAGAACATGTAATCTCTTTGGTGGAAAATTGGAGGTTCAGATTTAAGTCCTGGCATGCGAGCCTTTTATAGAGTTGTTATTTAGTGACTGTTGTAGTTGATAATGTTAGCAGAAAGGAATGGTCAGACTTTCCATAAAAAATTGAAATCAGTGAAGGTGATGGACCGAAGGATTAGTGCTACAGCCTACAAAAATGTTTGCTGGAGTTTTGGCTTAGACTTGTGGAGAATTTCGATGGAATGGTTTATGGGTTTAGTAAAAATAAATAAAAAAATAAAGGGGACTACAATTTATTAATATGCTTAGCTTTCTTTTCAATAATTATTTGCCTATTTGACCACTTTTTTTATTTATTTATTGGTAACAAGCATGAACCCACAACGTCGATGTTGCAATAGTGAGACCTTCCATGTACCACGAGCTCTGTAATGGTCTATTGGACTGTTTTAACAAAGCCACAGTTTCCTTCTTGACAAGAAAAGATAAAATTAAATAAAACTGTTGCAATCATTATATCAAATGCAATCTATCTACAATTGGTGTCAATTAGTTCCCGAAGCCAAATGGAATGCATAAATACGGAATACCTCAACAATAGGATGTTGAATAACATGCTTGACCAGCAATAACATGAGTTCTACACATACAATGGAGGTCATAAGCAAGCACCTAAAAGCAGAAGTATTTGTTCTATCTGAAATGAATGAGCATGCTTGGATGACAACTGGAGTAAATTCAGAGGTAAGAAAAATATCATAGCTAATAAATTTGTAGAGTCCAGACATGTCGGAAAGTCACCAACCTTAAATAGTTAATATATTTGGACAGAGAGGATGGCAATGCATATAAGAGAAACCACTTTCAGCAGGAGACTGCTTCTGCCTTCTTACCAATAATGATAAGCTTACAGATTATGGCCTTTCTGCCCTAAATCTTCACTGAAGGCATCCAGATATTGATGTGGCTATAAAGTAAAAGAAAACAGTATCCCAAGTAATCTGTTTCCGATTCAAATGCACTGAATATATACAATGAGACAGACAACCACTTTTTGGCTAAAAGTCAAAAAAATAGCAATTTGGTAGCAGTCGTAAAATTATCCAACTTTTGGAATTAAAAATCACATGCTCAATTCTCTGATGTGACTTTCTTTATGAAGAATGAACTCGGCAAGTTTAAGGCCAATATACCAATTCAAATGCAATATCTACAAAATTGTATACAATGGCAGACATCCAATCATAGGTCCATGAAGATTGTCAATCAATATAGAGGTAAGAACAGAAAAATGCATACCATATTCATTGATGTTTAATTTTCTTCACACTGTACGTTAAGGACTTTATTGCTTCATGCATCTTTGCATGATTTGTCTGTCTCACTTTCTGAGACGCTTGGTGTAGACTTTTAAAGCCCACGACCCAAACATGCAATTCTTGGGGCTGCAGGAGCAGACTCAGCAGCACCCTCAATACCATCGCCATAAACCAGCAACCCTGCACAAGTGGTGACACTGCAACCAAATGCAGTCCATGGTGTAAACCCAATTGGCCGCCCCTGCCGTCTTCTCATTATTTCATAGAAAGTCGTTCGCATTATCTGAAACTTGTACGCTCGACAGAGGCAATGACACTGTGTGCCACAACACGGATTTTTTCAGTAGAAGCAGCCACCTTTAGAGCAGAGGTTTTGACACCAGAACTTTCAAGGCCAGGCACTACCATTTTTGATGGTCCAAGAACTATAGGGCAAGAGCAGCTGTTCTCTGAGTCTGTACCATACCAATTTTGACAAAAGCAGGGATCTTGTAAGTAACGAGCTTCATGAAAGTTGACATGGGAACAACTTTTGAAAGTGAGGATGCCCCTAGCATAGCTGATGCTCCTACGCCAACCACCACCACAGGTTTGTCAGCTAGCAAAATCTTAAACATCTTCTTTCTCCACCATGTTATTGCTTCTCCATCATTTTCAAAACTAGTGAAATATTGCTCATCCAACTCTGCAATCTCCTGGGGCACAGGGGTGTTCCAGTGTTTCCTAAGACCACCTAACTGCCAGCATCAACAATGGCCACAATAGATTTGAACTTTTTGGTCTGACTCTTGAGGGCATGTATGAGAAGAACATGGCTTTTTTCTTCATGAGAAAGCTCTGGAAATTCAACGTTACTGGAATGGGCACTTTCCATTTTGTTAACCGGGGATCGAGCAGCATCATTTAAAGCTATTCTCTAGCCCTCGACAGCAATTTGGAAATTGTGAACTTCAGACAAAAGTTTGGTATCCACAGTCTCTCCTTTATCGACATCAGTAAGCATCTTCTGAGCATAAACAAGTGCCTTTCCAATAGCAGGAAGATCAATGAATATGTCATGCAAATCAGTCAATAAGGAGTAGACAGATTGTGCGAAAGAAAGGGGCTTTATAATTGCACCTTGGGTCACATTAAAATACAAAAAGAAACATTTAAAAAATAAAAAAATAAAAAACCTTAGAAGATCAAGTAAGAACTTCATCTGTAGCAAGAACAATAGTTTCTAAGCTTGCAACAGATAGGTAATAGAACGATCATTCAAGGGGACAAGCATCTTTCAAAAAAGATGAATTGGTTGAGCCATTACATCAAACACTTTGCGGGCATATGAGATTGAATTAAACTTATCCAACAAAGACAAAAAAACACGTGGTGGTTTTGTCATATTCAATCTATATCCCTTTTTTGGCCTTGCATATTATTAAAAAAACGGAGATCATCATCTTTTTTTCTTTGAATTTTCTAAGCAACCCATTAATGAAAAAGGAAAAAATACACGCAGTGCTTATTTCAAAGAAATTTCAAAAGAAGAATTGCAGACGAAGAAGAAAAGAGATGTAAAAGAAATGAAGAAATGTAAAGAGATATTTACCTGTTGTCCGTCTTGATAAGCAACGATATGAAAAATTGCATACGATGAAGAGAACTGAGGAGGTGGTTGCAGCAGAGAGATCATAACCAAGGTTCAACAAAAAAAGGTTGGAGTCGTTGCTTGACGTCATTGTCTTCCCACTCCAATGCTTCCCACCATTCACTCCCTCCTAGAATCGTCTTTAGTGCTGGTGCTACAATATTGGTGCCATTGGAGAGGAAGGAGAGACTCTTCAACTTGGGACAATCCACAATAGAAATAGTTTGTAGTGATGGCCATTCGAAATTAGAAAACCCTCGCCAAATGCTAACCAATTCCGGAAGATTCAAGAGCACAATATGCTTGATATTAGGGAGGATGAGTCTATCATTATTATAACTTATAACATTATAAGTATGGCTTGCGATAGACATTGACATCTCCTCCTCCTCTTCAATTTCTATTATCTCTTCCACCGTCGAACAATTAGCGACGGAGAGGAATTCTAAACTGCAGAGTTGTCGAATAATACCCAATTGGAAAACCTTCTTCAAGTTTTTACACTTATATAATATTAGCTTGGTTAGCTTAGAAAGGCTTCCGGGCACCAGTGGACCATCGCATAAGCTCCTCAACTCAGGAAGATTCTCAATCAAAAGCATCTCCAAGATGGGCAGCACTGCACAAGCCTCCTGCTGCTCATCTCCATCAAAGAGAGTTTCCATCTTTTCACAGTCTTGGACAAAACATTCTTTTAGCTCATTCATGTTTGTCAGGCCCAACTCTGATAGCTTTCTTGCGGTGCGATGATCGTCGAGATGAAAGGAGGAAGAATGAGCAAGAGTCTCCATAATGGCAGCATGTGACGTCCCAAAACCACCATTATATACCAAACATCTTTCCTGTTTATGATATGGTTCCACAACAGAAAATACATCCCTTATCTGAGTGCCAACCCGAAACTGGAATCTACTAAACCAGGAGGAGGTTGCTTTCACCGATTTGCTATGACGTAGAAAATGGTCGAGACACTCCACTTTTGGAAAGTATGCATTGAGATATGTAAGATGTTCCAACCTACATAATTCTTCAACCACGACTTCCATGCTTTCATCATCCCACTGACCCTTTTCAACATAATCCATGCTTTCATCATCCCACTGACCCTTTTCAACATAAGCATACACATACAAGCTCAGTTCTTCTAAATATGGAAGCTTTGGAATTATTCCAGTTGGAACTCTCAACTTCATGTTCCAATCATCATTTTGATAACAGTTGCGTTTTTTAAACCCCACTATCAAACGTTTCAAACAAGTTAGTTCCCCGACCTCTCTAGGCAGATATCTAATTGTTGTGGAGCCTCCCAAATCAAGCACCTCCAGTTGCGTGAGTGCTCCTACTTGGGATGGAAGTTCTTTTAATTTAAAACAACTCTTCAAATAGAGACCGCGGAGATTAACCACGTTCCACAAAGAAGAAGGCAAGGACTTTATTCCTGTCCGACTCAAGTCTAGAATACGTAGAGAATGCATATGTTCAAAGAAGGGATCGGAGATCATTGTTAGCTGATCATTCCCTTGCAACAATAATGTGGACAAAGATCCGCATTTTGGCCTCTCCGGCAAACAGCCCAAACTACATTGCATCAATGATATCTTTTGTGATTGCAACCATTCCTTCTCCTCTGGTGGATGCTTTACAAGCTTACCAGTTTTTACTAAGAACCCTGAAGCTTCATTCAATGCAAAATCCCTTATAATGTCATGCATTTTGACACATTCTTCACTATCATCAGCTCTCTCCAGCAATGATGCATCGACAAGATTCATAACCTTGAAAAAACCATCATCCCGTGCCTCTTCAATGCTATCAACTCCTTCAATGTAGCCCTCCAACCTGCAATACTCTGCCAATTCATCTATCAATATTTTAGAGTCTTTTGGGTACAACGAGCAGTACAAAAACAAGTTCCTTTCAGAATTTTCAAATAACCGATCATAACTGATTCTCAAGGAGGAGAACACTTCCATGCCTTTAATTTGAGACGTAGATGGTAATTGCAGTTTCTTTAGCATGCTCCTCCACACACCAACATAACTAATCTTTCTCAATGATGAACCAATAACGATGATGGCAAGTGGTAAACCACCACAATTTTTAACGATATCTTTAGCAATTGGTTCAATACGAGGAGACATGGCAACATCTCCAACTTTTTCATTGAATAGGCTCCATGCCTCCTCTTCAGATAATTTCTCCATTTGTATTTCCATATCTGTTTGCATCTGCCAACATACGTCAAGGTCTCGAGTGGTCAACAAGACCTTACATCCATTATCCTGATTTAGAATTGGGATCCCAACGTCAGACAAATCTATTCTTTCCCAAATATCATCTAAAATCAACAAGAACTTCTTCCCCCTTAAATGGTGATATATGTTTACTTTTAGCTGATCATCAGACATATCTATTGCAGTACATTTCAGACGTTCTGCAATATCATGTTGCACCTTTCTTTGACTTCCATCTCTTGAGACAGTTACCCAGATGACGATGTCAAACATGTGGGATTCTTTCAGTCGATTATTACATAATTTCAGAGTTCTTGTCTTGCCAATGCCACCCATTCCCCAAATTCCAATCTTTCGGATTTCGACATCTTCTATAAGCGCTAATATCTTCTGCAATCTAGGCTCGGAGTCAGTTAATGAATTAATTTCTACAATTTGTGGCTCAACTTTCTCCAATGGTGCATTAGAAAACTCTTTTCCCTTCTTACCAGGAATAAGCTTCCCATCCATGCCTGTTAAGAAAATAAATGACAATTAGGAAAATATGAACAATAGCATCAATACCATTCAGATTATGTAATACTCACAAACACATTTAACGGTTTGGATATTCAAAATGGCAAGTGTCAAGCAACTGTGAAAGAAATAGTTCTTGATATGAAGATTTTTCTATATCTATTGAAATTCCCAATCGAGTGATGTTGCTCTGGATATATGTATGATAACTGTACACCCTTTTAATATTACAATTTTTAATATTACAAAAAATAATGACCCCTAGATTTTATCTCTTTATATACAAGTAATACAATCCGTCAACCACCTTAATCAACGGTTCAAACCTATCTTTTTTCGTCAAATTCCACCAGCATATTAATAAAAGACAAAAATGATGTTACCTTATACCTCTTTGCAGCAGAGGCTGTTTGAAATTAAAATAACTTTAACCAAAATGTTTTACAATATTCGCCTTGATCTAAATTGAGTTACAAAACTATGGTATTCTTACCATAGTTTCCTTTTCAAGGTTTTTTTTTTTTTTTTTTTGGTAAAAGCTTCCTTCGTAAGGTTAATGTTCAAAAATTACAGTATTGCAGGGGGTATTTTTTTTTTTTTTTGTCAATCCCAGCACAACTTGAATACAAACCTGACTTTTAAACTGACCTCTCAGCTCAAGCAACAACCCAGGTTTAGTAGTTGCTATAACCTGACTCAATCAGCCCTCATATCTTTTATTCCCTACCAAAAACCCTTGAGCCCAAGACCCCTGGCTTCATGGATTACTAGATCAAAAACCTGTGCTAACCACAGGTATGCATGAAGAGATAGGATTCTATGTATATTAGAAAAGGGGGAAGATGAGAGTTCATAGGAAGGGGAAATATATTAGTAGAAAGTGGAGGAAGAGTATGTTTAGTAGTTGTAAACACTGAAAATAACTTCTGGTCAAAATTAAAAGGTAAAGTCAACATTAGATCCAAAACCTTCCAGCATAATATATTATAATAGGCAAAAACCCAAAGCCCACAACCAAATCACTATACTAATAAAACAAAACAAAAAAACAAAAATGGATGAACAGAAACCAACATATTAAATAGAAGAGTCGCATAGTTTTAAGAAAATAGATGGAGAAAAATGTGAGGCCCACCACTGAAATAATCATACATGTGCCGGCAAATCAAGTGGATCACCATGGGCGGCGCCACATTAATCACAGTGGGGTAAATATCCCACTGAGATCTTTAGATTTTTTATTTTGACCCCATTGAGATTTGAATAAATCTTAAGATTTTTTATTTTGACCCCACTAGGTTCTGAAAAAATATTTAAAAATAAAAAATTTTCACCCCCACATTAGCTAACTTCACACATTTTCTTTGTTGATGTGGTAGTGAACAAAAGTCACCATAAAATACACACCGCCTAAGTTATGGGCAAACTGTCTACCAAAATATAAAAAAAATTAATGGGCCCACATTGCTGATATGCACACTAGCAATGAGTTTTTAGAACTTAAAAGAATTGGTGATATTGCTAGAAAATTATTGGAGACAGAGAGATATCGTATACCAATTGGTTTATTTGCTTCTAAGATTGGCGTTGATTTTACCAATAGCGACTACGACGGTAATTTTTTTAATTTTTTTTTTTCAGCAATGAAGTACAAAACTAATCAATGGATGAATGATTGTTTGGTCGCATATATTGAAAAGGATATAGTTGTTAATGTTGAGAATGAAGCTATTATGCAACAATTTCAACATATGAAATCCTGTTGAGAGAAATGTAGGAGTTTATGAATTTGGATTTTTTTTTGGATTAAGAACCATTAGTAACAATGTATTAAATTTATTTTATTTTATTTTTTTTGAGAATCCAACATTATCTATTGGATTATTGGAAATAGATTATTTGAAAATTTTATATTATATCTGTTGAATCATCAAAAGTAGATGACAGATGTTGATAAAGGGGAAAACAAATTTATTCTTTTGTTGACCCCACTGACTTGAATTCCTGGAGCCGCCACTGTGGATCACTACAAAGTTGCAGTAAAATTTTAATCTTAAGGCTTGCTACGATTGACTTTATCGTCAATATAATTGATTTCTAAGTCTAAATGAGCTGTTTGGATTGTGAGGAGTGGCTTTTTTATAATTTTAAAATATTCTATCACAAATTTCTAAGAATTTTAAATGATATTCTATCACAATTTTTGAAAATTTTAAATGATATATAATTACATATACAACGCTTTCAAGGAACTCGTTAATTCAAAAATACAGAGAGTTAAAAATTTGAATGATACTTGAATCTATGGGTGTGGTTAGAGATCAAGATCCTCAAGTCTATCAACCACTCTTTATATGGTTAGAGATCAAGATCCTCAAGTATATCAACCACTCTTTATATGTGTGCTAGAGAAAAGATACATTGATAGAAAACAAAAAATCTAATATCAAGAATATATGAGGGTCAAAACCATTAATCTAGAGAGTATCAGAATTTGATTAAAATCAATAGCAAATTTCACCTTCAATTTTTTTAAAAGCAAGATATTCTTTCAATGGGCACATCAAATTTTCAGATATTCTTATCGTCTTTTATTGATTTATTTAAGTGGTTTTCATATTTTGTAATAATTGTTTAAATTGGATTTTTATGTTTTGATTTGGTTCTGTCATGATTAAAAATTTTAAAAATAAAATAATGAGAAATTTACGCGACAAAAACACCCTTGATGGCCCCTAAATAAAAAAGGCCACAGTAGATATTTCGAAACTGGAGTGGTCCCCTAGGCCTAGGGTCTTTCTCATTCTTTTTCCATATACACAATGGGAGGCGGACGGTCCGGACAGCTCTGAATGCCCACTAGGGCCCACCTTACGACCCATGAATTTGCAAGGGGTTAGGAACTTTTCTTGTTTTTTCTTTTTTGTTATAAAGCTATTAAACTTGTGGATCACACATAAATGGGTTAGAGGTATTAGATTGACTTCAGATTTGATATTTAGGTTGGCCCCACTTTGATCTTTCGATCCCCCTCTATCCCTAATAGTGGGGTACATATATACATATATCGTGGCTCCTCTACACACTACAATGGGCGCAAAACACATTTTTCCTTTTCAAAAAAAACAGTTCAATCCCCTCTTGTATTTCTTCCAATCTTGTAGGCCCCAAGTTCATCATCCGAATCTTGTCCATGCCTAGAATGCACTGTTTATTTATAGTAGAGTTTTTAAAGAAACTAGAAATCCTTTCTTCTTCCTCTTCCCACCTCATACATTATATATACACATCTAGTTTAAACAAATGTAGTACAATGAATGACTATTGAGAATGATATGAAGTTTGTGTTTGCAATAACAAATCGTCATGTTTCAATATTTGAAACTTAATATGTAAATTAACTTGATTTACATATCTCAAGCATAAAATAAAAAATGACCCAAATAATTATTAAATAGAAAGCAATAATTTTCCCATTAAATCCATGAGTGGAGGCACTTTAAATTATCCGTTAGTCTTGGAGAGGAAAGGGGGAGGGGGAGATGATGTTCATGTACAAAGAGAAAAGCCACATAAATCCCTCACTGGCTCACCCTCTCACCCTATGGTGAGGGATGAATGCACATAAACATTCCTCTCATATATATATTTATATTAAGAATGGGTTGCACACACATCGCAAAAACAAGAAGAATAATTAACAAATTTCATTTTATTAGCTGCTAGTTCAATTGGTAAGGAACATTAAAGTATTCCAGCGGGAGCAGTTAGTTTATCCCCGGTTAGAATCAGTGGCGGAGGCTTTTTTTTCTTGTGGAGGTGTAAGTGATGGATGGCTGGTTATATTTTTTAATCATTGATTTTCATTACATTTTAAAATAATTTTTTTATATTCAAAGAAAACTCCTAAATTTGAAAAATACTCTAAATATTCTTAAGACATAATATCTAAAAACTTTATTAAATATGTTAGAATATGAACACAATACGGTTATTCAAATGAGACAAAACGCTCGCTATAAATATTTTAAATGAGAGAGATAGATTTCATGTAGTTGACCCAATATTGTGAGAACAAGTCTTTGATGATGATGACGACACGACGGCTATAATGAATCCGAATTGCTTTAAAATAATGACTTTTTCTTCATCTATTCAAAGTAGCACCCATGCCGGATTGATCGGATGAAAACTAATTGACCCACCACGAATTAACAAATTTATTTATTAGTTATTTGTGATCATTTGATGGGCTCCAATGCAGGTGATTGAGAGGGAAACAATTAAAGTAATTCACCAAGTCATATAAGACCACTAGGTATTGTCGGAAATTTATACTAAAAACATACTTTATGCATTTGTCTTTAACTGATTCATTTTTAGTATATTTTGTCCTCTCTTCTAATTGAGATTTTATATGTGCAAATGGTTGCATTATTAATTATTATGCATGCAAGTGTCCTTTATTCTATAAAGTAGACAAGTTGGTGTGTAGAGTTTTACTTACACACGGAAGACTTATTTGTCGATTCTTCTAGAATATAAGCTGTTGTTTACAATCTAGATGGATTTGGACACACCATCGGTACGATTGTAGCATGATATTTCAACAGGCTTGTCTTGGCTGTGGGGTATGATGTTTCAACACATTATATATGCTAGTATGCTTTGTGAATTGAACATGACCGTGTTATTAGGTTTATTGTCTTCATACTGACTATATAAGATGGTGAACATCCAAATGGTTATTACGAGTGCTTATACTCTTAATCCTGACATAAATAATAGACACATACATTTAGTGTTTAGCATTTTGATTTACGAATGAGTGAGATCTTTTATGAGTCAACAATCTCAGTGAATTGGATGACTACACTACGCGTATGGTGGATATTAGTTTATTGATGGAATCCACATCCCAAAATAGGGATTGATGATATCCCCTTGATGAAGTTTTTAAGTTTTGATTATGTCAAACCCTGCAGGTGGACTTTGTGTCCGACATATCAAATAAGTTAAGGGCCTGTTTGGCAAATCTTATCTATATAAAATAGATCTGTGGATAATAGATCTATGTAAAATAGATATGTGTAAAATAGATATTTCATATTTAGACCGTTTGGTAAGACCATTTCCCAGTTTGAAATAGCAGTTTCAGGATCCTACGGTTCTATATTTTACGGTTCTATATTTTTTCATGAATTTCGCAAGATCTATAATGAATTAAGGAATGAAATTTGGCCCCATGAATGCTCTTGGGATTAGGATGAGGATCCACTGTTTAGATCTTGAGATTTGGGCCCATAAAGTTCAGAAATTCAAATCATATGGTCCACGATTTTTCACATATATCTCAAGATTGACAAAGAGTCAACGGTTGAAATTTCGTACCATAGTCGTGCCTAAGATAATAAAGAGGGCCAACAATTTTGATTGAAGTTGAGAACCCAACAATTAAAAATAAAAGAAAAAGGTCAAATTGTGTGAAACCTCAACGGCCCCACGGGTTTTTATGATTTTCTTGAGATTATAAGGGATCTAAGGCTGAAATTTGACTGCATAGTTATTCTCGGGCTTCTAAAGAAGATCAACGGTTTTGATCTTGATAGAGGGTCCCACAGATGGCCAGAAATGTAGATCCAATGGTTTACTGTTCTTTAAAAATATCTCGAGATCTGTGCAACATCACGGTTCAAAATTGATGTCATAGCCGTTCTTAAGGTTTTTAAGACATCCAATGATTTGGATTATCACATAAGAGCTTATAATTTAAAAAAAGTGAAAAAACACGGACTGCCTTAATTGGGCACTGTAGTGGGGCGTCTACCCGCTTTTGACAAATGCATCTGTCCGAAAAATCTTCATTCCTGTGCCTACCTGTTACAGACATAAAAAGTCATTTTGTCTGTCTGAAATAGACTACTGTTTGCACCATCCAAACAGTCTTAATATCTTAATCTCTCTTTCAAAACTCATTAAGAGAAATAGAGGTGAGGATATAGACATGCCAAACAGCCCCTAAGTGTAAAGTCTCAAGGAATTATAAAGATATCGATTAAATATAAATGTCAGTAATTATTTAATCGATGGATATCTGAAATCTTAACGTCGGGATATTAATAAGCATTTAATAACAAGAAGTTTGAAATATAATTTTGAGAATAAGGAAAGGAGTGCAATTATAATTCTTTAGTGAACTGAATTGTAATTTATGGAACTAGGATTCTAATTTTGGGCCGAATTAGAATTTCCTGTTTCCATAAGGAGCCTATCCTTATTTCCTTCTTAAGGTTCCCATTGTAGCCTATAAATATGAGCTTCTGCTCTCTAGGTTAATAACAAGAATAAGAAGAGAGAAATCTCGGTTTTGGGACAGCAAAAAAAATTCGTAGAAAAGGCTCACTCCCAGGTGCGAGTTCGAGCATATAGGAATACAGTAGAAGATCTTGAAGTTTTTAGGTTGTTGTAAGATCGAGATCAAATGAGAGAGATCTCGTAAGTATGATTTAGTCATATTCGTTCAAAGTTATTTCCGCAGTGATCTGTACGCAATATCTAGAGATCCTGGTTTCTACTCGTTTCTAACAGGTATAACTTGTATGTTAACGCAAAGTTAAAGAGTCCGAATCCCTTGAATGTCTTACTACAACGCATGCAGTCGTATACAAATTATAGAAAAAACAATACCTTGGAATTTCCCTTTTCTACGGAAGTTGCTTTCTAACCCCTCACTGGAATTTATTTTTCGAGGAATCATAAGAATATTAGCATATTTTTACGTTTTTCCATGAAGGAAAATGGCCACACTAAACGTGGATGTTCCTGTAGTGCAGAAAATTATTTCTACAATTCTCAATCTTTCCATGGAAAACCGGCTACACAAACGTGCACTAAATCTAGTGAGTAATGAACACAGGCTCCCACCCCGAGTGTTATCTTGACCTATTAGAGTAGGGTTGTTTTTTGTTTTTCACTTTTTTGGCATGGTTTTTTTCCCTCCCTTTTAAGGGCGAGGAGCATGGTTTAAAAACTCGGTCTCAGTATCGGCCGGGCCAAAAAACCGACATGATATCGGTATCGGTCGCGGATATTGGTCCGTCGCGGTTATCGCGGTGTGAATTTTTTTTAATCCAAAAAAATTCGCAAAAATACCCAAAAAATACAGAATATTAGAAAATGCAGGAAAACAATATTTTTTCATTACTAACAATAATAAATCAAAATCTCGTTCACCTTAAGTTAAGAGTCCTGTCTGTGTCGCAGTTCGCCATATTCTCCAGTATTTCATATAATATAATCATTATTATTATTGATGCTCATGATCAATTTATTAGTGTAAAATATAAGAAAATAAAGATAACATATCAAGTATCATTTAATACTAACTCAATTATCAAAATAAGTTGTGAAACCCAAGACCATGAAGATAAATATTAAAATCTGAAACATGATAGTGAGATAAATCAATCAAAAAGCACTTGGACATCAAAAGGTTTATGGTTTACCTGAAATTAGGGCAGACTAGAAAGAGAGATTGATGAGCATGATAGCCTAATTCCGAGTGGAGTGTCGCCCACACTCGATATCATCATCATCATCATTTATTCGGTATGGATTGTTAAAGAATACATAATAGTTAAAATAAGGGAGTATGTTGATTTTCTTACCAAAATAAAATGATTTTCTTTCAAGAAATACTGTTGGAAATATGCAAGAAAATCAGCTAAGGAGGAGGGGTTGCTCTAAGGTGATGAATGGGGATGAAGAATGAGGAAAAAAATGAAAAATTTAGGATAAGGGAGTATGTTGATTTTCTTACCAAAATAAAATGATTTTTTTTCAAGAAATAGTGATGGAAATATACTAGAAAATCAGCTAAGGAGGAGGGGTTGCTCTAAGGTGATGAGTGGAGATGAAGAATGAAGAAAAAAATGAAAAATTTAGGGTTTTTTTCCATTATTTCATCTTGGCTGATATTTTGACCGAAATGGACTGACATAGACCGATATATCGATTAAACCGATATTTTCAAAATATCGGCCGAGATGGACCGATATTTTGGTCTGCGATACTGAGACCGATATATCACCAAAATATCAGACCGGTATGGGCCGATATTGGTTAATATCGGCCGATATGAACCGGTATCGGCCGATATTTAATACCATGGCGAGGAGGACTCTTGTAATCAAGGATTTATTGTATATTATGGACTATTGTAATCAGGTATCAGTTGAAACTTTGTTCTAAAGTTTGAAGACACTCTATAGGTATTTTGAGTAATCAACATTAATTCATGATGATCATCGATGAAAGATCTAGTTTTCTCCTTGTTTTGTAGTAAAATTTTCATTTTTCTCTCTTTCATTTTTCATCTTATTTTGGTACCCAAACAAGGACTTGCGGATCCATTAGAAGCCTCGACTATGGGGAAGAAGGCTCGAGGAAGGCAACCTAGAGATCAAACTCTAGGCAATAAGTTGAGATGCAAAATGCCTAACCAACTAGGCAACCCCGGCATGTGTGAATTTTCGTGTTTAATCGGAAATTTTCAAGCTTTGAGTTGTTATAGGGCAACTTAGGAGGGTAAACTAGGATTGAAGGAAAAAAAAAAATCTTAATCCCTTCAAAAGAAAAGTATGAGTTCTCACAAGTTACCAATAACAAAAGGGAAAAAAAATGAAAGAAAAGCCAAAAGTTCTCACATCGTAATAAGTAACGAAATAAATTGTATCCAGGATTGAGATGATAACATGCCAGATGCTTTGCACTTGGCAGTAGGAAGATTGAAGATAAGACTCGAGATTCTTCAGCTGATGGGTGGTTATATACTGTTGTGTTGTGCGTTATACAAGGACGTTGAGATTGTTCATATAGCCTATGATGCACAGATACGGCACGGATGCAGCAGGGACACGTCATAGACACAGTAGGACACGGATTTTATATGTAAAAACTAAAGTATCGGATACGACACGATATGTTGCTCATTTTGAAGAATCCGTGCATCATAGCAAATAGCTAGAGGTCAAGGCAAGTCTTGGGCCAATGAAAGTCGTGGACGCTTAAGATTGAATGGCTTAAAGGAAACAGTGACCACTAGAATCTTGAAGGGCTGAGATGTATGAATCACTACAAAGAACAATTTGCTACAGCGTACCTGAATTCAGGCTCAAGGTGCCCGTGCTTACCACCGTTGGATTAAATTTTTAAATAGTGTACGGCTGAAAGGGTGTTAAATCATGCGACTAGAAAAATCAAATGAGGCTGATTTTGTACATGGCCCTTATCTCTAAGAAACCTTTCCACCTATTCCGCTTCGAAAAATTAGAAATGCATGTAAGTGGGCCCACAGTCTGGACCATTTATTCACTGTATGGCATCTCCTTGTAGGTGAAGATTTTTCTACCAGTGGTCATATAGGTAGTCAACCAATTATATGGTACATTACCCTTTGTTTTTTCAGTAGTGCTAGGAATATTTATGGGATATCATAGGGGTTGTCCAAAATTCTGGCCAAAAAGTTTGTGCAGGTAGACTTTTTGTTGTTTTTTTATAAGAGAGAAAGGTAGATGTGGGGTCCACTCCGTACTCCATAATGCCAAGGGAAAAAACAGGAAAATCATTAAAGTAGGAGAAAGAACCTTATCTTTAGAAAAAAAAATTTTAAATCATGATTATAAATTGACCGTTTCATTTTAGGTGGTGCCCACTTGCCAACCGAATGTTGGCCCAATGGTAAGCCTCTTTTGAGCCTGTTTTCTTACTTAGTATTCTTGACAAAAGCAATGCTAATCCAAATGGCTATTCTACCTCATGTTTGTATAAAATCCACACATCTAACCACAATTATTTTTAAAAGCAACTATAAAAAAAATTAGTAAAACCTATGGCTGCTTGTTGCTCAGCCAATTAGGGATGTGTATAGCACATGTCAGTGCGTGAGACCTACTAAGGCAAAAGGAAAAATAAAAGAAAAAGAAAAATTCTCATGTAACTGCATACCCTTTCAATATTACAATAATGACCCCTTTTGACTTTATCACTATATACAAGTAATACAATCGTTTAGACCCACTTGAGTATATCGGTCAACCACCTCAATCGATGGCCAAACCTATCTTTTTATGTCAAATTCAACTAGGATGTTTATAAATGACAAAAATGTTGTTACCTTATACCTGTTTGCAGCAAACAGTGTCTCAAATTTAAACAACTTTAACCAAAATGTCTTACAATATTCACCTTGATCTAAATAGAGTTAACATGGTATTCTTACCATAGTTTATTTTCCAAGGTTAAACTTCAAAAATTACAGTATTGAAAGGGGTGTTTTTTGTCCTCTAGGTACCCTTCAATATGAGTAGGATCAGGTCGGTTGGGTTGAGGCCAATGTGAGCCCAAACCCTACCCAATCCCAACACAACTTGAACCCAAACCTGACTTTTAAACCGACCTCTAAGCCCGAGCAACAATCCAGGTTCAATTGCTGTAACCCAACTCAATTAGCCCTCATATCTTTTAACCCCTGCCAAAAACCCTTGAGCCCAATAGGCTTCATGGATAATAGGCAAAACCCGGGAAAAAACAAAAGCCGTTGAACAGAAACAACATAAAAAATAGAGCACTGACAGTCTTAAGAAAATAGATGGGGAAAATTGTGAGGCCCATACTGAAATAATCATACATGTGCTGGCAAATCGAGTGGATCAGCTATAAAGTTACCTTAAAATTTTAATCTTATGGTCAGGCGGTAGTCAATATAAGCGATTTCTAAATTCTATGTCTGTATGAGTTGTTTGGATTGTGAGGTGTGCCATTTACTCATAGATTCGGGTGGTGAATTCATGACTTTCTATATTTTGTAATCACTAACAACCCTTTGGTCTACTTACATTAGGGCTTGATCAAGAGGAATGGGACTCAAAACAAATTCCAATTCTTATATATGATAATGGCTGTTTCCAATTGAGAAATCAGCCCCAATTTGCACAATTGATTTTGACCTTTCCAATTTCTTTTGACGGCTCTTAATGCCCTTTATTCCACGTCCCCCATCCATTTAACTTATGAAAACGCATGTTATTTTTTTTTCAATGCATCAAAACAATTTTCTTCCGCTTATCTCCACCCCAGTAACTGCTCTTTAACCGCCCTTTATTCCACGTCCCCCATCCATTGAACTTATGAAAACGCATGTTATTTTTTTTTCAATGCATCAAAACAATTTTCTTCCGCTTATCTCCACCCCAGTAACTGCTCTTTAACCATTCCCCTACTTCCTTAATCTCATGTTTTTTCTCTCTTATTATTCTTCATCCTCCTCTCTCCTTCCTCCACAATAACTCCCATCTTCAGAGGAAGCAGCCACCTACGTCTGCAAATAAGATTCCAGACGCTCCACCACTTACCTGGCACTCTATCCGAATGGGAACCAATTTTCTCACCATACATAGAATCGACTCTTCCTTGAAGGCAAGCATCATCTATGACGTCCATTAGTTCGCGAGAATGTGGAGATCGTGTTCTGGGATAATGCGAAGAGAAATTCTCCCATTTGACCATTTGCTGCCGTCATCGAAACTACCAACTCCTTCATCGAGTTGTAATGTATACCAACTATATGTTATATCTTGATTAACTGGTTCTCCTGTTTTTATTCCCTTTAGATCTAGATTTTGTTTCTCTTTAAACACCTTAATCTCAATTGGTTGAAACTACCAACTCCTTCATCGAGTTGTAATGTATACCAACTATATGTTATATCTTGATTAACTCGTTCTCCTGTTTTTATTCCCTTTAGATCGAGATTTTGTTTCTCTTTAAACACCTTAATCTCAATTGGTTATGAAGAACATTATGTCTACCCACCATTTGTTGTAATGTTATAATGAATAAAGAGCATTAAGAGCGGTCAAAAGAAATTGGGAAGGTCAAAATCAATGGTGCAAATTGGGGCTGATTTCTCAAATGGAAACAGCCACTATCATAGATAAGAATGGTTTTATGCACACCAACTATATGTTAAAATGCTTGAGTCAATTGTGACTGTCTTCATAAAATCATCTTAGTATTTTTTTTCCAGTTCACGCATCCATTATGTATGACAAGGACCTCACTTATTCTATTGTATGGTGACAGTAACTACGGTGTGTCGAGGAGATATGGAAGTACAAATGCTACTATAATTTTATATATCAAGTGAAAGACCCCAAATGTTTCAACAGATTTATATGATTTCCACAAAAATGCTTCATTTTTATGTCCCACTCAAATGGAGCTATTTAGTGCTTTTCCTTTGCATATTAGAGTGGGGGATCTTAATTTCTTTTTTCAATATTTTGCATTTGGTTTTTGAGTTACTTGAACATTGTTATTGAAGTATCCAAAGGTTTTCTCATATTGGGGCTTTTGTTGATCTGGACATCCTTTTTTACATTGAACGTGAATCGGTGAATCATTATGTTGTTTCCTTCGTAACTATCAATTTGGATTGTATTCATTAAAATTAAAGGGTAGTTCAGATGCTTGAGCTTTTCTGAGCATGGCTTTTCCACTATGTAAGATGCTTGAGCTTTTCTGAGCATGGCTTTTCCACTATGTAGCCTCCCCATGCCATTTTTTTTCTTTTTCTTTCCCAATGTCTTAGGATCACTTGTACATGTCTCACGTATAGAAACAAAGCATGCGATACTCTACAAAAACCTCTTGTATCTTAGAATTCATTGTCATGTATATATACATAATGTATGCAGCGTTTCCATTTTTAGTAATTTTTTTACCACAACACAAACACACGCACAACCACCCACACACGCACACAAAAGATTTAAAAAGAAAAAAAAAAGTGGGGAAAAAGAGAGGAAAAGAAAAGGACAAGTTGGTTGATTATTAAAGATATTTACTTAAAGATACTCAAAACAAAGCATACAAACATTAAATAAAAGATTTTTGCGATATTAGAAAAAAATTAAAATCAGAGATCTACATCTTTCCATTTATTGAAAAGAAACCTTTTAAACACCAATAACTTGATAAAAACTTGTACATCAAAAAAAGGAAAAAAAATGAAAAACAAAATCTTAGAAAGAAGATAATATACCTTTTAAACACCAATAACTTGATAAAAACTTGTACAACAAAAAAAGGAAAAAAAATGAAAAACAAAATCTTTGAAAGAAGATACTATACCTAAAATGTAGATGGATTGGACTGATTGGTGTTCAAAACCTTTTACAAGACTCCCTGATTGAAACCCTAACCAGCATTTCCGAAATCATGACTAAAATAAATCATCCTCTGTAATGATCAAATAAAAGAATAGCAACAAGAATCAAGAATTATTTACGAAAAATACATAAGGATCATAGAAGTCATGATGTAATTCTGGTTTTAGAGAGCTTTTAAAGGTGAAAAAAATGCATTTAAATCATTTAATTTGTTTTCATTTTGCATTCTAGATGCAGAGATGCATATAGAAATTATTTATAAGTAGACGAATTCTTATTTTCAATGAAAAATACAAATTCCTATTTTCACATCAAGGTACACAAAGTATTATTAAAGACGATCTAGAATGTCGTTTCACATCATTGAAAATAATTTACCATTTAACCTATTTTTACCATCTCAATATAATTTAGACTAAATATTATTTAAAAATTAAATTATTTTTAATATTATAAAGCACAGTTGTATTTTGCTAATTATTCTTAATTTTGATATATTTCAATTCAATGTCATTTAATTCGCTTTGATACATCATGTAATTACTTATTAATGCCTGTACCTACCAATTCGTCGTATTTGAGTTACTACTCTTGATCAGACGCAGGTGCACCTCTCCACCCTGAAGAGGTTGGGAGGGACAGGAGGAAACCGAAGAGGTTCCTCCAGGATTAGAAGAATGAACAGGCAATGGCCCTATGTAGTCCAGTCTACGGAGAACGACTGACTCATTCTTTTATGAGCTTGAATGGAGTGTGTGACTGACTCCTTTTCGTGTGGGTCACACCAATGAAATTAAAAGTTAGATGTGGATAACATTTTTGTAATAGAATGTAGGGTGATTTTGTAATCCAAACATTAGTTTGAATATGTAATTATGTTGTGTATAAACTTGACATCGATGAAATGATAGATAGTGGCTTATTATTAAAATTCTTCCGCTATTAAATGTGATTTGACAGGTTAGTGAGCTAGTATCACAAGTGGAACAGTGAAATTTTCTCCTTCGTAATCTTGTATTGGACTCTAGACAGGTATAATATTACAGGAGTACGGGTGCTACATCTCGGAGATTACCCTAGGCCAGAGTAATTCGAGACCGGGATGTGACAAGTAGCTTCAACATTCTTTTTCAAATGGGGATATGTGTAACATTTCCGAGTCCATCTACCACCACAATTTTCTTGAATTCCCGAATTGACGTACCTACTTGATATTCTTCAGTTCCCAAATTGATGTTACCGGAAATTTTTGCTTGAATAGCTCCAGTATAAGCTATGATATCCCCTTGGCACATGACATTGTTCCCTCCCGCACCATGCATGGTATTGCCCTGCAACATCAGCCATAAAATGGTTCGGTAATTGCAATATGAATCCATGGTTAGTTGTCTCTCTAGATAAATCTATATAGAGTTTCCATATACCTCTTCAATTGATTTTAAATAATCCAAAGAGTCCAATTTAAAGAGAAGTTTCTATTATGATTCTATCGCTTTCAAACTTCTATAAAAAGTCTCCTTCCCAAAAAAAAATTCTCCTTAATCTAATTAAGTTTTAGAAATTTTGAATTTAAACTTAAAGTCAAATTCTCAAGATATTGATCAATAGGCCACCAAAATGAATAGTTTGTACCAATTACAATTCAACTAAAATCATTTATTTAGACCACATCGATGTGGGCCCTACTTTTAGATTCAAATTCATTTGTGTGACCCAAAGTTTCCAAATGCAATTTCTTAATTTGTGTGCCCCATCTAACCAATCCACTAATTCAAATTTAAACAAATAAAGGCTTGTAGATCTATAGATATATTTTTCTTATGGCTACTAGGTACTAAGCGAGAGTTCTTCCGTGGAATTTGTTCGTGATCTTCTTCTCTATTCTTTTCCATTTATTTTATCTGTGTCATAGTTTTTATTGTTAACCAATCCACTAATTCAAATTTAAACAAATAAAGGCTTGTAGATCTATAGATATATTTTTCTTATGGCTACTAGGTACTAAGCGAGAGTTCTTCCGTGGAATTTGTAAGTGATCTTCTTCTCTATTCTTTTCCATTTATTTTATCTGTGTCATAGTTTTTATTGTTAAATTCTTATATTTTTATTAGCTTCATTATTTCGTCTCTCAATCATATATTTTTCTTCTAGGCAATGTCATTTCTTATCATAAGAGAATTATTTCGTCTCTCAATCATATATTTTACTTCTAAGTAATGTCATTTCTTATCATAAGAGAATATATCGGATGGTATGGATTCGGAAAAAGGCCTTTTTCACATTTGGATTTTACCAAGGTTTTGGTATAACCGATAGTCTTGAATTATATAGATTTTCTATGTTGTCAATGGCCTTAGATAGTTGGTTCCTATTGGTATTCCTTATTTTGTTCAATTTGCAACTATGGATAGATTTATTTTAGATGCTTCTAGGTAATGTCATTTCTTATCATAAGAGAATATATCGGATGGTATGGATTCGGAAAAAGGCCTTTTTCACATTTGGATTTTACCAAGGTTTTGGTATAACCAATAGTCTTGAATTATATAGATTTTCTATGTTGTCAATGGCCTTAGATAGTTGGTTCCTATTGGTATTCCTTATTTTGTTCAATTTGCAACTATGGATAGATTTATTTTAGATAGTTGGTTCCTATTGGTATTCCTTATTTTGTTCAATTTGCAACTATGGATAGATTTATTTTTTATTTTGGTCAATTTGCAACTATGGATAGATTTATTTTTTACTTTGCTTTTATCTTTCATTTTTCCAAGATATAATACCCTTTCCATTCGTTAAGATGATATTCTGCCCCTTTTTTCCAAGATATTATACCCTTTCCATTCGTTAAGATGATATTATGCCCCTTTTACATTTTTTCCAAAAATTAATAATATTGTGTTCATTTCAAATTTTTGTTTTTTGATTTAATCTTATTTAGAAAATCCTAATATATTTTAAAGTGAAAGTATTATTTAATAATTTTAGTTTGCATGGATTTTGTGGGTGCCACTCGAGGGATTAATCTTATTGGGCTAAAGACATAATAATAATAATAATAATAATAATTCTGATATATCTCCCAAACCAATTGAATGCGCTCACAAAATTAAATTATTTATTTATATATCAACAGTCACTGTTGGCTCAGGCTTAGCAAGGGTGTCGTATTTTGCTTTCTCTCTGTTTATAAACTTCTCTCTAAATTTTACTTTCTATTAAAGATTTCTTCATAAACTTCTCTCTAAATTTTACTCTTTCAGAAAAGATATGGTTTCATTTTAGATAATGTATTCTCTTTTGAGCTTACGATGCCATTGAATTTCACATAATCTCATTTCTTCAATAATCATAAAACAACCAGGGTATCATATAATTGGAAAGTAACAAGATTTATATAACACGTGCTTACTGAAAAAAGAGTTTTATGTAAAAATTTTGTTTATTTATTTATTTCTTATTTTTAGGTGAAAATATTCTTCTGATTTTCATAGACTTCCTTTTACCACCTTACAATCCCCACCCACCCACTCAAAAATTTTCATTTAGGATCTTTACATTCCATTTCTCAATTTCTTTACTTACTTTGGGTAGAGATTCTAATTCTTTTATTCATGTAGAGCATGGTATCTTAACTTTTTATGTAGCTTTTTTTTTTTATGGTTTTGAGTACTAACATTTTAAACTTTTAAATCTGAAGTTTCGTTCTTTAATAGTGTGGTGCGAGGATCATGTTATTACAATTTTGAAAATGACCACTTATATTTTTTAATATTTATTTCAAATTTGACATCTCAAAGTAATTCATACAAAAAATATAAGTTTGAAAGGAAAAAATAAGTAGAATTATCTAATACATGATATTGTAAGAATGTCTCAATTACATAGAATAACAAGTCAAAGAAAATGGGAAAGTTAGGGAATAATTATGAATAATCTAACATGTGATGAAGAAGGAAACATATAAAAGAATAATTAATCTGAATAGTTGATGGTACGAAAAGTGAATTTATTTATAAAAAAATATTCATGCTTGGAAGAATATATCTATTATTTGGTCCAACGTCTTAAATTTACTGTATTTCATTGCTTCTTTGATTCTGCGTATTTATTATTTAGATAAATTAGTAAATGTAAATGATAATATTTTTTCTTGATAAACATGGAAACTCATGAAAGAATTTATAGGGATCTGATAGATTTTAGAAAAATATTAAAGCAAAGGGTGGAGATTTTAAGACCTTGATTATTTCTCTTCAAGTTTTTTGTTAAAAATGGTTTTAACTTGAAAATGACATTTGCGTCATTACCAAATATTTCAAGGGTCATTTGATAGGAAGGAGATATTGGGCTTGAGAACAACATAGGTTTTGAACGGTTGAGATTGACCAGCTTAAAGGTGACAGATACCATTTGCATGTTGAAAGGCTGAGATGTAAAGGATCACTAGAAAGGACAATTAGTTCCTACATGCGAACCACATGTAAAGCTCTCCTCTGCGAGGGGCCACTAGGGGCCACCTATGATCCCATATGCAGCTAATTTCACACTCTTATCCAATATGCATGATTTAGCACCATATCCGATTTCGTACTCTTTGGCCTATTCACAACCATTGGATCAAACTTCAAAAAATTCTATGGCTAAAAGACCATTAAAATTTAAGGGTCTTAAAAGAAAGGGCTAGAATGATTTGAGGATGCTGATCTTTTGCTTTACAACCCGTGACCTTTCTATCTCTCCCACTCTCTTCCATAGGAATCCATTCAAGCAGGCCCTACGGTATGGGCCACGGTATGCCATCTGCTTGAAGATGAAGATCTTTCAAAAAAACCGTCTTAAAAAAAAATCTGATGTTTCAAAAAAAAAAAAAAAAAAAGATTTTTTTCCACCATAGAACATGTGGTGTCGCTATAAGATATGATTTTTTCTCCCATTCGGCCACAATATTTTTTTTTCCACCAGAGAACATGATTTTTAGTTTTCCTTTTCTCTTGGCAAGGGGTGCTTTTTTTTTTTTTTTAATCTTTCTTGTTTAAGGGCGAGGACGACTCTTGTAATTAAGGTTTGATTATATATGATGGACTCTTTAAATGATTTCATCTTTCTCCTAGAGATTGAAGACATTCTACAGTGGATTGAATAAACACAGACATTAATTCATTATGATCATCAAGAACTAAAAGAGATCAACTGCCTTTTCCCCCTGTTTTGGAGTGAATAATTTTTTATTTTTTTTTTTTTTTTTTGTTTTGGTATGCAACCAAGGAGCACCCGACTGCAACCCATCGCTGTAGGTGAGATTTTATGTTTAGTTGAAGATTTTGAAGTTTTGGTTTTGATAGGGCAACAATAACAAAATGAAAACAAATGAAAGAAAAGGTAGAAGTTCTCACATCATAATAAGTAATGACATAAATTGTATCCACGATTGAGATGATCATCGTTAAGAAAAGCCAGAAGTTCTCAACATTAATTCAGGATGATCATCGATGAGAGATCTGTCTTTCTCCTTATTTTGGAGTAAAATTCTCTCTGTTTTTTATTTTACCCAAGTAAGGACTTGGGACCATTAGAAGCTCCAACCATGAGGAAGGGAGATCAAAATCTAGGCAATCAGGTGAGATGCGAGGCAACCCCTCTGGTATGGGTGAATTTTTTCTGTTTAATCCAAGATTTTGAAATTTTAAGTTGCAATAGGGCAACTTAGGAGGGTAAACTAGGATTGATGGAAAAAAAATCGTAATCCTTTCAAAGGACAAGCATGAGTTCTCACGATTTAACAATAACAAAAGGAAAAAAAATTGAAAGAAAAGCCAGAAGTTCTCACATCATAATAAGCAACGACATAAATTGTATCCAGGGTTGAGATCATAGCATACCTGATGATTGTCCATCGGAAGATTGAACAAGAGATAAAGACTAGAGATTCTTCAACTAATGGGTGTTGATTTCCTGATCTTGTGTTGTGTGTTGTGTGTTGTGCGTTGTGCAAGGACACTCAGATCGCTCATATAGCTAGACGCCCACGCAATCCTTGGGTCAATGCAATTCTTGGACGGTTGAGATTGACTGGCTTAAAGGTAACAGTGACCATTGGAATCTTGAAGGGCTGAGATGACTGGCTTAAAGGTGACAGTGACCATTGAAATCTTGAAGGGCTGAGATATATCGATCACTACAAAGGACAATCTGCTCTAACGAGCGGACTGCTCAATGAGGGTTACTTGGCCGTATTTGGTCAGTGCATCTCCCTGCACATTCTTATCCCCAGTAATCTGCCACCGTACCTGGATTTAATGCTCGAGTTGCCCTTGCTTACCACCGTTAGATTAAAATTTTAAAAGCTGTACGGTTAGAAGGCCATTGAGCCTTAAGGGCCGTTTGATAATTTTACTAATAAAGTCAAATTAAGTTAAACATCCCATCAAAAACACTTTTTACAAAAATTTTCTCCATTTTTTTCAAAAAAAGTCAAAAAACAACTACATTTAGTCAATAAAAGACAAAAAATCTACATTTCCCCATACAAAAAGTCAAAAATATTCCATTCAAAACAACTAAAAACAAAATATCATCATAACTCACTTATATTTTATTTATTCTTTTCATTTCACTTCACTCCACTTTATTTTAAAAGTAAATTACCAAACGGGCCCTTAGGGTCCGTTTGGGAAGGGGGAAAATGGGAGAGGAAAAAAAGGGGAAAAAGTGAAATGAAAGTGCTTTTGGGGGGTGTTTGGGAAGGGAGGAGGGAAAATGGGGGGAGGAAAATGGAAGGAAAAAAATACCTTTTTGCCTCAAAAATTTCCCCCTCAAAACAGGGGGGAAAGTGAGGAGAGAGGGGAGAAATGACTAAAATGTCCATTAGACTTTATTTGAATTTTTTTCAAGAGCAAGGGTAAAATAGTCTTTTTTTCTATACCTCACTAAAAACAAAATTATACTTTTTCACTTTCCTTTCCCTTACTTTTTTACTTCCCAAACAAGAGGAGGGAAAATTAATTTTTCCTCCCCTCCCCTTCATTTTACTTCCCCCTCAAATTTTCCCTCCCCTCCCCTCCCCTCCTCCCTTCCCAAACGGACCCTTAGGGCCCGTTTGGTAATTTACTTTTAAAATAAAGTGGAGTGAAGTGAAATGAAAATAATGAATAAAATATAAATGAGTTATGATGATATTTTGTTTTTAGCTGTTTGAAAAGGAATATTTTCGACTTTTTGTATGGGGAAATGTAGATTTTTCGACTTTTTGTGAGTAAATGTAGTTGCTTTTTGACTTTTTTTGGAAAAGATGGATGGAATTTTTGTAAAAAGTGTTTTTGATGGGATGTTTAATAAGGGCCCGTTTGGTAATTTTATTAATATAGTCAAGTGAAGTCAAGTCAAGTTAAACAATCCATCAAAAGCAATTTTTACCAAAACTCCCTTCATCTTTTCCAAAAAAAGTCAAAAAACAACTACATTTACTCACTAAAAGACAAAAAACTCCATTTCCCCATAGAAAAAGTCAAAAATATTCAATTCAAAACAACTAAAAACAAAATACCATCATAACTCACTTATATTTTATTCATTCTTTTCATTTCACTTCACTTCACTTTATTTTAAAAGTAAATTACCAAACAGGCCCTAAGGGTATTAAATCAAAGGGCCTAGAATGATACAGTGGAGCTGATGTTTTTGCACCACCTTTATCCGCAAACAAACCTTTCCATCTATCCTTTCTCAAAAATTAGAAAAGCATTCAAGTGGGCCCCACGTGATGGACCATATATCTACGGTCTGCCATCTCCTTGTAGGTGATGATTTTTCAACCATAGGTCATGTGTTGTCGGCCAATTATACGATACATTACGGATCCGGATCCCTTGTTTGGTCCAAACAGGGGAAGGGGATCCACATCACAAGCAAATTTTTTTTTTTTTTTAAGTTAGAGGAGAGGAGATGTCATTGATACATCTCCCCCCTATGTGGCACCCCCTGGGTGACAGGGGATCCTCTTCCGATACATTACCCTTTTTTTTTATAAAAGGTGGAAGTGGGGTCCACTCCATACTCCATAATGCAAGGAAAAAAAACAGGGAAAATGATTAAAGTAGGAGAAAGAACCTTTATCTTTATAGAAAAAATAAAATAAAATCATGCTTATAAATGGACCGGTTCATTTTAGGTGGTGCCCACTTGCCAACCCATTGTTAGCTAACCCAGGCACCTTCCTTTCTGAAAAACGAATCTATCCCTGGACATAGCTAATGTTATCGAATTTGATAGTGTGTGTGAGAGGGTGTTTGAGTTGTATACGAGAGGGAAAAGAAGAAGTTCGTGTACTTTATACCACAAAATGGTTAAAAATGAATATCAAAGATAAAATTTAAAAATAAAGCATTAAATAATCTTTCATTTTATTAAAATAGAGGAGGAAGATGGAAAATGAAGAACTAAGGAGATAGCTAGTTACTCGTTTCCCATTTATTTTCCTTCGATTCTATTTTCATCAAAAGGAAAGCTATTTAATACTCATTTTTAAACTTATGATTTTCTTCTCTTTTTTTTAACTCCTAATGGCATAAATATTTTGCATTCGATTTTTATATATTTTAATGTAAACAAATAGGACCTTAAGCATTTTGGATCGAAATGTATTTAGTAATGGAAGTTCGGTGGTTTTCTCAACCAATCAAAATATGTAAGATTTGGACCAAATGGAAAACGAATTATTCAAAAACCCCATAAGTTTTTCAAAGAATGTTCTTCTTTCTAGAAGAATCTCTATTTAATTGACTGATTATCTTCATCGGAGTTGGAATGGGAATCTTTAATACCACAATTTGCATGAGTTACATCTCATTTAAATTTTATCACTAGGAAATATCATTTGTTGCCCCCATGCAAGGGCGAACCCGGGTGCAAGGGTGTCGAGGCTGAAAACAGTAAAAAAATAAAAATTAATATGCTTTATATATATATATTTGGCCCTTCTCCCAATATTTCTTTTACATAAAATGCCCCTAATTTGAATTTCCTAGGTTCACCCTCGGCCCCAGACCCCTTGCTTTGCATTTAGGGTCTCTAGATATCCAACATAAAGGCCCTGCAAAGCACTTGGATTGCAGTATTTTTGTAACTATTCAACAACGCAGAAGATTTTCATTTATCAAACACTATCACCTTGATAAGAAGGGAGTGTTCAACCTTCCCCTATTGAATCTAACTCTGCGGTCCCATTCCCTGCCCTCCATCTCCATGACACTGGATCCTAGTATCCTACTGAATGAATTGGTGGCTAGAATGTCACACTATCTGCTTGCCTTGTACTTTTAGATGTTGGCCTAGCTATCTGTGTAGGTATGTTAGCTACTGCTGATCATTATAGAGCTTAATAGAAAGTTACATACAGGTCCTTTTTTGTAATCCAATGGTGGCATAGGCCTTCACCTGTATGGTATAGGCCTCTCAAAATCTATACATCTAGGACCACACAAGATGTATTGTCACTCTAGTATTTCATGTATGTATTCCACTAAATTACTTGAAAGGCAGCAATATGTCCAAAGGCAATCTTGTGCACTTCAGTAAATCACACCTTTCACAGAGAAGCTCCACACTGCAAATGGTGGGTGCATTGAACATTTCATAGATTGGAAAGTCTTAGCAAATTCTCGTCCCTCGAAATCTTGTGAGACAAAAATTAATATATGGAGTCAGATCTAAATGATATTTTGATCGGAAAATTTGAAAGCCGTCTAGAAGATGTTTTAGGGCTCACTCATCCTCACTTGGATCCACTGAAAGGGCAGTTAGATCATCAAATCATTGCATGCACCTGTTTGGCATTGGTCTATGCTGAGAATCTATACATGTAGCAATACACAAGATGTACCGTTACACTAATAAGAAATGATCCAATGTTGTGGCTATTGTGGTGCCGACGGCAGCTAGGACCTAATTTAACATGTGGAGGATCCACCATCGTTGATTAACTTGTTCATATCACAAACCTCTCTATGCATGCATCAAAACTTACACAAATTTCATGCCATGCCCAAACAATTAACATAACAAATAACCAACCAAGCAGCCATAACATTTAATTAACATGGGTAAGTCTTTATTAACATGATAAAGAAGAATAGCTTTGAATTTTGGTTTTGCATAGGTGTTGTCCTAGTGGTGGACTGCTCAATAATATCGTGACTTTTGTCCGCTTGGTAAGGCCCACTTGCAAGTTGCAAGTAAAGTGGGTTAACATGATGATGTAAGCTGACGCCGCTTTGACCCGTGCAACAGTTCGTTTAATTATGTGGTTTAAGGGAACTCTATTCTAATATGGGGGGAGGTGCTAATTTGATTAAGGTCTTAAAGAAAAATCCTAAGTTTTTATATTACATTTACAATTAGTGTGCTATAAAATTACAAAAGAAAGCTCCAATTTGATATTAGAAGCTTTGGTAGACCTATAAATAAGCGCCTATTATCCCTCTAATTTACTAAAAAAATTGGTTTTTAACTTGAAAACATCGATGCTAAGACAAATAGTTGAGGGCATTTGCATCATTACAAAATATTTCAAGGGTCATTTATTTTATGACGAGGAACCCGACGATCCCCTTGCGGTTGATCTTTGGTAAAACCTCGAATACACAACATCAATCACTAGCATTGTGTATCGGATAAGCCTCCAATCATTCGAAGCAAGGGCCTCCAACTCATTGCCTTGAGGGCGGAGTCCCTTTTACTCGTGGGGGAAAGAAAAACGAAATCTTAAATTCTGGAAGGCTAACGCTCGAAAAACACTTCTCTTAATAGGGCCCACCGAATTACATGATAATCATAAAAGTTCGTCGGATGAAAAAATCTAAATGAGAGTTACTTTTGTGTGAAATTTGGACTTCATAAGATCATCATAACCCTTTAATCCATAGCCCTCAAATTTAATAGTTTTAAAAGGCATCACTTTCTTACAATTTCAATCCATCATTGAATAAAATTTGGATGAGTGTCAAATTTTGACTTGTGAACATTTATCGAAGAAGGGGATAGTGCATGCGAAAAAATTAGATTAACTTAGGGCCTCTTTGGATGTATGGTGAATTGAAGTATCAAATTAAGAGAAAATAAAATATAAGGTGCTATGATGGTGTTTTATTTTTAGTTGTTTGGCATAAAATCTTTTTTACTTTTTTTTAATAAAAAAAAGTGGAGTTTTTTTTGTCTTTTATATGGAGAAAGGAGGTTGTTTTTTTTTTACTTTTTTTGAAAAATTTGGAGGAAATTTTGAAATTGTATACTTTTGATATGACCACTTGTCATTTTTTTTTCTGGATTCACTTTACTTTCACTGAACTAGTTAATTGCCAAAAAGGCCCAATGTGAGCCCACGCCATGAAAAATAGGAGAACCAAAGTGGCATTTTGGAAGATTACCCATTATAAAAATATCCTTTTGTTTGGGGCTGTGCCGCTGTGCGACTCACATATTGTAAAGCGTAATGGATCGAATTCATCTACATCCAACAATGGACTTTGGTGGGATTTAGCAATTGACAGGTGGCAAGTAAAACGAATGAAATAAAAAACTAGTTTCTGGTTATAACTTGCAATCTTTTTAATCAAGAGAGAAAAAAGTTGGAATGGGTAAAAGTTAAGGATCATGATATTTGGTCCAAGTTAACCATCATGATATGGATGCCATCTAAGATTGATTATGCTTGAAAAAAATCATGATTGGCATTTGCCATCAACTTGTTTCATGTAATTGAATTCTAAATTTTTAGACATAATTATAATTAAAGAAACAAATTTGAGTTGCTGATCATCAAATTGTCTCCACTCTAATTGAAAAATGAATGAATCGACGATGCGAAATAAATACCCAGCCACCACTCTAGCAGTTCAAATCCTAAAAAAGATCATCAAATTATCTCCACTCTGAATGAATGGACGGTGCGAAATAAATAACCAGTCACCACCTTAGTAGTTCAAATCCTTAAAAAAGTGAGGAGTGCATGATCTACAGCTTTGTCTTAAAGATGTTTTCGGATCCACTCACTTTTGCTTGGCCCATGTTGAGACCTTTCCGTGCCCATAACCCTCACCCTCTTGATACTACTTTCTCGAAGAACCTTCAAAACTCAAGTGTTTAGTTTTATATATAGGATATAATTGAAAATGATAGATGGGTTTTTAACATTTACCAAATAGGCTCATTTCTGCTACGTTTCATTCACGGATTTCAACTTAAAGATGTCCCTTTTACCAAAAACAAGAAAAAAAAAACCTCAAGATGTCCCACGCGTCTTTGATGTATACAATATGGGCTCCTTGCTACAATGTACGTTCGATTACGTGGTTTCTAAATTTTTTTAATGAAAGGATTTGACTAATTAATCTTTTTTTATCAATATTATCAACTATGATTTCAAAGCAGTTCTCCATTATTTCTTTCTTTGTCCTTCCCTTTCTTAAGGGGGACGTTTGGAAACTCTAATCTAATTTCGGAGGAGCTAATTAGATTAATGTCTTACAAAAACGTCCTAAAATTTTAATTTTAACTTACAACTAATTTGCAATAAGATTATAAAAGAAAGCTCCCCTTTGACACTAGAGGCTTTGGTAGACTGTAGACCTATCAATAAATAAGCACTTATAGGAGCAGGGGCAGATCCAGGACTTCTAATTTGGGGGGGCTGCACTTAGTGGCGGATCCAGGATTCAAAATTACTGGGGGCACGATTAAGTAATAGGGGTCGTTGCCCCCGGAAATTTTTTTTGGGTTATTTATATGATTGCGAATGATTTTTTCTTCTTTTTTCTTCATGCTTGGGAAAAAACGATACACAAAAAAAGTAGTGGACCTTTTACATACACTATCAGTAACTAATACACAGAAAGGTGCATTCAAAGACAGGTAATTTGTAGATTTCCACTGCATTGCAAATCATGCCTAGCAAGGACAAATAGTGTGCATATTTACCCCAAACCTTTTATATGGAACAAATATAATATAATAATTTCAAGCAATAAAACAAGACATATTTATTTATCACAAATGTTCTCTACGAGTTTTCATTGGAGGGCCTGGTTCAATGTCACTGGCGGCCTAATTGATTTGGGCCTAACTTAGTATACATAATTTTTTTTTTCAAAAAGTCACTTGGGGCCCAGCCCCCCAGTGACTATGAACTGCATCGGCCCTTGCAGGAGACCGAGAACGCGGTGATGCTACAAGAAAGTGATTAAAACAATCAAAATTGGAGAGGACAAGAGTATTAAATATTTAAAGTTAATATTAGGCTACAAAAATCCATTGGGGCCCAAAAAATTCATTGGGGGCCTTATGGAAAAAATTAGTGGGCCCCACCAAAATCAGAACTAAAGTTTAGAAATCCACTGGGGGCCTGTAATACACTGCATCCGCCTCTGGCTGCACTTAAGTTACATTAAAAAAATAGCAACAATTTCTTACCAAAAATTATAAAAAATAGCAATAATGTCCCACAAAAAACAATCTATGTACTATCTTCATAATTCATTTTCGACAAGCATCATACCAAAATAGTGATCATTTTTATTATACTACTCAAAATCAATAAAAAAATGTCTTCACAATATATCTTGACAAGTTTGACAAAAGACAAACAAAAGGTGTATCGTAAGTTACCGGGCCTCAAAATTCAAAATTTAGTTTTTTTTTTTGGGCTAAAAACCTGGGTGGGCTACAGCCCCCCCCCCCCCCCCCCCCCCCCCCCCCAATCCGCCCATGTTAATAGGAGGGTATTTCTCTTTCTCTAAAATTTTGATTTTAACTTGAAAATGACCAAATATTTCAAGAATTTGATCTCCTACTGCTGCTTAGTGTCCTACACAGCTACACCCCTACACTGCTACACTCACATGTAGAATTCTATTTGTATTTGGTTAGTATTCATTGTAAGAGCCACTGTATAAATTATTGAGTGATATTGCTTTTCTTCCCACTATCTTGCATGTGAACATGTGTATGGCCCACCTCTGCAGCATTAAGGTCAAGTCCACGATCTGGAGTCCCTACATCGACCACATTAGTAGGAACCTCGTGTATTGTGAGTTGTGACGCTTGGCCCTTTTTTGGTTTCTTATCTTGTCCCTTTCACGCATGTGAATCTCGAAGCAATGAATCCACGCCAAGATTTAAACGAAGTAACCTCTTTTCTGTCAGGCTTTCTCTGTGTAAAACAGAGACAGGCCATTGTACAAGGGGCTTATTGAAAAATGTTTGTTTTTTCTAAGGGGACGTTTGTTTTGTCTATTTACATATGTAATTGAATCACATGGGTAATGGATACACAAAAATCATATTTGTTTGGTGTGATTTTGATTCACATGTGTAAAATAGTTGTGTAAATTGTGTGAAAGATGGTCCTTTTTATGCATTGCATTTTCACACCTCAAGAGGTGTGAAAATTTTACACAAGTTACTGTTACTAGGCGGACTGCTACAGTGCCTCACTGAGCAGTCCGCCTTTTATTTTTTTTTATTTTTTTGGGCCCCACTTGTAACATCCGAACCGTTCATTCTCTTAAGAAGCTCAAACACGGCCATGTGTCCAATTTTCAACCGTTGATGATGCCTGGAGGTTGAGATATGATCAACATAATCACAGCCGTTCGATTAATCTACTGTTACTAACATATAGCAGTCCGCCTTTTATGATTTTTTTATATTTCTGGGACCCACATGTAAAATCAGAACCGTTCATATTCTTCAGAAGCTCAACCACGGCCATGTGTCCAATTTTCAACCGTTGATGATGTATGGAGGTTGAGATATCATCAAACAATATACAACCTATTGTTACTAACATGCCCAGTCCACCTTTTATAATTTTTTTAATGTTCTGGGCCCCACCTGTAAAATCAGGACCGTTCATATTCTTCAGAAGCTCAAACACGGTCATGTGTCCAATTTTCAACCATTGATGATGCTTGGATGTTGAGATATCATCAAACAATCTATAATTTATTCATAGATTCACATGTGAAATGCTATGTTAGTAACAAACGGTGGAATCTGATCCACATGTGAGTCATTTACATATGCAAATGACTCATATGTGGGTCATTTACACATGTAAATCACTTTCACAAGAAACAAACGACCCCTAAGTGTTTTCTCACCTACTACCAGGATATAAGAGTGTAAATGGGTCCGAATTTGAATCCTTTATTTGCACAGTAGTCATTATATATATAAATGAATGAGTGATATTGCATTCCTTCCCTCTATTCTGCATTTGATCATGTGTGGCCCAAGGCTGCATGTTATCACGTGTCTGCTTTAACATGCCTGCTTTATTGGGAGCCTTGCGTCCTGTCCCTTTCTTAGACACATGGTGTCTTGTCCCCCCTTCGTCAGAGGCCTCGAGCAATAAAACCACAACTGGATTTAAGTGATGGAGGCCGTTTTCTATCAACCTCTCTGTGTTCTACCAATAAAAAAAAGAAGCTCTCTATATCTAAACGAGAGAGACCATCCTCTCTATATTCTACCAATAAAAACAAAGAAGCTCACTATATCTAAACGAGAGAGACCATTGAATAAGCGGCTTTTTGAAAAAGCATTTCCTTTTGTGGTAAAGTCTTTCCTTCTGTTTTTAAAGTGTTGCTTTTCACCTTGGAGAGAACCTCCGTTTGAAAACAGATGGAGAGAGAAAGGAGTTTCTCCAAAAGAAAATGTGAATCATATGTGTAAGTGCAGAAATAATATACTCACAAGATCAGGATGTCTTTTAGGACTTACTCAATGCATGGAGGTGATAACTGCGACGACCTGAGCCTGAAAGAGGAGAAAGACAAAGGTCAGAGGACCCTGGCTATAGGCAGCGCAGGGCTCTCCGATGCTTAAGTCAGCAATGGATCGGAGAAGAAGAAGAAGAAGAAGAAAGAAGAAAGACTGAGTGTCTATGTGAGAATGCTTACCCCTTGTTCCCTTTGGCTCGCGCCTTATATATGGGACAGTCTTGGGTGAATGCCAGTGGGCTTGCTGATGTGACCTGGGTCACACCAGCCCACAAAGTCATTAATGAAGATCCATCATAGCCCTTACTGCATTTAATGCGAGTCCGATCAGCCCATGCTGCATTTAATGCTAGTCATATTGGGCCTGACCCTGCACAGATCTGATGATGGCTGGGGTCCCATCAGACCCCTCCCTTGGGCCTTGCCTGGCAAGGCCGTGGCTGTTAGCTGCAAGCGCAATAGTGCAGTGCCGAGATCACACTGCCGAGACCGAACAGGATGTGCGGCCGCACTGAATACTGTTTGACCGAGACCAGCACATAATGCCGAGACCGAAGTGGATCGGATCGTAGCCGAGATCGAGAGACGTGGTCCCCCTTACAATAGCAAACCCGAGCCTACCCCTGCCGAAACCGACAGAGACCGGCTCTCAAAATGGACCCCACACAATAGCCCCTCAGCTCTTGACCCCTAGGGCTTTCTCGGGCGCTAGGGTTAAGAGCTGAACCGATCTCCCGAGACGGATGGTGCTTGCCTTCCATCTGTCTTTTGGTTAAGGGTTCTGACTCATCTGGTGTTAGACGCCGCCACTGCTTCGTCTGCCAAAGATAATAAAGGGGGCAATAAATGCGGGGCTATGATTAGCGTGGGAAGGCGAACCATCATCGCAACAGCGCCACGCGTTATTGCCTGGTAGGCTCTCTTGTCTTTTCGAGGGGGCGTGCGATGCAAGCCGAGGCGACATCTCACGCGTGTCCCGCTTCGAATTCCGGGATGACGCCCATTTTTGCCCTTTATATACGCCTTCGTCTTCTTCCTCCTATCATTTTTGCTCCTGAACTCTCTTACTCTCTTCCTGAATCTCTGCTTTCTGCGAGAGCTTCTTCCTCCTGCTAGAACTTACGCTTCCTGCTAGGACCAGACCTCCCACGGTTTCCCAGCAGTAGTCACCCACATTCGTCAGTCGGAGTTTGACTTTGCCCCGTCGAACCAGTGAGTCTTCTTCCGCTTCCTCCTCCTTCATTTACATTCCAGACCCAGCCCCTAGGGTTTCTTAGGGATACCCCCGTTCACCACCTCTCGCTGTAAGGACCCTTAGAATTCTTAGATCCAGAAATGGGGATTTTTACCCACTGGATAGATTCTCAGGCTGGCCTGGCCGAACTCAGGAGGTTCTATATGATTCCGAACGATGTTCGGATCATGGCCGCTGATCCTTCCATCTACGCCTTCCACAACGGCTGGATGCCGTTCCCTCTGATAGCCATCATCGAGGGCGGGGTCAGATTTCCCGTACACCCCCTTCTTAGGTCTTGTCTGGAGACCTGGAACCTTAGCCCCTGCCAATTAATGCCCAATGGGTATAAGATCATCATGGGCGTCGCCGAACTGAATAGGATTCTAGATATCAGCCTCGGCGTCCATGACATAGAAGACATATATGACCTTTGTAAGTCTAGGGAGGGGGGCACTTATTATCTCCGTGTCAAGGCAAAGTGCCAACCCCTCGTCACGGCGTTGGAGGACTCCAATAAATACGCCGGAGATGACCGCTTGCTCGTCTCGGGAAATTGGGAGTTCGGCGAGACCGAGACCGAATCAGCCAAGAGGGTCCGAGTCCCGCGGAACTTCGGAACCCCACCGAGTAAAGACCTAACCCTTGCTGGACTTCGGCCTTTTATTTCATAACTTCTGCTGCTGGTTTCTAACCCTTGTGCACTTTTTGCAGATCTTTCCCAGCGCAAACGTGAGGCCCAACTCGTCGGCTGGAGGAGGCACGCCCCTTGGTTAAACAAGGTGTACCGTTATCGCGGCCACCATACCAGGGCTGCCTATTCGCTCCTGAAGTACGAGCCGAGATACGTGTCGTACACACGGAAATCCGGCAACCCGGGGAGCTTCGCCATTGATCTCGCCGAAACCAGTGGTTCTGTTTCGGTTGCAGGGGTTTCTTTGGCCGTGGTCGCGGGCATCCCGGTAAGGGAAATCGAAGATTACACTTCCGGAGCCGAGGCAGACTCCCCGATAAGGGAGATAGAAGAGTATTCCTCCGGAGCTGAAGCCGAAGCCGAAGCCGACGACATGGAAAGGCGCAGACCCGCGTTCCAGCCGCGGAATCTGGCGGACGCCGTCCTCGGTGGCGGTAAACAGGCTGCCGCTCCCCGCACTGCCCCGCCCCCCTTCGGGACCATAGTCCCCGCCAGAGTTGAGGCCCGACCTCCTCCAGACTCGGAGAGCGAGAGGCCGAAGAAAAAGGCGAAGGGGAAGGGGCTGGATCAGGAGGAGCGATCTCGGCAACGTCCGCCCCAAGCTGCGAGGGAGAGGGCAACGGACGTGGTGCCCACTCCGGCAGTTCCTCTGGTGGAGAGTCGCTCCGAGCCCCAGGCGGCAACGTCCTCGGGTGCCGAGCCGGCCGAGTTCAGGCCGGACATGGAGCTGAGGAAGGGGAGGCCCCTAAATGCCGAGGACAGACTGGTGGGGAGCCCGGATGTCATTGCGGCGCTCAGCCGAGCTTGTGCACTCCCCAGGGACATGGAGAGGCACAGGTCGGAAGACTCCCCCCTGCTGATTATGAGGACCATACAGCACTCCCTCGCTGTAAGTGCCCGACTTTCCTGGTCACAGGTGTTTCTATCTTTTGATATTTCTTGTTTTCGTGCTGAGCTTCTTTCGTTTGCTCCGCTGCAGGCTGTCCAAAGGCTCCAGATAGTCGCGGACAGGATAACGGAGGAGGACAACCGGTCGGCTCGCCTGGCAAAGGAGAAGCAGAAAGCCGAATCCGAACTGCGGGCGGCCAAGGAGGAGCTGAAGGCGGAGGCGGCCAAGACTGCTGAGCTCAAGGCTCAGTCAGATATAATGGCCAGCGACCTCTGCAAAGCGAGGTCAGAGAGCTTCGAGTGGCAAACGAAGCTCCAGGCAGAGGAAAGGAGTTCGGCGGGGTTCAAGGCCGAGCTGGAGCTAGAAAGGAAGGCGAAGGAGGAACTCCTTACATCGAAGGAGGAACTCCTTTCATCGAAAAAGGCCGAGGTCGATGCCGCCTTCCTGGAGGGGACTGAGGAAGCTGCGAAAATTTATGTTGATCAAATCACGGCACTCAGCCCGAAGCTGTACCGATTCGGCTGCAAGGCCGTGTTGAAGAAGATGGGGGTTCCTGCAGATGATCCGATATATCAGAATCTCCCCGAGCTCGGAGATGAGCCCCTTGATGAAGCTCTGGCCGAGACCCCCGCCACTCCGGCCGAAGTCCCTTCCGAGCCAACGCCTGACCCCGTTGGAGAAGCTCCTCCAGCCGAGGCCGCCGTGATCGTTGTCGAGGACATAGAAGCAGGGCCATCGACTTGACTTCCTCTTTTTTCTTATAACATGTAGTCTTTGCTTCAAACTATTGCAATGTAAATCAATGTTATCAATGAAAGACTCTTTCTCATATTTGTCTCCTGTGTGTTGTGGCTTTTGCTTGCTTTCCTTTGTACGCTTTCCGTGAGTGTTGTGAATTTGGGTGTGAGTTCGGGCTAGAGTAGACCGACCTGATCAGGGTTCTCTGCGAGCGCTCTGACCCTTTGGAGGCCTCATTTATTTCGGCGAAACCAGAGAACCGTGTTGGACCTGTCAAGGTGGTGGAAGACTGATGCCGTTTCGGCTGATCTAGGTGGCTGAGTGCCAACCGTAACCATAACACGTTCGGCTGCTCGTCTAGGTGGCTGAGTACCAGCCTTAGACATGGGTGTTTCGGACACTCGTCTAGGTGGCTGAGTGCCAGCCTGAGACATGGTCCGTTTCGGCAACTCGTCTAAGTGGCTGAGTGCCAGCCTTAGACATGGGCCGGTTCGGCAGCTCATCTAGGTGGCTGAGTGCCAACCTTAGATCTGGGCCGTTTCGGCAGCTCGTCTAGGTGGCTGAGTGCCAACCTTAGACTTGGGCCGCTTCGGCAACTCGTCTAGGTGGCTGAGTGCCAGCCTTAGACATGGGCCGGTTCGGTAGCTCGTCTAGGTGGCTGAGTGCCAACCTTAGACTTGGGCCGCTTCGGCAACTTGTCTAGGTGGCTGAGTGCCAGCCTTAGACATGGGCCGCTTCGGCAACTCGTCTAGGTGGCTGAGTGTCAGCCTTAGACATGGGCCGCTTCGGCAGCTCGTCTAGGTGGCTGAGTGCCAGCCTTAGACATGGGCCGCTTCGGCAGCTCGTCTAGGTGGCTGAGTGCCAACCTTAGACATGGGCCGCTTCGGCAACTCGTCTAGGTGGCTGAGTGCCAGCCTTAGACATGGGCCGGTTCGGCAGCTCATCTAGGTGGCTGAGTGCCAGCCTTAGACATGGGCCGGTTCGGCAGCTCATCTAGGTGGCTGAGTGCCAACCTTAGATCTGGGCCGTTTCGGCAGCTCGTCTAGGTGGCTGAGTGCCAGCCTTAGACGGTCTTCCATATTCGCACCACTGTTGCTGTCACATTGTCATTGATCATCAACTTGCCCCAAAATAAACGGAGTTCTATTAGATCCGAAAGCACTGTACAAGCATACAAACTAGAAATAGAACTTCTTAAGGTGTGACGCGTTCCATGGTCTCGGAAGAGGCCGCCCTTCCATGTCTTCGAGCCGATAAGTCGATCGCCCAGCGATAGAAGTCACTTTAAACGGACCATGCCAGTTCGGTGCCAGCTTGCCCTGATTTGGGTCCTTGTCTGCTGGGAGCGTTTTCTTGAGAACCAGCTCCCCCACGCAGAACTTCCTTTCTCTGACGTTCTGGTTATAGCCCCTGGCAAGCTGCTGCTGGTAGACGGCCAGTCTGACTGCAGCCGCTTCTCTTCTTTCGTCTGCCAAATCCAGCTCCCTGGCCACATTGGTTTCGTTCTGTCCCAGGTCAAAGAGTTCGGACCTCAAAGTGGGGAGGCCGATCTCCAGAGGGATGACTGCTTCCATGCCATAGGCGAGCGAGAAGGGGGTGGCCGAGGTGGAACGTCTTGGAGTAGTTCTGTAAGCCCATAGGACGCTTGGAAGTTCTTCCACCCATCTCCCCTTTGCTTGGTCCAGCCGTTTCTTGAGCCCATCGAGGATCACCTTGTTGGAGATCTCGGCCTGGCCGTTACTCTGTGGGTAGGCTGGAGTGGAATAATGGTTTCGGATGCCGAGCTCCTGGCAGAAGTTCTTGAAAAGTTTAGAGTCGAACTGAGTCCCGTTGTCCGAGACCAGTATTCTAGGAATGCCGAACCTTGTGATCACATTCTTCCACACAAAATTCTTGGAGTCTCGCTCTGTGATTGATGACAGTGGTTCTGCTTCGATCCACTTGGTGAAGTAATCTGTCGCCACAATAAGCCATCTCCGATTCCTTGGAGTTCGGTGGAGTGGACCCACTATGTCTAGCCCCCACTGGGCGAATGGCCACGGGCTAGAGAGCGGGCTGAGATCTTGTGCTGGCTGATGAAGAGAGTGGGAGAACTTCTGGCACTTCTCGCACTTCTTCGCATATACCTGTGCGTCTTTCTGCATGTACGGCCACCAGTAACCCTGGCTGATGGCTCGATAGGCCAGAGATCTTCCTCTGATATGGCTTCCGCAGATTCCTTCGTGTATCTCGAAGAGGAGATCCTCGACCTTACTTGGATGGACGCACTGGAGGTACGGTCCCGAGAACGATTTCCTATAGAGCTTGACCTCGGGAGATAGCCAAAACCGAGCTGCCTTGAGTCTGACCCGGTGGGCCTCGCCACTGTCCTCAGGAAGCCTGTCGTCCTTAAGGTAGGTGATGATGGGGTCCATCCAGCTCGGGCCGAGACCAATGCATAACACTTCCCGAGGTGAACGGAGCTCAATGCTGGGCGCAGCTAGCGATCCGACTTCGATGCTCCTCTTTCTTCCTGCCTCAACAGCGCTGGCCAAGTTAGCCAAGGCGTCTGCGTGAGAGTTCGCCTCTCTGCCGATCTGCCTGACTTCGGCCGACTGAAACTGTGCCAGCAGCCTCTTTGCCAGGGCCAAGTACGCGGCCATCCGGTCGTCGCGAGCCTGATAGTCCCCAGTCAGCTGGTTTGTCACCAACTGCGAATCACTGAAGACCACCAGCTGTTGAGCTCCGAGGATATGGGCGCTATTCAGTCCGGCTAAAAGGGCTTCGTATTCGGCCTCATTGTTTGACGCCTTGAAGTCGAGTGTCAGAGCCTGCTCAATGACCAGTCCTTCTGGCGATTGGAGAACAACTCCTGCCCCAGCCCTTCTCGAGGTGGAAGATCCGTCGACGAAGATTTTCCAAACTGGGGTTTCGGCTTGGCATGTAGATTGTTCAGAGCTCATGGGAGCACCATCCTCCTCACCCCCCAGTTCGGGGCCGAGCTGGGTTGGTGCCGAACTTGAATCAAACTCGGCGAGGAAATCTGCCAGAACCTGGGCTTTTATCGCTGTTCGTGGCTGATACTGAATCTTATACTGTCCCAGTTCGACAGCCCATCGGGAGATCCTTCCTGAAAAATCAGCTTTTCCAAAAATAGACTTAAGTGGATGTTCCGTAACAACCACTATTGCATGTGTTTGAAAATAATGAGAGAGCTTCCGCGAGGCACTAACGAGTGCCAACGCTAGCTTCTCGAGAGGCAGATACCGGGTCTCGGCATCAATAAGGGTCTTGCTCGTATAATATACTGGTTTTTGAACCTTGTCCTCTTCTCGGATGAGGACCGAGCTGACCGCATGATCCGAGACCGCTAAGTATAAATACAGGGTTTCCCCGTGGGTCGGGGTTGATAACAATGGTGGTGAAGAAAGGTAAGCCTTGAGCTGCTGCAAGGCGTGGTCACATTCCGGAGTCCATTGAAATTTAGAATTTTTTCTAAGAAGCTGAAAGAAAGGTCGGCACTTATCTGAAGATTTGCTGATGAAGCGATTCAGTGCCGCGGCCATTCCTGTAAGTTTCTGAACCTCCTTAGCCGAGGTTGGACTCTGCACCCTGAGGATAGCCGAGATCTGATCTGGGTCTGCCTCAATGCCTCTGCGTGTAACCAAGCTGCCCAAAAACTTGCCGGAGCCAACACCGAAGGCGCACTTCGAGGCGTTAAGCTTCAGCCGGAACTCCTTAAGAGTGGCGAAGACTTCGGCCAAGTCTGACAGATGATCCCGCGCCTGCTTAGATTTGACCACCATGTCATCAATGTACACCTCCACGGTTCTGCCGAGCTGACCGTGGAACATCTTGGTAACGAGCCTCTGGTAGGTGGCTCCTGCATTCTTCAGCCCAAACGGCATCACCTTATAGCAGTAGGTTCCCCTGGGCGTGATAAATGCTGTCTTCTCTTCATCTGGCCCAAATAGTGGGATCTGGTGATAGCCGCGGTAGGCATCAAGGAAGCTCATTCTGTCATGCCCGGCCGTGGCGTCGATCAGCTGGTCGATCTTTGGCAAGGGGAAGCTGTCCTTGGGACAGGCCTTGTTAAGGTCAGTAAAATCGACGCACACCCTCCACTTGCCAGTCTTCTTCTTGACGACCACCGGATTGGCTAGCCACTTCGGGTACTGAACTTCTCTGATAGCGCCGGCCTGAAGCAGCTTATCCACTTCCTCGACGACGGCTTCGGTCTGCGGGACCCCAGTCCTGCGGGCTTTCTGCATCACAGGTTTATGGTTAGGGTCAACATTCAGTCTATGACACATTACCTCGGGGTCGACGCCAGGCATCTCCTGGGGTGTCCAGGCGAAGGCGTCTCTGTTCTGCATCAGGAACTGGGCCAGTTCGGACCTTTCCGGCTCTTCGAGCTGGCTGCCGAGCAGAAAGAACCGATCCGGGTCCTTCTGGTCGATCCGGACTTCGGTCAATTCCTCAACGCTTTTCCTGCCCGGATCTTGGCCGAGGTCATCCAGCCCCTGCTCCAGCTTCTTCTCCATCTCGGCCACATTGACCTCCTTGGGCTCTTGCTCCCCAGGTACCACAGCGGTCAGGCACTGCTTGGCTGCCTGCTGATCTCCTCTGACCGTGATGATTTCAACTCGGCCGCTCTTTCCTTCCCATGGAAATTTCAGCTTCCGATGGAGGGTGGAAGGGACTGCTTCCAGGCTGTGGAGCCAAGACCTGCCCATTATAGCATTGTAGGGCGAGGGTGCGTCGATCACCATGAAGGTTGCCATGACAGACGCGCCACCGATCTCGACCTGGAATGTCACTTTCCCCTTAGGATAAACAGGTTTGGCGCTGAAGCCGATAAGGGGAACTCGAGCCTCCTGCAGATCTTTCTCCGTCAGTCCCATCCTTCGAAAGCTGTCGAAATAGAGGACCTCGGAAGAACTGCCGGGGTCAACAAGGACTTTATTCACGGTGCAATTCTTCACGCCCTGCTTAGAGCAATCAAACTTCAGAGTGACGATCAGGGGGTCGTTGTGGGGGAGCTGCACCCCTTCCAGATCGGCATCAGTGAACCTGATCTCGGGACGCTCCCTCCGAGCCCTTTTTGGTGCTGAGCTGAGTTCGGCGGCCATGACGTGCTTGCCGTGAGAGGCTTTCCTGGCTTCGGCACGCGCTTGATTACTCCCCTGAGGCGGGGGTGCCAAATGGATAACGTCAATTATCTTCTCTGTCCCGTCGCTGTCGTGACCCCCCTCGTCTCGGCGCGGGGCGCGGGTGTCGGCCCCGGCTTCTCTCCTGACAAATTCTTGTAAGTGTCCATCCTGGACAAGCTTCTCTAAATGTGCCCGCAGTATCCTACAGTCTTCAGTCTTGTGGCCGCCCTCCTTGTGATAAGAACAGAACTTCGTCTGATCTCGGATAGAAGGGTCGCCTTGCATGGGCTCTGGCCATCTGAAATACGGCTTCCTCATTACCTTATACATGATCCTGTGGATTGGCATCTTGAAGACCGTGTTGACCGCCCGATATGCGTCTTCGGACAGTCTGGGTCTTTTGTTCCTTTCCGAGGCGAACATCTGAGTCTCCGCCGAACTGGTAGGTGCCCAACGCCTGTCCGAGTCACCTCTCCGCCGCTCGTCTCGCCTAGGCTCATCTCTCCGAGACGGTCCCCCATCCTTCTTGGATAGCCTCTCACCTCGGTCCTTCTGCGCGGTTCCATGGTTTTCCCGAGCGCGGATCTGGTCATCTTCCTGGGCAATGTACCGGTTGGCGATGGACATGAGCGCTGCTATGGAAGAAACCGGGTTCCTAGCCAGGTCCTTGCGAAGATCGCTGTCTAGCAGCAAGGCATTCTGAAACGCGAAGACGGCGACTTCGTCCTTGGAGTTCTCAATCTGACTGTAGACCGCCCAGAACCGCTTGGCGAACTGGGTGACATTCTCCCCTTGCTTCATCTTCATGGCCATGATATCTGCATCTGTCTTCGGAAGGACTCTGTAGGCCTGGAACTTCTTCAAGAAGGATTGCTGGAGCTGCTGCCAGCTCGAAATGGATCCCTCCGGTAGTGCACAGAACCACTTCAGGGGGAGGTCACCCAGACTGGAAGAAAAAACTCTACAGTTCAGATGACCCTCATCTCCCCAGACAGACATCCTCTGGGAGAAGTGCCTCAGGTGCGTGGATGGATCCGAGATCCCATCATACGTGACGAATCTCGGTACGGTGAACTTCTTCGGTAAGGGATACCTCCTGATGTCTCGGGAGAAAGGAGACGCGCCGAGATCAACGGGATCGCAGCAAACGTCCTTTTGGTCTCGGCCGAAGCCGGCTACCTCCAGGTTGCGCTGGACCGTTTCTCTTATGTGTGCGTCCAGCCATTCCTGATCACGATACATGTTCTCCGGAATGGTCTCGGATTCCTTCCTCGAGTAGCTACGGCTGGTGCTTGAGCCTTCATCTCGGGTTCGGTCGTCCCTTTTCCTGTTCAAGTGGTCCCTCAGATCCTCCTTTGAAGAAGAGATGCGCGTAACACGAGTAACCCTCTCCTCATGTTGTCGCTGGGATCGCTCCTGACGAGTCCGCTGCTGTTGGGACTGCTCCTGACGAGTCCGCTGCTGCTGCCGAGATCGTTGCTGCTGGGACTGCTCCCTATGAGTCCGCTGCTGCTGCCTTGCTGAGCCCGCAGCTTTCTCCAGCTGCTGCTGGAGCTGGCGGATTAGAGCATCCTTTTCCGCAAGGGCCTCATTCTGCGCTTTAATCGCCGCGCGGGTGGACTCAAAATCATCATTGGGGTTGTAGTCCTCATCCTCTTCATCCTCAACGTCCTCGACATGTCCCTCCTGACCAAAAGGGGGTGGTCCATCGACCACTGGGGACTTCTCCCGCTGGTCTCGCCCTGCCGGGAGACCTGTAGGCTGCTGGGTGTCTCCCCTCCCGGGAGCGGACTCCGAGCGGAGGTCACGCTGCTGGACATTGATCCGGATGAGAGCACGTTCAGCATTGTCCTCTGTTGCTGGTTGCTTCCCAGCTCTCTGGTTGGCAGGGGGCAGTCCTGCATGCTTCTTGGATGTTTCTCCGTCTTTCGCAGTTCTCCTCGTCATGGTATTTAGGAATAGGAATAGGAAAGATTATAGAAATCTTTCCCACAGACGGCGCCAATTGTAAGTGCAGAAATAATATACTCACAAGATCAGGATGCCTTTTAGGACTTACTCAATGCATGGAGGTGATAACTGCGACGACCTGAGCCTGAAAGAGGAGAAAGACAAAGGTCAGAGGACCCTGGCTAGGGGCAGCGCAGGGCTCTCCGATGCTTAAGTCAGCAATGGATCGGAGAAGAAGAAGAAGAAAGAAGAAAGACTGAGTGTCTATGTGAGAATGCTTACCCCCTGTTCCCTTTGGCTCGCGCCTTATATATGGGACAGTCTTGGGTGAATGCCAGTGGGCTTGCTGATGTGACCTGGGTCACACCAGCCCACAAAGTCATTAATGAAGATCCATCATAGCCCTTACTGCATTTAATGCGAGTCCGATCAGCCCATGCTGCATTTAATGCTAGTCATATTGGGCCTGACCCTGCACAGATCTGATGATGGCTGGGGTCCCATCAGACCCCTCCCTTGGGCCTTGCCTGGCAAGGCCGTGGCTGTTAGCTGCAAGCGCAATAGTGCAGTGCCGAGATCACACTGCCGAGACCGAACAGGATGTGCGGCCGCACTGAATACTGTTTGACCGAGACCAGCACATAATGCCGAGACCGAAGTGGATCGGATCGTAGCCGAGATCGAGAGACGTGGTCCCCCTTACAATAGCAAACCCGAGCCTACCCCTGCCGAAACCGACAGAGACCGGCTCTCAAAATGGACCCCACACAATATGAAAAACCGTTTTCTATTGGAGGGAAAGAAAAATGAAAATTTTAATTCTAAAAGGCAGCGCTCCCAAAACGTCTCTCTTAGAGGGTCCATTGCGATACATGATTATACATGTTTATTGGATGAAAAGATTTACATGAGAGCTACTTTTGTGTTAAATTTGGACTCCATGAGATCATTCTAATCCTTTGATCCATAGCCATAAAGTTTAATAGTTTTAAAGACATCACTTTTTATAATTTCAATCTAGTAGCGACTAAAATCTGGGTGAGTGTCAAATTTTAACTCGTGAACTTGTGGCCATTCGTTGAAGAGGGGGATAGTGCTTATGAAAAGATTAAAATGGCTTAAGGTGGGCCCATGAAAAAAAAAATGAGGGAGCGAAAGTGACATTTTGGAACATTACCCATTATAAAAGTATCCATTTGTTTGGAGCTATGCCACTGTGCTACCCACATATTGTAAAGCGTATTGGATCGAATTCGTTGCATCCAATGTTGGACTTTGGTGGGATCCAACAATCCAGAGGTGACAGTAAATGAATGAATAAAATACCCAATTTTTGGTAGGGCTGCAAATGGGTAGTTTGGATCGATTTCACACTAAAATCAACCACCAAACTAAATCTATCGATTTTTTAAATTAACTAATCTGATCTAATTGATGGAGGGGCTAAGATTGAACCAAACTAAAGTATTCGGTTATGTTTAGGCGGTTAAACCGTGGTTTTTTTTAAATCAGAAATTAAAATTTTCAAAACGATGACACTTCCATCATTTGCATTTATTCCAACGTTTAGGGCAAAGATAAAATTCCAAATGAAACCCTAAAAGAATCTAAATAGTCAAATACTCGAATTATATAATATACCAATCGGTTAGGTAGTTAGGTAGTGAGCCAATGGATATAATTGACAAAGATACTGCTGAAGTACTGTGAAATATATGCAATTTTCTTAAATTATATTAAAGCTCGTGAAATATAGACTTTTAATCAAATATGTGAAACAATGGTGAAAATCTAGAAAATAACCATTAGAATGTTTTTTTATCTTATTTGCTTCGAACCCTCTTGATATTACTTTCTCAAAGAAAAACTCAAATGTTCAGTTTTACTTAGGATATAATTGAGAAAAATATTATTGAAGTAATGTGAAATATATGCAATTTTATTAATATATATTATAGCTCATAAAATATAGACTTTAAATAAAATATGTGAAACTATGGTGAAAATCTAGAGGAATAACCATTATAATATATATTTTTTATCTTATTTCCTTTGGCTGCAGGATTTTATTCTTCTTGGGTGTAGCATTCTACCACATCTCATAGCTGCATGATTTTTGTATTGTTTCTTCTACAATCACATTTAATTTTTTTTATGTGTGCCAGTAATGTGAAAATTGCCTCAGATTTCTTTGCTTCTAGCTATCTAAGATGTTTCGTTTACAAGTGGTTAGAAAGGTTGACCTGTTGGGGAATATCTAAATCTACGATTTTTTTATTTTTTTGGTAGAAAATCTACGATTTATTGAAGAACACAAGATGAAAAGAAAAGAAAAAGATCTATGCTTACTGGCAACTTTACATAGTATTTCGCCTCCCACTTCTCAAAGGTATTTTTTCACTTGCTTGTGATTTTGGGGACCCCCTTGGGAGTTTCAGGTTTTATTAATTTTTTGAGAACATTTTAGGTAATTTAAAAATATAGTTAATCTTTGTGATAGCTAGGTTTTATTTAAACATATGGGTTATCTTTGTGATAAGGGATGTACGTGTGGTGCATGAACTGAACAACAATTGTTTCTGTGCCTATCAGGGGAAAAAAAGATGGTGTTGTTTGTTTCTCACTTTCTTGTCAATCCATTATGGGGTTAATGAGCATCGACATCTCACTTGTGACAAGAAGACCATATTTAGGTCCAATTTGCTAGACTTGGGTGGAATTGACAAAAATAAAATCTAGGAAATCTGCCACATTATGGGGCCTAGTTGTTACATCAGTTTAGCTTACCCTCACTTGGATCCACTTCAAGGGCAATTAGAGCGCCAAATCATTGCCTGCAACTATTTGGCATTGGCCTCTCAGAACCAGAATCTATACATGTAAAAGTACACAAGATGTACTGTTACTAGCTCTAATAAGGAATGATACAATTTTGTGGCTACTATGGTGCTGGCCGCGGTTAGGACCTAATTTAACATGTGGAGTCGTCCACCGTTGTCGATTAACCGATTCATATCACATATCTTACATAAGTTTTACTTCAGCTGAAGTGATATACACTCTCGAATTAATCATTTGTGGAATACATATAACATAATGCTGATTTTTACAACGTCAGGAATCTAAGCATGCTGAAAATTCACTGTACTCAACACCCATTTGTATATTTTGTGCTCATATGTGTCTTCTTGTGAGGATGAAGTGTTGTTCCATTTACTTTCATCGTGTTCAGTGGTGAAATTAAGTATATATATATATATATATTGAAAAGCCAATAATTGGATGAACATGTATAGATTATTGAATTTAGGGAGTTTGCCTTATCTTCTTCTTGGCATTTGTGAAAATTGGAAATTGGATTACGTGTGTGAGGTACTGCTTAATAACAGCCTCTATTTGACTTCATGCCCTGCTCAAAACAATTAACATATATAGCCTATAACCAACCGTCCAGCCAAAACATTTAATTAACTTGGTAAGTAGTCTTCATTAACATGATAAGGCCGGACATGACAGCTCCGAAATTTAGTTGCCCAAACACAGGGCATAGGCGCTGCCCGAGTTGTGGACTGCTCAATAATATTTTTATGACTTTTGTCCGATTGGCTTGGCCAAGGACGGATCTATCTAGGGGCGACTGGCGAGGAAGGGCAATTGCCCCTTAATTTTTTGAAAATCTCACGTGGGATGAGGTTTTTTAAGTTTTCTCTGGGTAATTTTATCTTTTCTTCTACTTTTACCCCTCCTCATTTTTTTGCTTCAACTAAATAATAAAATTACAAAAGAACCTAGGGTAGACTTGCCTTTTTATTTCTACAAAAGCAAGTCATCTTTTGACAAATCGGTGGCTCTCCCCTAAGGGTCTGTTTGGAAAAGGGGGGGGGGGGGGGGGGGGGGCAAAGGGGGAAAAGTGGAGGGAAAGTGTTTTTTGGGGGTGTTTGGAAAGGGGAGAGGGAAAATGGGGGAGGGGAAAAAGGTGCATTTTTGCCTAAAAAATTTCCCCCCCAAAACAGGGGGGAAAATGAGGGGAAAGCAATGATGAGTAATGAAATGCCTAAAATGCCCTTAGACTTTATTTGAATTTTTTTCAAGAGCAAGGGTAAAATAGTCTTTTTCTTTGTACCTCACTAAAAACAAAATTATACTTTTTCACTTTCCTTCCCCTTACTTTTTTACTTCCCAAACAAGAGGAGGGAAAATTAATTTTCCCTCCCCTCCCCTTCATTTTCCTTCCACCTCAAATTTTCCCTGCCCTCCCCTCCCCTGCCCTCCTCCCTTCCCAAACGGACCCTAAGTAGCAACTTTATCACCTTTTTTATTCTCCTCTTTGAACTCATTTGAGTCACTTCTCGAATGTAGAAATATATGGAGTTCTACAACCCATTTGCCTTTTTTTTTTTCTATTCTTTTCTTTCCTTGAGTTCAATTCATGTCTCTTTGATGAGTATATTTAAATGCATATATAGTATTTTGTCTTCTTCTTTGATGAATATATTTAAAGGGAGGCGCTCCTGTAAGAGACACTCTCACCTTAGTATGAGAAATAAGGTGGAGGCCCTCACATACATATCCAATGTCAACAACTTAAATCTAAGGGCCCACACATTTATCTCTCATAGTAAGGTGAGAGTGTATCTCACAAGAGCACCTCCCATACTTAAATGCATATATTATTTTGTCTTCCACTTTGATGAATATATTTAAATGCATATATTATTTTTTCTTCATATCTTGTGTATTTTTGTCAAATACAATTACTTCCTGTTATTCATTTTTTATTTACTTTATGTTGTGAGTTTTTTTTTTTTTTTTTGCCATATTACTTAAATATGCCAAGATTATTGATTTGGATTATATTAGATTGAAAATCTAGGGCTATGTAAATGAATAGCTAGATTGGAAATAATGATGACCAACTAGATCAAATGAAGGTACTCTTTATGATACATCCAATTTATTAGTTATAAATTCTATTAATTACCACTTATAGCCCTCCATCTTATTATAGGTTACAATTATATATATTAAATCAAAGGGAGAAGTAGGCGGTGAGGGGTGCCACCTTAGCCCCGTACTAAGAAAATCATATAGTGCTTTGGCTTTAACCCCGTGAACAATGCTTTGGCTTTAACTGTGTGAACAAGTAACGTTACCAAATCTCCTCCCTAAATCTCTCCGACAAATCTCTACCGCTACATCATCTCAATTATTCATTCCCTAAAATCTCTCTTCAATGTATTGAAAATTGAAAACTCCTTATGTCACGCCCTTCTCTTCTCTTCGGTATTTATCCATCCATGGATTAAGATAATTATGTTAGATGCACCCAAAACAGGACATCCATACTACCTACCAAGGTGGACCTCATAAACTAAGAAACTTATGATATAATTTAGAGCTTTTATATAAACCCTACTAAGGTTTGTAGGATTTGTTTATATGCCCCTGGGTTTTAGTATTTGTAAATAGGCACCTCATTTTCCTTTTTAATACCTTACATCCATAAAACAAAAATAAGTATATTATTATTTAAAAAATATCATTATTTTATCTTAAATCCTAACGGTTTCTCTTAATAACTATCTTATGCACATGAGCATAGGTGGACCCAGGTACAAGGGGTTGAAGACTGGAGTCCCCACCCATATCTAAGAAAATTTTAAAATTAACCCCTCTCCCCACCGCAAAATCTAAAAAATAGTTTTTTTTTTTTTTTTTTGCATTTTCCCCTTCCCCGATTGAGCCAAACCCATTGAGCCCATGCTTTCGAAATTTGCATATAAGGATTAAAGAGATGCACAAAAGTGTCATTTTGCTTTAAAAAAACTATGGTGGTTGGAATACTATTGATTTTAGGGACAAAGAAGGTTTTAAAATCAATAGTATCAACTCCATTTAATAAAGGTCTGTGGGGCCCACTTTCATGATATTGGCAGTAAGAGAGAAAGGGCAACACTAAATTATCATGAGCTAAGAATAGATCAATCATCCACTTAAAGTGAAATCAACAGGTGAATTTGTGGGGACTACTTTGATCTCCCAATTGATAGACACCTTCAAAAGGCACCACCATCCAGCTTGGCCGATCAAACCAACGGCATAAATGATGGAACACCCAACAAAAAGGACCAACCAATATGGAGTGGTATCAAGGCCATTAGTTTCATGATCTAGATCATTAATCACAAGGTGGAATCTAACGTTCAACGAACAGAAAATAATGGACCCTGATGATCAATTATATTTGTTATTGAAATGCATATTAAGAATACATTTCATTTCTAATTATTTATACATGAAATAGTATAAGGGTTGATATGAGACATGCCTTTAATAATTGTTGTAGACGAGGCCACCTTTAAACACATCATGATGCACCTTAATGAATAAGGATAAGGGACCCACTTTTAAATATTACATCATGTGACCCCACCAATGCTCCTTGGAACGCCACATCAACAAGGGCCTACTGTCCAAATGTTTAATTGGACACACCTTTAGCTATTTGGGTATGGGCATGCCTTTAGATGTTACATCATGTGACCCCACTAAGGATCATTGGAATGACACATCAATAAGGTCCCACTGTCCAATTGGACACACCTTCAAGGAATTAGGATATGAGGCCCACCATTAGATGTTACATCATGTGACCCCACCAAGTTATTTTTTATTTTTTTATTAAAGTTATGTATATAATAAATATAAACTACTTATTTATTTCTATAAAATCTATTCTTTTCTAATAATATCTCATAAAAGAATCACATATTTCATTATATTTTTTGAGTCAGGGCACCATACCTCTCCATTTTATTCTGTAAGCTTACGCTTGTGGGGCCCACCCTTAGTCCATCCAAATGGACCAAACACATGACCTTCCTAAATTGCACATGTGCGCTAGCTTTTGGTCACATCTGAATTTAATGGACTATTGGATCGACTGTGTACCAATCCGAATGAATTGTTGACCATTAAACTTTTGAGGCTAGATGGAGGTGGTAGAAACCACGGTTGAGACTAATTTTTTGTAAAGACAAGGGTCCCACGGACTCCTTGAGATCCCTCCATCACCACCCCCATGTGGGTAGACAGGTGGGCCCCACCACAAACTTAAGCTTACCTTAAAGCTTAGGAGAGCTGTCCATGTATAGACACACATTCATACTTTTGTAATGGTCAATGTCTTTAAATTCAAGAGGTCGTTATCTTATGTAAGTGTACTTCATTTTATATTTATTTTCATTACATATTAAAAGATTCTAATATTCAAAAATAATAAATTTATCTCTTTTAGGACTTATTTAATCTTAATAATATTTTAAAATAATTCTTAAATTTTTAATATATTTTATTTTTTGCCCTGGCTTAGCATGGGCGTTTGTTGCTAATTGTCAACAAAAGAGTACAATGAATGGACTTCCTAACTTTTGATTCTTTTGCGTACTCAGAAATCACTATTATATGTTGACTTATAGGTCTCCAAAAACCTATCATAGGGCTAACACAATTATAATTTAAACTGTTCAAAACGATTACCATCTCTTTTAATGATATATCATAAATCTCATATTAATAGGATGGGGCCTAGTGTCCGATTGAGCACTTGATTGATTGTGTTTGTAAAATATCATACAAAAATATAGTTTTATACAAATTAAAATAAAAAATAAAAAATGGTAACAAATGGGGTCACTGATTCTCATTCGTGTACATGCTTGACAATCATTAATGTAATTGAATGGGCTAATTGATTTACAAGCACTTTTGTCAAAACAACTTGTTACTTTTTTATACCTCTTTTCTTTATTAGAAGTTTTAATTCTTTTTTACCCCTATGGAGAAACTCCTAGCTCCGTCGGTGGGCATGGCCCACTTGCAAGTAATGTAAGTGTAACTTAGGCTCCTTCCTACAATAGTTGGTTTAATTCTGTGGTTTCATAACAGTTATCTACGATATCTCTTTTTTCTTCACTTGAAAAGGGGATGTCTGGGAACTCTAGTCTAATCTAAGAGAAGCCAATTAGATAAAGGTCTTAAAGCAAATCCCTACGCATTTTGGTTAAATTAACAATTAATATGCTATAAAAGTACAAAAGAAAGTTCTAATTTGAAATTAGAGGGTTTGGTAGACCTATAAATAATGGTTTATAGGAGGGAATTTCTCTTTAATTTTTGAAAAAAAAAAGATTTTTAACTTGAAAACATCCGATCTTAAGACAAATAGTCAAGGACATTTGCATCATTACGAAGTGATTTCAAGGGTCGTTTGATAGGAATGAAATTTTTGGATATCCTACTCCTACTCAGGGTCTTACACTCACAGGTAGAGTCCTAATTGTATTTTTTTGGTCAGTATTCATCGTAAATATAAATGATTGAGTGATACGTCTCTTCTTCCCTCGACACCTCTGCTTGGGCATTAAGTTATCTTTTTTTTCCCAGTACTCATCTATTGGGGCTGGGACCTTTCCCTGGTAAGGGTAGTAGACCTCGATGGTATTTTAAAATTTTAATTAGTAAGAAGTAGTTGTGATATCACACAAAATTAGCAATACAAAAATGCCTTTGAGGATTTTCTCAACTTACGTCATCAAGTGTGGACTCACAGGTAAAAGGAGACAGCTCTCACTCGATTGCCTAGGGTTTGAACTCTTAGCATGCCATGTCTCACCAGAGGGTTTTGTCACCTCTCTCGATGTCTTCTTTCCTACCTCGAGGGCACCATTGCCTCACCCGAGGTCTATGGCACTCACCCAATGGAGTATCCAGCCCCCTAAGTTGGGGTGCCAAAATAATAAATTTCAAAACGTCCCACGTATAACATATCATTAATACGTACAAGGTATGCTTCTTCATTCTTATGTTCGTTTAATAATGTGGTTTCAAGATATCCCATGCGTCAAGAATGGCCCCTTACCCGAATGGTAAGAAGCGTTTGGTCTTACCTGGCAACTTGTGGTCGAACCCCAAGTACGTCACCTCTCCTGGATCCTAGCCCCTTTGCAAGGGTACCAAAAAAGAAGATGTCCCATGCGTCATTAACCTTTACCACACGGAAGAACGGCTCCTTACTCACTAGAAAGGAGTTGGGTTCTTATTAGGGAGGTCTGGGGTTCAACCCCCACCTCCCCCTTATATATATTCCTGTATATGTATATAAGGGCTTTCATCCCACTTTTTGGGCTTCCTTCTTGGGGTGTACTGGACTCTGTATAATAAATAAATAAAAATACAAAAGGTTCCCAGCCACTGTAGCTGGGGTTAAAAAAAAAACGGAACTGCTCCATTCTACTATGTTTTGTTCACATGGGTTTCAAGATGTCCCCGCGCATCTTTGACCCACACAACATGGGTTCCTTGTACTATGGTACGTTCAATTATGTGATTTCTTACTTTTTCTAATGAAAGGATTTGACTAATTAATCTTTTTTTATTAATACTATCAACTATGATTTCAGAGCAGTTCTCCATTACTTCTCGCTTTGTTCTTCCCTTTCGGCTTTGGAGGACCTATTTAGAATTCTAATTTCTTAATTTTAACTTACAACTAATTTGCAGTAAGATTATAATAGAAAGCTCCTGTTTGCAAACGGCCGACCTATCTATAAATAAGCACTTATAGGAGGGTATTTCTCTTTAATTTTTTTTAAAATGTGATTTTAACTTGAAAATGAACAAATATGTCATGAAGTAGTTTTTCGGATCTCCTTTTCCTGCTTAGTGTGTTACAGTTACACTCAGATAATAGAGTCCTATTTGTATATGGTAAGAGCCACTGTATAAATTATTGAGTGATACTGCTTTTCTTCCCACTATTTTGCATGTGATCATGTGTTTGGCCCACCGCTGTTCAGCATTAAGGTCTAGTCCCACCATCTGTAGTCCCTGCATCCACCACATAATTAGGAACCTCGTGTCTTGTGACTCTTGGCCCTGTCTTGGTGTCCTGTCTTGTCCCTTTCACGCATGTGAGTCTTGTAGATGTGAATCCACGCCAAGATTTAAATGATGGAAGCTCTTTTTCTGTCAAGCTTTCCGGTATGCAAAACGAGAGAGACCATTGTGCTGTCGAGGGGCTTATTGAAAAAGTTTATTTTTTTTAAGGGATAATTAGCGAAAGGTCTCTCGTATAGGACTTGTAAGGCCTCCAATCCATCAACTTTTCTCTTAAGCTCTGAAAGTCTCTGAATATAATTCTCATGACTAATTTACCCTTTCATCTGTTTTAGGCATAAAATTTTGAAATTTCAAATTTCAAATTTTGTATTATCTCTCTTCTTTTTCAACTGATCCAAGTATTGGGGATTTGTTGAGTTTCGGTTGTTGCAGCAATCGAAGGCACGGCCTACAAATCCATCCCTCATTTTTTCCCTTTGACTGACGATGAAGGCGTCAATAACATATTCGGCATCAGAACAAACCTCTCTGATATTTGTCACCCAAATGTATATTGTACAGTTGTACTCATATAATCACAGGATGACTGGCCAACTAAAACAATAGGCCCTGCTTTACACTCGCGCATCTTCCTTCTGTTTGGATTCGGCGTCTTTCAGAAAGGATTGCATCGATTTCAATTCTTTCCGAATCCATTTGAGAGAGTCATGGACTCCATAGAGGAGCGGTGGTTCTTCAATGAGAAGATCTCCTAGCCTTTCTGCAAAAGAGGAAACAACAGCCTCGTAAGACATCTTTCCCCTCAGCGACGGAGAAGATGGACGGACATGTAAGAAAAAACACGATGCTTGTATGTCAAAGTAAGGAAGAAGACCGCCAGGGTTCTGGGTTCTCAGAACCAGAACGAGAAGAGGGAGATCAATTGTTGATTTCCTGGTGGTGCACACATCAAGTTCCCAGTTGTAGCAGATCAAAGCACTCTCAATTTTTTCTTTTGTTTTTGCCGATCGCAGAGATCAAATCCGGATCTCTCGGAGTCCAGATCTCGCAGAGTCCGGAGCTTGCAGATCTCGTAAATTCCGAATCTCACAGAGGAGGAAGAAGATGACCCAGAGGGTCGGTTCCAGTCCGGGTGAGGTTGGGTCAAGTGTAACCTGGTTTCAAAGCCTAAAAACAAATTTATCTGAGTTTTTTATAAATTTATCTGTGTTTTTGGCAAATATATATGAGTTCCCGACAAATTTAACTGAGTTTTTGGAAAATTTATCTGAGTTTCTAACAAACTTATTTTCATTTTAAAAATTTATCTGAGTTCTGGAACAAATTTATCTGATTTCTGGACAAATTTAGCTGAATTCTAAACAAATTTATCTGAGTTTTTTGCAAATTTATCTGAGTTCTGATTCCTAGTGGTGCACACATCATGTTCCCAGTTGTAGCAGATCAAAGCACTCCCAATTTCTTCTTTTGTTTTTGCCGATCGCAGAGATCAAATCGGGATCTCTCGGAGTCCAGATCTCGCAGGGTCCGGAGCTTGCAGATCTCATAAAGTCCGGATCTCGCAGAGGAGGAAGAAGATGACCCTAAGGGTCGGTTCCAGTCCAGGTGAGGTCGGGTCAAGTTTGACCTGGTTTCAAAGCCCAAAAGAAAATTTATCTGAGTTTTTTAGAAATTTATCTGTGTTTTTGACAAATATATATGAGTTCCCAACAAATTTAACTGAGTTTTTGGAAAATTTATCTGAATTCTGGAACAAATTTATCTGAGTTCTGGACAAATTTAGCTGAATTCTAAACAAATTTATCTGAGTTTTTTACAAATTTATCTGAGTTCTGATTCCTAGTGGTGCACACATCATGTTCCCAGTTGTAGCAGATCAAAGCACTCCCGATTTCTTCTTTTGTTTTTGTCGATCGCAGAGATCAAATTGGGATCTCTCGGAGTCCACATCTCGCAGAGTCCGGAGCTTGCAGATCTCGTAAAGTCCAGATCTCGCAGAGGATAAAGAAGATGACTCAGAGGGTCGGTTCCAGTCCAGGTGAGGTCGGGTCAAGTTTGACCTGGTTTCAAAGCCCAAAAGCAAATTTATATGAGTTTTTTAGAAATTTATCTGTGTTTTTGGCAAATATATATGAGTTCTCGACAAATTTAACTGAGTTTTTGGAAAATTTATCTGAGTTTCTAACAAGTTTATTTTCATTTTGAAAATTTATCTGAGTTCTGGAACAAATTTATCTGAGTTCTGGACAAATTTAGCTAAATTCTAAACAAATTTATCTGAGTTTTTTGCAAATTTATCTGAGTTCTGATTCCTAGTGGTGCACACATCATGTTCCCAGTTATAGCAGATCAAAGCACTCCCAATTTCTTCTTTTGTTTTTGCCGATCACAGAGATCAAATTGGGATCTCTTAGAGTCCACATCTCGCAGAGTCCGGAGCTTGCAGATCTCGTAAAGTCCGGATCTCGCAGAGGAGGAAGAAGATGACCCAGAGGGTCGGTTCCAGTCCGGGTGAGGTCAGGTCAAGTTTGACCTGGTTTCAAAGCCCAAAAGCAAATTTATCTGAGTTTTTTAGAAATTTATCTGTGTTTTTGACAAATATATATGAGTTCCCGACGAATTTAACTGAGTTTTTGGAAAATTTATCTGAGTTCTGGAACAAATTTATCTGAGTTCTGGAACAAATTTATCTGAGTTCTGGACAAATTTAGCTGAATTCTAAACAAATTTATCTGAGTTTTTTGCAAATTTATCTGAGTTCTGAAATAAATTTCTTTACGTTATGGACAAATCTATTTGAGTTTTGGCTAATTTATTTGAGTTATGGGACAAATTTATCTGAGTTTGGACAAATTTATCCAAGTTTGTGGTGAATGTATTGGCGTTTTTCTAAATTTATTTACACTTTTTTGAAATTTATTTGGATCTTTTAAAATTGATTTTCATCTTTTGAAAATTATTTGCGTCTTTTTAAATTGATTTTCATCTATTGAAAATTTTTAGATTTTTTGAAATTTATTTGCGTCTTTTTAAATTTCTCTATGTTCTTTTGATATTATAACATTTTTTGAAATTTATTTGCGTTATTTCAAATTTATTTGTATTTTTTGAAATTAGTTTTTATTTTTTTAGAGTTTAATTTTATTTTTTTTAATTTTATTTACATCTTTTGAAATTTATTTGGATCTTTTGAAATTTATTTACGTTTTTGAAATTTATTTGTATTTTTTGAAATTAGTTTTTATTTTTTTAGAGTTTAATTTTATTTTTTTAATTTTATTTACACCTTTTGAAATTTATTTACATCTTTTGAAATTTATTTGGATTTTTTGAAATTTATTCGTGTTTTTTAATTTTATTTCATTTTTAGAAATTTATTTGAAATTTGTTTCTTATTTTTTGAACTTTATTTGAAAATCTCATTATTGGAAATTTATTAGTCATGACTAATTTAATGGCAGTTGACCATTATTAATGGCTTATCCCACTAATCATGGGATGTGATTTGAAGAAAGGGTAAATTAGATACTTTAGGCTTTCAAATTTGGAAAAAGGACCTTTCACACTATAAAAAAAGACTGTGGACTTAAGGCAATAAAGTGAAATGTTCAGGGACCTCTTGCCGAATCCCTCTTTTTTTAATGGGTTTTTCTCACCTAGGCCTAGGAGACGGGGATGTAAATAGGTCCAGATTTGAAATTTTGAATCCTTTATTTGGACCAGATGGAGAGAGAAAAAAGCTTCTACAAAAGAAAACGTGTTTTTCTTTTAAAGAGGAGACAAACGTCACAAACCTTTCAAAGGAGTAACTTTTTCTTTGTGGAAAAATAAAAACGTTTATGGTGCACTAGTAGATTTTGTGCCTAGGAGAGTTCAAAAACTTAAATGTCACTCAGATTTCATAGGCCAATCATTTTTTTTTCTTTTCTTTTCTGTTGTTATATATATCAACTTACGGGGGCTGGGTCTTCTAACCCTCCCGTGAGGGGGTAGATCTCGGGTGTGGGAGGAGATTTCAGATGAGGCAGGAGAGCTTTGACAAGGAAAGCCCACTGCCCAGGTCCCAACCGCTGGATAGCCAGTTAGGAACTGTCAAAACCTCATGCCAGGCCAAGTTGATCTGCTGTGGCAGCGCCTCGTCATCTGGTGCTTAGATGAAGAGACTCTTGCATCAAAATCCAGTGGCTAAATCAAATCAGTTTCTTGTATTTACAAATATGATACTGTGATAGTGTGATTTCTGCAGCTAGTCACATGCCCTTACCTTTCTTTTTATTTTAATACTTTTTATATCCCCAAGAAGCAACTAAAGTTAGTAGTGGGCTGATTTTTTTTGAAGCAAATGACATTTTGCTCAGATGGCCTGAGATCAACATAGGTCTAGGACGGCTGAGATTGACCGGCTTAAAGGTTATAGGTACCATCTCTACGAAGGGCTAAGATGTACGGATTACTAGTCACCAACAGAAAAGACAATTGGCTCCACTAAGGGCCCCCTAGTCGCTGTAGCTACTGACACACTCTTTTACCACGGAAGTGGATCCCCTGTTTGGACCAATGAAGGGGATCCACATCCCCTTCAAAATTTCTTTTTTTTTAAGTTGGAGGAGAGGGAGGGGGGGGAGATGTATGTGGCACCACCTATGTGGTCCAAACAGGGTTTCCCTGTTTGGACCACACAGGTGATCCTCATTCTTTTACCACATGCATCACCTAGCAGCTAGCACCATGCCCAATTTCATAGCGACGGGACCCCTACTCACTACTGTTGGATTAGACTTCAAGAAATTGTATGGTCAAATGACCATTAAAATTTAAGAGTATTAAAAGCAAGGGTTAGGATAATATGATGTAACTGATTTTTGCATAGCCCCACCCACGACCCTTTCCATCTATCCCACCCCCTTGTAGAAGTCAATTTAAGCAGCCCTGCGGTGTGCTATCTGCTTGGAGGTGAAGAGTTTTTTCTCCACAAGAGAACATGTGGGGTCGGCCACAAGATATGCATAAAAAAAGGAAGAGGATCTCCTGTTTCGTCCAAACAAGGGATCCCTGTTTGGGCAAAACTAGGGCCGCCACATGCGGAGCGAAGGAAAGAAAAAGAATATTTTCTTTCCTTTGCACCCCTTCCGCCCCAGCATGTGGTTGCCCCTGTTATTCTTTTTCTTTCCTTTGCACCCCTTCCTCCCCAGCATGTGGTGGCCCCTGTTTCGTCCAAATAGGGGCCCCTGTTTCGTCCAAATAGGGATCCCTGTTTGGACGAAACAGGGGATCTGGATCCGAAAAGGAAAAAGGTAGACGTGCTGCCATTTCGTACTTAATGATGAGAAGAACAGTAAAATCTTACAAATATATGAAAAATCCTTTTCTTTTACTAGAAAAATGCCCCTCTGAGTAAGACTCACGCTACTTGTGATAACCATGAAAGTTAATTAGGTGAAAAGATAAAGTCTAATGAGCAGTTAGTGCTCGCTACTCACATATCTAGGAATCTGTCACGGCCCCGTATAATGATAATATGGACCATGCAAAATGAACGTCAACCCACCGAATGATATATACTAAAATCTTATTTCAATAGACATCGATCCTACCACTTGATTGAGCACATCAATTTGATTTGGGAATTTTGATGTTTAATTTGGAAGTTATTTGGTCAATTGAACTCTCAATCTTGCATCAATTTTGACTTTATCTTATCAAATAAGAAGTGTCCTATGCATCTTGGATTCTTTAATCCTAATATAGGAGAGGTGATTATGGACTAGATCGGCCTGAGCTAGACCTAATCTAGCCCACTTTGAAATGAGCTCGAGCCTTAGATTTTGGCACGTGGGCAAGTCTTAGATTTGGTGGTTGAAAGCCTGAATTGCCGGCCTGAATAAGATATATAATTTAGGAAAAAATCAGCCCTTTAGAAACGGACCCAAAACCCAATCAGTTAAGAAACAACTTTATATAGTAAGTAAGATACATTTTTTTAATAAAAAAACATTATTCACATGGGCTCTGGCTTAACCTTCTTCATGAGGGTTGGGTTTTTGCCAGGCTTGGATATTGGACAGCATGCCCAAACTCACGTCCGAAACACCCCTATTATCCACCTTTCATTTAAAATTTTGTCATTGGTTAAACTTGTGAAGTCATTTATGGAGAGGGCTACCTCATATGGATCCAACAAATTTAATGGGGCTCATTGATAGGATTTATCACTTAGAAATGGATCTTAGAAATGGATGTGCGTGATGGAGTTTAGTGTGATCCAACAATTGGCATGTGACAGGTCAAAAGAATGACTAATCTAAAGTATATTGGATCCCGTCCAGCCTCTAATGACACAAGTTTGGTGGGATCCTCAAGCAACCAAACGTGGAATTGGAAGTTGCCAAGTTCCAACAATGAAAGGTAAAAGAATTTCCAGCAGCCAAATTCCATCAGGAAATTCTAGAAAAAAAGCAGTCCTAGGATAACATTTACATTTTACAATAATATGACTTGTGTTCTAGTGGTGGACTGCTCAATAATATTATGACTTTTGCCCAATTGGCATGGATTAATATGACTATCTAAGTCAGCACTAATAATAAATAAATAAATAAACGTCTTTGACCTGAACAAAATATAACAAGATGATTTTATATAACTAGTGAGATGTACGTGCGCGGCACATAGATGTTATTGAAAGCCTCCGTGTTAAAAGAGACATTTTTACTGTCATAAAAAAATAAATAAATACAGATCTCTAGTTCTTATTATGCCTACTTGAGTTCATTAATGAACAGAAATAACTTCCATTCTATTGTGATGATCAAATACTTCCTACACCAATTATTTAGAAGCTAAAGTAAAAACACAAAAATACAGGCCTTGTAAAAATCCCATCATTCAACGTTTCACACGTTCCTAGTGCTTAATTATATTCAACCTATAACTAAATGACTCTCATAAGAAATTTAAAAGTTCCTATAAGCATTGATGAACATGACTGCTTGTGTCAAAACACCTTCCCCTTGGTAGAGCCTATAGAAGAATCTGCCATTTGACATGTTAATTCAATAACAATAGTTTCTAAACTAATTCAAAAGTTGTTTGAACAGGGAGTTCAAGCACACACCTTATATGGTCAAAGCAAGAAGCCCTTTCAAACAAGAATTAGCGGCATCGCGTAGCCTTAATGCACAAAGGCCAATTTCAGAAGGGCAAAATTAGAAAAAAGTTACATCGATTAGCTCAAATCAAATTTTGGAAATGAGACACTGCTCTTTCATATTCCATGACAGACGGTGGGCTTCTATTGGATAATATGCTCCAGCTCGCTGTATCCAAGCTCCTCCCAATAAAAGAAACCCTTTCCTTTTGTTGAGAAAAACCATTAAATATAAATAAAGATCCTTTTGTTTTGTTGAATTGTGTAAATAATAAAGCCCTTAAAGTGTGGGATCAAGCGTTTTTCTCCTACTGGTTTCAAGTAAATCTTGGCGGCTATTAAATTATTAATTTTAAAGAGCCCTTGTTTTGTTTTACATGTTAGGTTTGTGTAAATCCACCATGTACTGATTGATTATCCTTGATTATGGTACATATATAATACACTTATAGATGGGAGATAAGATTTACAGGTCATTAAATCTTATCTCAATATGTATACAAAAAGTATCGCAATATAATTCAGCAGCAGTAAGAGCAGAGGATGTTTATTCTGACTCAGTGCTGGATTTACATTTAAATACTATTGCCTTTTTTTTTTTTATCAATATAAGAAATGAGATTGGGCCTTTTCAAAAAAATAAAAAATAAATGGGATTGGGTAAATCAGTAAAAAGAAAAACGGGAAAGTGAGAATTATTGTAGTTATTTTGTTTTAGACAATTTGACTGATTGTCTGGGGAGCTTTTAGTTAAAAAAAAAAAAGAAAGAAAAAAAAACAGATTATTCAATTAAAACAGAAACGTTCACTATAATTAATTTAAATGAGAAAGTGAAACAGTATTCATGAAGTTGACCCAACATTATTGGGAAGGCTTTCACAACCATGATAAATTCAAGGGAAAATCTAAAAAATGTATAAAATTCTTGTCACATTTTTAAGAGGGACATCAAGATTTGAATATTTCAAAAAAGTATTAAAATTTTTCACTATTCTTTCAATCAAGTCCTCTACATAAAGAAAGTTTTAAGAAATGACAAACGTACCCATCCCTTATGATGGGTTTTAGTCTATTGTTAACCCTTTTCCTCCCAAAATCAACCATTTTTATTTGCTGAAGTGAGCCCCACCAGGTCATTTGGTTTGTACTTCATCATTTTTCTTAAATTATTTATTATAGAAAAGTTTTGAAAAATGATATAAGGGTATTTTTGTCATTTCTCAAAATTGTGTCTCAGAGAGGATTTGATTAAAAAAAATATGAAAAACTTTTATACTCTTTTGAAATATTCAAAAAAATTTGTACTTTTTTTGGAATAAGGCAAAATTTAATACCTTACTGAAGTTTTTCTTAAATGCAAATCGCTCAAAATAATTATTTTATATAGCACAAACCCATGCTTAGCAGCGCAGTCTTTAAAAGTTAAGAGGAGGTAGGACTCTTTACTATTTTTCACTTTCTTTGGCAAGGTTTTTTCTCTTGTTAGGAGGAGGATGATTCTTGTAATCAAGGATTTAAATAATGGTTAGATCAAGAGGATTGGGCTACATCAAAAACTGGACGGTCAAGATGGACTCAAAACATATTCCAATATTAGTTATAAATGTGCAGTATTAAAAGAGAAGAAAAAAGAGCACCTAATAGGCCCAATTGGTTCATCTCATGAAGCCCATTCAAGCTTTAAGAGGTCCAACAACCCACAAATGTGCAGAGAAGCAGCTGGTCCTAGAGATGTAGACATGATCGTTTCACAACTTTTGTGCTAAGAGTTGCTAAAATGAAGCTGTTCTGCTGTTCACAGACCTCTTCCGCGTTTCCTTCCTTCATATTTTAATTCCTTTCTAAATTTTTTTTCTTGTTTAAGAGTAAGAATAAATATATGAACTAACGGTAAATCCACTGTACAAAATACGGGGTGCACCTCAACTAAAATCACAAGACAGGAAGAGGGCCCAAAATGCAGGGATAGGAAAGAAAGCCAAAAGGAAAACTACGAACCCCACAAGACCATTCAACTATAACTAGTGGAACTCTTTTATGTTAAAGTTTTTTTTTTTTGGAAGGTCTAGGGAGATTCTTGTAATTAGGGTTTTGTAGTATTTTTATGGTTTAAGATTTTGTAATCTGTGCTTTGTAATGGAGGATCGTTTCAGCTTTGGATATTTTCTCCTATTTTGAATAATTAGGGTCTATCCCAAAGATTCAACATCCTTGTTAGTAGAATTAGCAATCAACACTGCTTTTCTCCTTGTTTTGGTGCTAATTTTTCTGTTTAGTTGAAGATTTTAGAGTTTGGATTGTCATATATGGTAACTAATTAGAAGGGTAAGTAATGAATAAATTAATTACAAAAATCGGAAAAAGAAAAAGGTTCTTACATCATAATTAGTAACAAATAAAAAGATATAAGAGATTTGAGATAGTAGTAGTACCTGATCAATGCTCGGTAGCTGAAAAACAGAAGATCGAAGAAAATGGAGGTGAGATTTTAAGTGATCTTGTAATTGTGGATGGATAGTGAGATTGCTCATATAGCTAGTGGTCATGGACAGTGTTAGGTCTTGGATGGTTGAGATTTGACTAGGTACCTTGAAGGGCTAAGATGCATGGGTCACTAAATTAAACTTGTCTGGTCGGCCATAAGATAATGAAATTTTCATTTCTCTAATAAACAAATATTTAAAGAGAAAAGTAGTGGTGTGAAGTACATCAACATGTCATATAACTCCATAATGCAGTAATAAAAAAATAAAAATAAAAAGGTCAGTTTTGCAATATAAAAGTAGCACTTTCTGTTTTTTCGAGAATAATCATCATTAATTATAAAAGAGAACCTTTCGTTTTGTAGAATTGTTTAAAAATAAGGGTAAATTAGCTAGCAGTCCCTGAGCGCTGCAACGATACTTCACAACCATGGAAACGAACAAAAAATGGAAATGCGAGAGAAGAAGAAGGAAGTCATGGTGGCGGTGGAATGTGCTCTGCAACGATACTCCACAACCATGGAAACGAACAAAGAATGGAAATGAGAGAGAAGAAGAAGGAAGGACTTCTCTAGGACAATAGAGAATAAGAGAGAACTTGAGCTAGAAATGAGGGTTGAAAGGGGCAAATTAGTCATGAAAATATATGACGTGGCATATTATGGACCTTTCACCAAAATATCTCCAGCTGTCTGGACTAGAGACATTAGAGAAAAAGTTATTGTCCTTGATGCCTTAGAAGACTGTGCTCAGGGACTTTCGATTTTATGTCTTTCATTTTTTCAAAGATGATAACAATTTTACTTTCTCTTACTCTTTCATTTGAAGTATTTTCCAAATCTCTTTCTCTACAACTGATTTGAAAGAGAGCAGTTTACTCTTTTGCTTGTTTTCCCCCTCTCTTTTCTCAATTGGATCATGGTCATCAAGTGTTCTTGTTTTGGATTTTGATTTTTACTAGAATCTGATTTTCCATATTCTGACTTTTGGTGTTGCCGAGTTCAGATAAATTTCCCAGAAACTCTGATACACTGGACAAAAACTCAGATAAATTATCCGAGTGTTGGCAAATTTATCTGAGTTTCTGGCAGAACTCAGACAAATTTATCTGAGTTTCTGGCAGAACTCAGGAAGGGGAAGGATCACTTTGGTGTCAAGGTTGTTCTCTTCTATATATCTCACCGGCCATGTAAATTATGTTGGGCATCTCTGGGAGTTGATTGAGAACCAGCCCTTGTTCATCATAGGTCCCTTTTAATCTTGTGGAATTATTAGTGAAAGGTGTCTTATGCGAGTCAAGTTTTTCAAAAAGAAAATTGGCTATAGAGAGCTGAAGCATACTCTTGTTCAGGACGGAGGGTTTTTTTTTTCTTTCTAGTTTGGGAGGACAGAGAGTGGAGTGCCAAATGAAGTAGTGGTTCTTGACAGATGATTATCTTTTTATAGTGACATGCATTGTAAACTTTTGAAGGGATACATTGATGTCATTATGTTTCTCTTTTGAGTGGTTTCCTTTTCTTTTAAAATTCCTGGACCATCATGTGGTTACATTGAGGTGTGGAACTGAGCGCCATCAACCCAAATCTGTAGGCACGGCTTGGATTGAATATCTTGCTGCCTGCTACCATTACTATAACAGATGAAGAGACTGAAAAATCACTTTGACTATGGTTATTCAAATCTGTAAGTCTCTAGCCTCCCTTCATTCTCATTTCACATCATTACAAAAAGCAAGACAAATTTATCCGAGCAGAAAAATTAATAGCGAACTCAGAAAAACAGAAAAGTTATCTGAGTTTTCTGAAAACTTATGTTTATTTCTAGTAGAACTTATTTGGAAAATTTATCTGAGTTTTATTTGAGTTTTGCCAAAACTCAGATAGATTTGTCTGAGGTCTGCTTTTGCTGACGTGTACAGGGGCTTTTTTGTCTTTTTTACTGCCTCATTTTTATGCGAGGACTTTCATCGGTACGATAAAATATCGTAGACCTTAGGCTATAAAAGCAAATGATGAGGGACCTTCGCCTAATGCCCCTTAAAATAAAGCCTCTAAGTGTGGCATCAAGCGTTACTGGTTTCAAGTAAATCTTGGCACCCCTATTTATTTTACAATTGATGTGACTTCTCACTCTACTCATGAAACAAGGGAAGGGAAAGACAAATATAATATTAATTTATTTTTCTCTCACCTCGCAAGTAGTAGCACCACGCAAATCAAGATCTCCATCATCCCTATCATTTTTGTCGGTCTTAATATTTACACCCACCCTATCCCTATGCTTATGCGTAACTCATCTCACCCACCATGTCATCATTATTCTCTCTTATCCCCACACATGTCACCATCATTCTCTTCCTCACATGCCACCTCACATATTTTATCTTTTTATCATTTTCTGAAAGTTTATAGATTTTTTTATTATATGGATTATATTGCCCGTGCTAAGCACAGGCATGACTCGCTAGTATTAGTTATATGTGTAGAATTAAAAAAGAAGCAAAATAACAACCTAATGGCCCAATTGGTCCATCCCATGAACCCCTTTCAAGCTTTAAAAGGTCCAACAGCCCACAAATGTGCAGATAAGCAGCTGGACCTATAGATGCATACATGGGGCCCACAGCTCCTGTACTCCAAGTCTTTTTTTTTTTGGTAAAAAAAAAAAAGCTGTGTTGCTTTGCACAGACCACTTTCGTGTTTCCTTCCTTCAGATTTTAGTTTCTTTCTATTTTTTTTAAAAAAAATTTAAGAGTAAGTATACATATGTTAATGAAGGTCAAATCTACTCTACCAATGGAGGGAGCACCTCAACTAAATCACAAGACAGGAAGAAGGCCCAAAATAAAGGGAGAAGAATGAAAGCCAAAAGGAAAACTATGAACCCACAAGACAAGTCAGCTATAACTAGTGCCTAGGGGAACTCTTTATGTTCAATTTTTTTTTGGAAGGTCTAGTATTTTTATGGTTTAAGATTTTGTATGTCTTATGTATGCTTTGTAATGGAGGATCATTTTCTGCTTTGGATATTTTCTCCTATTTTGAATAACTGGGCTCTATCCCAAAGATTCAACATCCTTTATTTTTTTGGTAAAAGATTGCACATCATTGTTAGTAGAATTAGCGATCATTGGTGAGAGCATGGTTAGAAAACTCTCCGAGTTGACTCTTGACTCTCCCGGGCCATCGCATTTCGATGGAGAACTGAGTCAAATATAGGGAAGACTAGGCCGAGTCATCTCATCTTAATAAGTTATTTTTATTTTGAAATATTTGATTGATATGTCTAATTTTGAACAATTAATGTTTATTTTTAAGTAATTATGCACGCGATTTGAAGTCAGTAACTCAAAATAATGATGTCTGGAATGTAATTTGAAACTCTATTTTTTTTTTACAATCAATATTTGGACTAAAAAATTATGTAATATGCAATAACTTTTTCTTTTTTTCCCCTTATTATTGTACGTTTCTTGCATATATAAATTTATTGATTTACATTGATTATCATGAATGAATGTAAATAAAAGTATATTTATATTTTTATAAGTAACATATTCATTTTTAAAATTATTTTAAAAGAAACATGATTCTCCCGAGTCAGTTTTTTTTTCCATTGGATGGGTCGAGTCCGAGTCACGAGTTTTCCAACCTTGGGTGAGAGATCCACAACTTTTCTCGTTGTTTTGGTGTTAATTTTCCTGTACAGTTGAAGATTTTAGAGTGTTGGGTTGTCATATATATATGAATAAATTGATTTCAAAAATGGGAAAAGAAGAACATAATTTTGACATCATAATTAGTAACAAATAAAGAGATCTAAGAGATTTGATATAGTGGCAGTACCTGATCCATGCTTGACAGCTGAAAAACAAAATATTGAAGAAAATGGAGGTGAGAATAAGTGATCTTGTTATTGTGAAAGGAAGCTGAGATTGCTTATATAGCTAGAGGTCAATGTTAAGTCTTGAATGGTTGAGATTAACTAGGCACCTTGAAGGGCTAAGATGCAAAGATCATTAAAAAACATGTCTAGTCGGCCATTAAAATGACTTTTTCCCTTCTTTCAAATAAACAAAGACCGAAAAAGAAACACAGTGGGTGGAGTCCATGTCATACTCCATAATCTGGTAATTAAATATCAAAAGGACATTTTACATTATAAAAGAAATCCTTTCCTTTTGTCGAGATAAGCCATTAATTATAAACAAAGATCCTTTCGTTTTGTTGAATTGTCTAAATAAAGCCCTTTAAGTGTGAAATCAAGCGCTTTTTCTTACCGGTTTCTAGTAAATCTTGGCAGCTATTAATTTTAAAGTGCCCTCGTTTTGTTTTACATGTTAGGTTTGTGTAAATCCACCATGTATTGATTGATTCTTCTTGATTATGGTACATATATAATACACCTATAGATGGGAGATAAGATTTACGGGTCATTAAATATTATTTCATTTTGTATACAGAAAGTATCTCAATATAAGTCAGCAGCAGTAAGAGCAGGGGACCTTTTTATTTTGACTCAGTGCTATATTTAGATACTGTTGGTTGTTTATCTATATAAGAAATGGGATTGGGCCTTTACCAGAAAGAAAAAATAAATGGGATTGGGTAAATCAGGAAAAAAAAAAGTTTGACTAGTTGTCATGGGAGCTTTTAGTTACAAAAAAAAAAAAAAAAAAAAAAAAAAAAACACAAAACAAAACAAAAGACAAAACAGATTATTCAAGTAAAACAGAAACGCCCACTATAATTAATTTAAATGAGAAAGTGAAACAGTATTCATGAAGTTGACCCAACATTATTGGGAAGGCTTTGACAACTATGATAAATTGAAGGGAAAATCTAAAAAAATGTATAAAATTTTTGTCTCATTTTTAAGAGAGACATCAAGATTTGAATATTTCAAAAAAGTATAAATTTTTTTCACTATTCTATGAATCAAGTCCTCTCCATAAAAAAAGTTTTAAGAAATGACAAACGTACCCATCCCTTATGATGGGTTTTAGTCTATTGCTAACCCTTTTCCTCCCAAAATCAACCATTTTTATTTGCTGAAGTGGGCTCCACTAGGTCATTTGGTTTGGACTTCTTAAATGATTTAATATAGAAAAGTTTTGAAAAATGATATAAGGGTATTTTTGTCATTTCTCAAAATTGTGTCTTAGAGAGGACTTGATTAAAAGAAATATGAAAAACTTTTATACTCTTTTGAAATATTCAAAATCTTATGTACTTTTTTTGGACTAAGGCAAAATTTAATACCTTACTGAAGTTTTTCTTAAATGCAAATTGCTCAAAATAATTATTTTCTGTAGCACAAACCCATGCTTAGCAGCGCAATCTTGAAAAGTCAAGAGGAGGTAGGACTCTTTACTATTTTTCACTTTCTTTGGCAAGTTTTTTTCTCTTGTTAGGAGGAGGATGAATTTTGTAATCAGGGATTTAAATAATGGTTAGATCAAGAGGATTGAGCTAAATCAGAAACTGGACGGTCAAGATGGACTCAAAACATATTCCAATATTAGTTATAAATGTGCAGTATTAAAAGAGAAGAAAAAAGAGCACCTAATGGCCCAATTGGATTATCTCATGAAGCCCATTCAAGCTTTAAAAGGTCCAACAACCCACAAATGTGCAGAGAAGCAGCTGGTCCTAGAGATGCAGACATGATCGTTTCACAGCTTTTGTGCTTAGAGTTGTTAAAATGAAGTTGTGTTGCTGTTCACAAACCTCTTCCGTGTTTCCTTCCTTCAGATTTTCCTTCCTTCAGATTTTAATTCCTTTCTAAATCTTCTTTTCTTGTTTAAGAGTAAGTATAAATATATGAACTAATGGCAAATCCACCGTACAAAATAGAAGGAGCACCTCAACTAAAATCACAAGACAGGAAGAGGGCCCAAAATACTGGGAGAGGAAAGAAAGCCAAAAGGAAAACTACGAACCCCACAAGACCATTCAGCTATAACTAGTGGAACTATTTTATGTTAAAGTTTTTTTCTTGGAAGGTCTAGGAAGATTCTTGTAATTAGGGTTTTGTAGCATTTTTATGGTTTTAGATTTTGTAATCTGTGCTTTGTAATGGAGGATCGTTTCGGCTTTGGATATTTTCTCCTATTTTGAATAATTAGGTTCTATCCCAAAGATTTAACATCCTTGTCAGTAGAATTAGCAATCAACACTGCTTTTCTCCTTGTTTAGGTGCTAATTTTTCTGTTTAGTTAAAGATTTTAGAGTTTTGGATTGTCATATATGGTAGCTAATTAGAAGGCTAAGTAATGAATAAATTAATTACAAAAATTGGAAGAAAAAAAAAGGTTCTTACATCATTATTAGTAACAAATAAAAAGATATAAGAGATTTGAGATAGTGGCAGTACCTGATCAATATTCAGTAGCTGAAAAGTAGAAGATTGAAGAAAATGGAGGTGAGATTTTAAGTGATCTTGTAATTGTGGATGAATAGTGAGATTGCTCATATAGCTAGTGGTCAATGGACAGTGTTAGTTCTTGGATGGTTGACATTTGACTAGGTACCTTAAAGGGCTAAGATGCATGGATCACTAAATTAAACTTGTCTTGTCGGCCTTTAGATAATGATTTTTCCATTTCTCTAATAACAAATATTTAAAGAGAAAAGTAGCGGCGTGAAGTACATCAACATGTTATATAACTCCATAATGCAGTAATAGAAAAAATCAAAATCAAAAGGTCATTTTTGCAATATAAAAGTAGCACTTCATATATTTGTTATTAGAGAATAATCATCATTAATTATAAAAGAGAACCTTTCATTTTGTTGAATTGTTCTTTTTTTTTTTCAAAGGAAAGGCCTAATGTGATAAATTATTTACAAGGCCGTATTCTTTTGGGTGAGGCCCACTCAGATAATTGAAGGTGTGATGGAGCCATTTTATTGTATTTTTTCAGATATGAATCTGGAGGAACCATTGCTATGCCATTTAACTTCAAACTTCAAAGGCAGCGAAGACCTTCACGTGACCTCACCCATCCTTGGCTGTCCCCATTTTTTGTTTACTGAAAAGGTTAGAGGCTTGATGTGACTTCTCTCTCTGAGCATTAAACAAGTGAAGGGAAAGACAAATATAATATTAATTTATTTTTCTTTCACCTAGCAAATCAAGATCTCCATCATCCCTATCACTCACCAGAGCATAGCCTGATATAGATGAATGGCAGCATACTGAGTGTGGATTTATTCAACGTGAGCAGGCCATTGATCACCTACTATGCACATTCATCAAGATAAGGATCACAGACAAATTAAATATAGTAATATAATTCTTAATTAACGGTCGGTCATTTAAATTTATTTTTTTAGTTTTTTTGATTCATTTATTTTAATGGGTACTAGGGCAGTAAGTGTTGAATTAAGTAAAATTAAAAAGTTAAATGGAATGAGTTTTTCTACTTGGAGCATGGAATTAGGCTTTTTTTTTTTTATTGGGAGATAAAGTTGAATACATTCTTGAGAGAGGATCCTGGCCCTAATTCTATTGTTGCAAACAGAAGAATATATTAATAAAAAATTATAATCATAAGCTTGCTGGAGATGATATGTCAACTTTTATGGAATTTGATATTCAAATATTATTTGAAGAACATAAAACATCAAATTAAAGAAATGTTTGATGCTATTTCTGTAACCTTTTCAAGTTCATCAAAAACCTACGTGCAAATGCGAAAAATATAATTCAAGTAACATGTTGGACTCTGAAAATATGTGGTTGAACATATAAATAAAATGACAGAAATTGCAAAAGATCTTACTACTATATAGAATTCAATTCTTAAGGGCTTGTTTTTATTGTTCTTTTTTTTTTTCTGGAATTTGTGCCAGGATTCACCATGCTGGTAATTCTTAAACATGATGTGACATCTTGTCCCCTAGAATCTCTAAATGCCATGTTTCTTCTCTGGCATTTCCGAATTCCAGCCATATGAAACATGTTAAATGACTTTTGGGAATCTAGGAATTCCAACTCCTTCGCATTTTGATTGAAGTCTTGGATGCTCAAGCCCAAAGGAGTATTCAGGAAATCCACTGTGTCTGGAAATTCACTTATTACCCCAAACATGAATTTCTTGAATTTCAGCAAAGAAACAGGCCTAAGGGCACGTTTGTGTAAAGGCAACTTCTATGAAAAGATAAAATTGCCACATCAACAAAGTCTACATCGAAAAATGTTTTATGAAGATGTTAGAAATTCATGTTCAGTGCAAAAAGTTTTACCTAGATGAATTGGTACCATTGTTGTTTGGTGCAACTGCGAATTTCTTAGTGAAAATTAATGGGTGGATTGGGAATGGGAGTGAGGAAATAGGGGTCAGTTTTATGTGGAAATGGACATCGCATACCCTCGCTATAAGAAGTCTATTTTCTAGGCTTAATTAGGAAAAAACTGACATGACAAAAAGACAATTTTGCAGAAAACTGTGACACCAAACACAAGAAAAAGGACTTTTTCGCAAAAGAATGCAAGTTTCCACAACTTTAAATAGTTTTCTGATTTTTGGAAACAAATAGTCATTTCTTTAAACGTGTCTTTAACCGGTGAAAACTCCACAACTTTAAATAGTCATCCAGTCGTTGGAAGACCTGTATAAAAGACCATTTCTCAAGTTGAAAATGCAGAGAAAGATCAGTATAAAAGACCATTTCTCAAGTCGAAAATGCAGAGAATACAAAATGACTAGAAAGATGCAACGGTCCTTAAATACGGGGGATTTTCCTGTGTTCATCAGTCTCGGAGCCTTGTCCCCATTTTTTCACTTCTTGTAATTCTTCAATTTCTCCGGAAGAAAATGATACAGAATAACTGGATAATACAATCTGGGTAACTGGTGTGGCACTGTGAACCCCATGGCAGTAGGAGCTATTGTGTTTCTCAAGCTGTGTTTAATATTATAACAGGCAAAATGGTCCGGTCCCAAGCATCTATTTGATATGTTGTGCCCATTAGATTGACCACGCAACATGTGCACTAGGAAAATTTGGGTTACAAAATGGGGCAGCAAATCCAAGCCTTATCTCAATGAACCAACAGCTACCCCCCATGACAAACACAATGCATACTTGGGAAACTGGGGCCGCAAGGTCAAACAAGAGAATGGTTAATAGGGGCTGCAAGGCCAAACAAGAGAATGGATGGTGAAGGTTAACCTACTGTAGGTGCAAATCAAATTTGTGCTTGCAGGGGCTGGGCCGGCTTTCAAAACATGCATGAAAATTGAAAGGCATGGGTCCACTTCCAAAACTTATATGAAATTCATGGGTCTGTCCCCAAAATCCACATGAAGTTTTTGGCTTTGCACCAAAACCCAACTACATGTTTAGACACGGCCCTCTCAAATAAAATTCTTGGGTCTGCCAATGACTTAGCTGGTGCCTGGTAGGGACCTTGAGTATATTAGAGTAAGTGAGTTTGAGTTCTTAAGAAAGTGAGAAAAAAAAAGAAAGAAACTAATTAATCCCACAATAAAAGTATTGGGGGCAAAACTCATGTAAGCAACAAAAAGAAAATCCTTGACTGAAGACTTCATTTGTGCAATGAGGGAATTTCGTGTGGTTTGTGGATTTTTATTTTCACAAAGAGAAGAATTATGCATTCCTATACCTCCCATAAAAAAAATTAAAATCCTTTCTATCGAAAAAATACTTTATTTTTCATGCAAGAATATGTGTCGCACCAATCACGCTCTATGGTGCAATCCTTTCTCTACACAAACGCGCCATGGACAATCTTTGTCCAATCCAATGGTTACTCTTTCTTTAAGTACACTTAGATTTTACATGATTATAGAGCACAAAATTTCTGATTTCTGATATATGGAATATGGATTCAATCAGTAAAAAGTAGGCCCCACTATTCAACAAAAAGTTTTGTTTAAAAGAGACTTTTATTGGAGATTTAATAATGTCTTTTCCAATCTAGTGATACATATTTTTTTGGTTTGGGGATGTGGTTTGAGTCCAGGGTTGCTTGATTATCAGATCGCAGTTTTCAGTTCATAATCTAAGATTTAGGTCTAAGATTTGCAAATGGGGCAGCGGTTTAGGTCTAAGATTTCAACCCGTTTGATACAAGAGGCTCATTTTTTGTACTGATGCATGTTCAACATGGATCTTAGGTCATGTAAAGTTGGGTCAAAATCCAAGGGGACTAGATTTTAAGCAATCAACAAATTGAAAGTTAAACTAGATCATAAAAGACTGTATTGCGACCCAATCAGAAGTGGCCCATCATCAGGTCCACAATGATCAAGATTATAATTTAATCACAAGGCAGTAAAGGGGTCTACATGACCCAGTTGAGTCAACTCTAATCAAGCAAGGTAATAGTTGATTTTTATGTTTAAGCCACCTTCTCTCAAAAGTGATAAAGCAGGACATCTTTGAAATTTGGTTGCCAAAACACACGGGGAATAGGAGCTAGCAACTTTGTTTACCTGCAATATAGCTAGACGTCAGTGTGAGGTCTTGGACGGTTGAGATTGAGTAGGCACCTTGAAGGACTAAGATGGAAGGATCACTAAAACCAATGTCTGGCCGGCCATTAGATAATGACTTTTTCCCTTCTTTCTAATAAACAAAGATTTAAGAAGAAAAGTAGTGGGTGGAGACTGGAGTCCATGCCATACACAATAATGCGCTAATTAAAAATCAAAAGGTCATTTTCCATTATAAAAGAAATCCTTTCCGTTTGTTGAGAAAAATCATTAATTATAAATAAAGATCCTTTCGTTTTGTTGAATAGTGTAAATAATGGTTTTTCTTGCTTGCTTTTAGTTTAGCCCCTCCTTGTGGCTAGAACTCACAGGTATTTTTAAATCCATGGCAACAAAAAAAAAGAAAAAAAAGGTGAAACTTGCTTAAAATGATAGGCTGGATGGGTTCTCCACAGGTGTAAATCATTGCGATGTGCGATTTTTATCGCTATAATTGAGCAGACCCTCCTAATTTCCCCAGTTTAGAGTTTTATTATTCCTATTTAAAAGATCGATTGAAATTGTAGGCAGGTCTGAAGATCTTTGAAGGCTCCATGTTGTTTTGCAGGTTCCATTCTTTGGTTTTCTGTGCTGAGAAAAAGGAGAGATTTGCTATTTCATTTCCGTTGATATCTGTTGGTATGTGGGTGATGTGGCCCACACAAGATGGCCACAATGAGCCTTAAAAGGCTTATTGATTTTTAGTCAACCGTAAGTGGGGATCCGGTTCCCAGAAACCCCTCAACCAGCCGTTGGAAGATCTGTATATAAGACCATTTTCTCAAGTTGAAATTTGAAAATGCATAGAATACAGAGTGATGAGAAAGATGCAATGCTCTGCAAATACTGGGGATTTTCCTGTGTTGACCAGCCTCAGGGCATTGTCCCCATTTTCACTGCATGTAATTCTTCAATTTCTTAGGAAGAAAAATGGTCCGAGACATCTATTAGATAAGCTGTGCCCATCAGTTTGACCACACAACACGTGTACAGGGTACGAAATGGGTTCAAACCCGAGCCTTCATTTATGCAACGAGAGGATTTTGTGGTTCGTGAATTTCTATTTTCACCAGAGAAAGAAATTATACATTTCCTACACCTCCCATGAGAAATTGAAATCCTTTCTATCAAAAGATTTATTTCTTGAACAATAATTCATGTCACATCAATCACTCCCTATGGTTTAATTCTCTTGTTACACAAACGTGCCATGAACATCCCTTGATGCGAGACCCTTTTTGAGGGTATGGGTCCGAATTAGTCTGAGTCGGCTCACATATGCGTTGGGTCAGCTCTGGACTTGAATCATTCTTTATAATAAATGTCGCCATAAGCAAGAACCATGATTTCCAGCGATAGGGAGGAATATTGACCGGTTGATTGGATACTTCTAATTGGGACGGTGAAATAATCTTTGTCCAATCCTAAGTACATTTAAAATTTACATGATTATAGAATGCAAAATTTTTTACCTGGATTCAATCAGTAAAAAGTCGGCCCACTATTCAACAAAAAGTTTTGTTAGTTTGTTTTTTTTTCGAGATTTAATAATGTTATTTTTTCCAATCTAGTGATACATTGGTTTGAAGATGTGGTTGAGTCCAGGGTTACTTGATTATCAGATCACAGTTTTCAGTTCATAATCTAAGATTTAGGTCTAAGATTTGCAAATGGGGCTGCGGTTTAGGTCTAAGATTTCAAGCCGTCTGATTGGGTCAAAATCCAAGAGGACTAGACTTTAAGCAATCAAAAATTGAAAGTTGAACTAGATCATATAAGACTGTACCGCGACCCAAACAGACTTGACCCATGATCAGGTCCACTATGATCAAGATTATAACTCAATCACAGGGCGGTAAAGGGGTCTACATGACCCAGTTGAGTCCACTCCAATCAAACAAGAACATCTTGGTTGTCAAAACACACAGGGAATAGGCGCTATTGGATCCTTGGTAAGTCAGTTTGCTCTTACTTCTAATCATAGCAACTTTATTTGCCTGAAATATTGGTTATGGCAAAAAGAACTGAATTACCGACACTCACAGATCTTCTTTTTGGATCATTTGACAACGATAAAGCTAGAGATGAAGATAACAATTTGATCATCGGAAACTGAAGTTCATTATTCAGGCAAAGACGCCTTGCAGACAAGGAGATATATAGCTGGAGTTACATTTCCTGGAAGCAGATTGCTCGGCTGTAGGGCGTGAGCAGTATCCAAATTTCCAATATCAGCTTCTTCCATGCTGTCCACACAAGTGGTCACACATTGTAAGTGCAAAAAATAATACTCACAAAGTTGGGATGCCTTCAAGGACTTACTCAAAGTACCAGAGAGGTAGTTGCGATCTAATGAACCTGAAAGGGGGGGAAAAAGCGGTCAGAAGACCCTGGCTGTGGGCAGCACAGGGCTTTCCGATGCTTAAGTTAGTAGCTGATCGGAGAAGAAAGAGAGGTGTTTGCTTGCATGTATTAGGAATGCGTACCTTTTCTTAGTCTGTCTCATGCCTTATATAAGGAACAGTTTTGGCGCCTATGCCAGTGGGCTTCATGATGTGACTAGGGTCTCATCAGCCTATATATTCATTAATGAGGGTCCATCACAGCCCTCATTGCATTTAATGAGGGTCCGATCAGCCCACATTGCATTTAATGCCAGTCACATTGGGCCTGATATTACCCTGATTTGTTTGCGACTGAGGTCCCATCGAATCCCTTTCTTGGGCCTTGTCCTAATGGGGCTGTAGCCAATGGACGTGGTTGCACAATTCCGCACAGCTGAGACCGAATGGAGCGGTGCGGCCGAACTGGTTGCCTACTGCCGATATCAGCAAGATGCGCCGAAACTGAGGCGGCGCGGGGTCTGTATCCGAGGCCGAGATCAAGGTTGACGCGCTTTGTCGAAACCAAAATGGGAGTTGGTTCGTGGGATGGTTTCCACACAATAGCCCCCCAGCTCTTGACCTCTTGGGCTTCGCGGGCCTAGAGGTCGAGAGCTGAATTGATTTCCTGAAGCTGCTTGGCATTTACTCCACAGGCGCTTTTCAGCTAAGGGTTCTGATGGTTCGGCTAAAGGTGCCGTCATCGCTTCGATTGCCCGAGGCAATCAATGGGAGTGATAAATGAGGTGATCATGACTGGCGACTGGAGGCGAACCGACTGCGCCACGCGTCACCTTCTGGAAGGCTTCCTTGTCATTTCGAGGCGGCGTGGGGGGAGAATTGAGACGACACCTCGCACGCCTCCCCTTTGAATTTCGGGATGGCGCCCATCCCTTCCCTTTAAATACCCTCTGGCTTGTCTTCTTGCCATTTTCGCTCTTGCCTTCTCTGTCAGAACGTTTAGCTCCCTACTTTAGCTTCCTGTTAGAACCTCGGGCTTCCGGCTAGAACCAGCACCACCATTACAAGACAAAACTTCCGGTCATTTTCCTGCGGCCACCTTCTGCAATCCATCCACCAGAGTCTGACCCTGCCTCTTGAACCAGTGAGTCTCTCTCCGATTCTCCTCTTTGTTTACATTTCTGACCTAGTTCTTAGGGTTTCCTCTCTATCTCTCGCCCTGTTCTGCGTCTGTTCCCCTTAGACCTTCTTTAGGGTTCCTTAGGCTTAGAAATTGGGGCCTTTAGCTGGATAGATTCTCCCACGGCCCTGGCAGAGTTCAGGGCGCCTACTTGATCCCGAACGATGTCTGGGTGAGGGCTGCCGATCCCTCTGTCTATGTATTCCGTGATGGCTGGATGCTATTCCCCTTGGTGGCCATCATCGAGGGTGGGGTCAGATTCCCCCTTCATCCCCTCCTGGTCGTGCTGTCGCCGGCACCCAAATATAATAAAACCTTTACTCCAAAAAAATTACAAATATAGTAGTGCGAGTAAGGATCATTCCCACGGAGAGTGTTTAGTCAAATTTTATGCTATGTGATCAAAGATGAGGATTTTGATTATACTGAAAACAAAAATAAATAAAAGCAAATAAAAAGCAATCAAATAACGAATTTAATCAAATGAGAAAACATTGGTCAAAGTTAACATCCACCATCGGATATTCAAAACTGATCATTGATGCAAAAATAAATCAATTAACACTTTGAATATTCATCGTTGGAATTAAATTCCTACCTCCTTAATTAGTTAATTAGAAAACACGCGCTCTAATTAACCCTATTTACTAAACAACTTAAGACAAGCACTATAGATTTAATTTAGTAAAAGCATTAAAATCAGAGAGATCGATGAACCCAAATAATACAAGCACACGCGGTTGCATTTAATTTAGCCAAGTGTTCTTCCTAATATTTAATAATTACTAACGCAGTAAATTATTAAATATCAGTTGCTTCACAAATTAGAGGGATCAAACAATTACGGATTTGATTTTTAATTTAGCATTAGATTGCAACGAAAAATAAACTAGTATGCATCCTAGTAATTAAATGAAACAATCATCATAAGAAATTAAGCATAGAAGAACAACTCATATTCAAAGCATAAATTGAGCAATAAAAATAAATTAGATCTCACAGTATTTATTCCGAGGCTTCAGTCTCCTTCAACCAATTAAAGAAAATTAGCCACGCAGGGCCATGCTAACTTGCAAAATAAAATAATCTAAATGGAAAAAGAATGGAGAAAGAAGAGAGAAAGAGAGATCGTTGCTGCCCAGATACTTCTGTGAATAGCGTCCCCTTGTATTTATAGAGGTGTGTGTGGTTATTTATATAAGGCATGTATGGCTGGGAGAGGAGAGAAATAAGGTGAGGTGGAGTTGGAATTGGAGAGAAAATTGGTAAGTGGGCCCACCAGATGGAGAGAAAAGGAATGAGGGATAGAACACGTTGGATGAGGATGAGAGATGATAGAGAGAAAATTGCTTCTAAGATAGTGGGATTGAGAAAGATGTTCTCTTGGACATCCCAGCCATGAGATGGGAGAGTTTGAATGGGAAAGGTGAGGTGGAGAGAAAATAATGGCTGGACCCATAGATACGTATGAGTAGATTGTGTTGGATGAGAATTAGAAAGTGAAAAGGAACATTAGAAAGAGAGATTGAATCAGAGAAGGAGATTGACGTGAGGGAGAAATTGAAGTGGCTTGGATTGAAGATGGGAATTAATAAATTAATCAAGTAAAATCTAACTTAGTAAAAATCTTCTTTTTGACCATATCTTCTCATTTGGGCTTCTGTTGGACTCGACCCAAGAATTAAAGTTGCACTATTTTTCATTCTGCACAATATGAGCCCAATCTTGGATATGTTTCGACGAACTTCTGATTTCTTCAAATTTACCATAATGCCCTTCTGTTTGATTTTTCATCTAAATAAAATCCGGTTCCGAATCAACTCCGTTCATTCAGCATCAAATATGATCACCTTCTTTTGTTGTTCCACGGTCACTTGAATTGTCTCCACCGGAGCTCAGATGAGAGAGTTATGCCCAACTTGCGAAGCGATGTGAAAATGTCTAAAATCGCCCAATTAGCTTCGTTTAGCACTTAGCCCTCCAATTGCATCCTAAATCAAAATATAAGAATAATGAGTACATTTAGGCATCAAATAAGTATAACGGACTAAACATTAATGGAGAAAAATATAACATTTTTCATTCTTATCACCTCCTCAGATCTTGCTTACAAACCTGGAACCTATGTCCCTGTCAACTAATGCCCAATGGCTTCAAGATCTTCATGGGCGTCGCCGAACTGAATAGAATTCTAGATATCAATCTCGGCGTCCATGACATTGAGGACATTTATGACATCTGCAAGTCTCGGGAGGGCGGCACATATTACCTTCGCGTCAAAGCGAAATGCCAGCCCCTCGTCACGGCGTTGGAGGACTCCAACAAGTACACCGGAGATGACCGCTTGTTCGTCTCGGGAAACTGGGAGTTCGGCGCAACCGAGACCGAGGCGGCGAGGAGGGTTCAAGTTCCCCGATCCTTTGGAACACCACCGAGTAAAAACTACCCCCTCTTGGGTTTGAAAATTCTCTTATCTCATTTCCGCCCTTTGTTTCTGACGCTTGGATGCTTTCTGCAGGCCTCTCCCAACGTAAGCGAGATGCACAGTTAGACGGTTAGAGGAGGAACGCGTACTGGCTAAACAAAGTCTACCGATATCAGGGCCATCACACCAGGGCTGCTTACTCGCTTCTAGGGTACGAGCCAAAGTACGTGTCTTATACACGGAAGTTAGGCCGGCCTGGGGATATCGTCCTTGCCCTAGCTGAAGCAGCAAGCGGGCCGTTTCGGGCATCAGGGCCTCTACATCGGCAGCTGCAGCTGAGAGTGACCCTATAAGGGAGGTCGAGAATTATCCCTCTTCAAGCGCCGAAGAAATGGAGAGGCGCAGGCCGACCTATCAGCCACTGAACCTGGAGGACGCTGTGTTCGGCGGGCAGGCGGCTGTCCCCAGAACCGATCCGCTACCCTCCAGCGCCTTAGTCCTTTCTAGTGTCGAGGCCCGGCCTCCCGCGGACTCAGAGCGGGAAAGGCCTAGGAAAAAGGCAAAAGGAAAGGAGCCCGAGCAAGAGCATTGGTCACGGCCACGGCCCCTCCAGGCTACAAGGGAGAGGGCCACGGTAGAGGCGCCGACCCAGGCGGCTCCCCTGGTGGAGCGGCGCTCTGAGACTTCCGGCCCCACGACCTCGGCAGAGCCGGCAGCCTTCACACCAGACCTCGAGTTGTGGCGAGGAAGGCCACTGAATGTCGAGGACAGGCTGGTGGGGAACCCCGGCGTCATCGCGGCCCTCGGCAGGGCTTGTGCGCTCCCTAAAGACATGGAGCGCCACAACGAGGAGGACAACCCCCAGCTGCTCATGAGGACAATGCAGCACTCCCTCGCGGAAAGTGCTTGGTTTTTCAAGTAATGGCTGTCCCTGGATTTTCCACACAGTACTAACTCATTTTTGTCTGTTCCCTTGCAGAGCGTCTAGAGGCTTCAAGTGGTCATGAATAGGATCCTTGAAGAAGATGGTCGGCTCAATCGCCTTGTAAAGGAAAAGCACAAGGCTGAGACCAAACTGCAGGCGAAGAGGGACGAGCTGAGGGAGGTTGAGGCCAAGAAGGCCGAACTCGAGCAGCAGTCCGATCTGATGGTGAGCGAGCTTTGCAAGCTAAAGTCTGAAACTTATGAATTGCAAGGCAAGCTCAATACTGAGGAAAGGAGATCGGCGGGGCTGGCAGCCGAACTCGAGGCAGAGAAGAACTCGGGAGAAGAACTCGCTGCATCGACCAGTGCTGAGATCAACACCGCCTTCTTAGAAGGGGTCGCAGATGCTGGCCGGAACTACACCGAACAGATCCAAAGGCTGAGTCCGAAAATATTCTAGCTCGGCTGTCGTGCAATACTCAAGGAGTTAGGGTATCAAGAAGATCATTCGCTGTATTTGAATCCTCCTGAGTTCGGCCAAGCCGCTCCCGCGACCCAGCCCCTTGTCGAAACTCCTGCGTCCCCTCCACCCGAGACCCCTACCGAGCCGACGCCAGATCTCCCTGAAGCTGCTCCTGCGGGCGATGTCGTAGTGATTATCGGAGGCGCCGAGGCCGGACCGTCTTCTTGAGTTATTTTTAATTTTTCATTTTGTTCTTGTAGTGAATGGGAAAAATGAATGGGAATTTACAATGTAAAAATGGGCAATGGTAATCTCGAATGTACACACTTGCTTTTATCAATGAAACTTCTCAGTTTGCCCCAATCTAGTTTTCACTGCTAGTTTCTATTGCTATTGCTTGTTTACAGTTTCTTGTTTTCTTTCACACTTTTTCGCATTCTTTCGCAAGCGTGAGTTTAGATTGAGATGGATCGGCTAGTTCAGGGCCCACAACGGGCGCACTAGCTCCCTAGGGGCTCCATTCATCTCAGCAACTTAGCCGACATACCCTGATGAGCGTCGTGCTGAACCTCCGAGACGGAGAAAGCAAAAGAGCTGGCATAGTGGCCCCACACCTGGATTGTTTATTCACGGAACCCATTTAGTTTTCACGCCCGAACGGTATGGTGTCAATCTGGCCAACTTCTTCAAAGGTCATTTCGGCTTCACGCCTAGGTGGCTTGGCGCCAAACTTAGGCGATCTCATCATTGGCCGTAAAGGCTTCACGCCCGGGTGGCCCGTAGCCGACCCAAGGCGATCTCATCATTGGCCGTAAAGGCTTCACGCCCGGGTGGTGTCACGACCCCGGAACGGGATCCCGGGCCCCGCGACGTTAATTGTCGTCTTACCATTACAATTGCTCTTCTGTTCTTTTCTTTCCCACAGATTCCCGCGGTGAGGATTCCCAAAGACACGTGGAATCTAACTCACACGTACACGATTGCGGAAGCGTGTAGCAAAACACATCAAGATGAGCCCCAATAAAATATTTAGGTGCCATAACATTTAATCGCAAGACATGGTATCAAGGAAATAAGCTAACATGGCATTCCCATTAACATTCGAGTTATGAGGCTAGCTCAAAAGTAATTTAAGTTTAATACAACCCAATAAGAGACCAATAAAGGTCAACACACTCCTCAAAATGTAACAAAAGAAACCCCAAGACAAAAGGTGATGAGACTCAAGAACCCGCCCGATGTCTAGATGACATCGTCAGGCTGTCACTCTCTCACAGGTGTTGGCTCACAAGCCTCCTCCTGACGCTCCTCTTCAAAGGCAACGTCTCCTGCACCTGGGCACCAACAAACAAGGGGGTCAAACACAACGGTTTGGCAGGTAATCAATTTAGGCACGAACATGAACAATAACATTTTAGAAAAACATATAATCAAATACTTGATTTGGAATGCCACAATAGCTGAGATATCAAAACAAACTAGCATGAGTACTAAATATATCATGAAAAGTTACACTCAACAAAGAGCCCATCCTTTCTCTATCATCTATATGATGAAAAAAGTAAGCACGCACGACAAGCACGATATACATAATATAAGCACGACACGATTCCCACATATACGGGGATTCCGGCCGCAGAACTGGACACGCACGATGTGTAATAAATACACGACCAGTCTGCAGACAGTCCACATGTTTAAAGACCCCCAGACAGTGGATCAAACTGAAAGGGCAGTCTGAGCTCAGTGGTGTTTACTTAATTCATGAATGCACAAAACACGCGAAGCACGATCAAACACGTCGAGATAAAAAGGGGAAAATCATTTTTCAAAACACGACGAGCACGACTAACAAGAGGCATAATAATTATGCATAACACGCTTGTGAAGTGATCCCCTTTTTCTTGAACAAAACTTCAAAGCAAGCTTTTACTAGTACTTCAAAACAAGTTCACGATGATATTCTTTATATCAAAACCAAAGCACGAACACAAGGCCTATCGAGCACGCGTAATGACCTTTGATTGATCCTTGTGCAATTGAGACCCAAATGTTGGAAATCTAGAAAAGAATTGGTGCCCCGGAAGTTCAAAGACATTTTGGGTTTCGAGTGCACAATACCAGGCTAAAGGTCACTTAACATGATCTAGTTTTTTTTTTCTTTTTACAAAAACTCTTCAAAACAGGAACCCTGTCAAATTCGGTCACCTCGCGGTCAGGTGTCGGCTAGCCGAACTGGGGTATGGCGGCTAGCTCCAGGTGACCGCTAGGCTGACCGCTGGAATGCAATTCTGTGTTTAGCTCTCGGAAAAAGGAACCGCATGGCGCGGTTAGCCGTGATGGGAGGAGGCGGCTAGCCGCTAGCTAATTGGCGAGCTGACCGTGAACCAAGGTCGAAATGTCAGCTTCTGGAAAGGGAACCGAAGTTCTCGGTTGTCCTGCGGTTAACCGTAAGGGAGACTAGCGGTTAGCGGTGGGCTGACCGCGGAGCTGACCGCTGAACCCTTGTGAAAATGCTAGCTTCTGGAGAAGGAACCGCTGAGTTCGGTCAGCCTGCGGTTAGCCGCAGTGGACACAGGCGGCTAGCCGCGAGCTTACCGCTGTGCTGACCGCCAATGCACGAGAAGTGCGTTTCAGCACAGATTTCCACATTTCTCTTCTTCCTTTCCATTCATTCTCATTCCACTTGTACTCCCTGAGTCTACATGCTCTCTAAGGGACAAAACATATATTTTTCCCAATTTTTTTAACATTCAATACAAAGGAAAACATGATCATGAAGCTTGTAAACTTATTCATATGCAAAACTTTTCAAAACAACAATGTAGCTCAAAACAAACATGCACAATGATCCTATAGAGATTACTTGCCTTGCCCAAATGCTAACACTCTACTCCAAACACTTCACACAAGCTAATCCCACACTACAAGAGAAACCAAGAAAACCACACAAAACTCACAAATCTTGAAAACAAGAAACCCATTTTACGGAAGGGTTTGTAAACAAGGAAAACATGATCTTTGAGGACTAAAAAGACTTTGTAAAAAGCATGGGTTGAATCTCTTACCTAGAGAAGGTCAAACTAGAAGGAGGGAAAGAAATGGAGCTCTTGCCCAACTTGAAACCTCAAAAAACTTGTATCAATAGCAAGCTTGCAAGGAGATGAAGAAAATGGTAGTCTCGAAATCTTCTTTGGAACTCTCTAGCTAGATCAAACAAGGTGAGGAAGATGAAGGAAAAAAGAGGTTTCTCTTGCCCTAGACTCAGAAATTGCAGAGATTGGGAAAGTGAATGAAAAAGGAGGGAGATGGAACTTAAGTGAAAATAATGGGCCCCAACTAGCTGAACTTGAAGTGGCCAAAACACGATCTTGTGGGCCTCGGATGACTTCGACGAAAAAAGATAAAACGATCGTCGAAATATCTAGTTTCCAAAAAGTATATTTTTGACATGGTTTTGAGATCTCGAAATTTGTATCCAAATTTGTGCAAGAAAGACAATTTTACCCTCTTTGGGCCAAACCATGGGTTTTTGGGCTTCAAACATGAATGGGCTTAAAACAAAAGTTGTAACCCATAAAAAGGTCATTCAAATGAAATCAAAATCACACCCACGCGGAAAACGATACGATCTCCCCAAGCTTACACGTGCACCCGGGCCTTCCTGAGTGAGTCTGGTTAATACTAAACGTTCTCAAAATCCCCAAAGCTATATCCGAGACTAAAACTAATCACTTCTAACCCAACCACAACTAAACCCACTTAAGACTAAACACATACTAATCACACACTAATCGAACTGGTTTGGGTCGGGGTCTAACATCCTCCACCCCTTAGGATATTTGGTCCACCAAATAAATCAAACAATTTCCTCTGGTAAAAACTGTGGATACTTTCTCTACACTTGCTCTCTCAATTCCCAGGTGGCTTCCTCTGGCTTGTGATTTTCCCAAAGTACCTTGACCCAATGGATAGTCCGATTTCTCAATTCTTGTTCTTTGGTGTCAATGATCTCGATTGGTCTTTCCACATACGAGGCATCTTCCCGAATCTCCAAAGGCTCATGCTGTAGAATGTGTGCCGGACTAGAGACATACTTCTTGAGCATAGAAACATGGAAAACATTGTGTACCCCGGAGAACTTCGGCGGTAACGCAAGTCTATAAGCAACATCTCCAATCTTGCTCAGGATCTCATACGGACCAATAAACCTTCTAGACAACTTGCCCTTCTGCCCGAATCTCAAGGTCCCTCTAACTGGTGAAATCTTCAAGAATACTTTGTCACCCACTTGAAACTGCAATTCTCTTCTGTGAGTATTTGCATAACTCTTCTGCCTACTTCGGGCGACCTTCAACCGTTCCTGAATCAGCTTGACCTTGTCACTTGTCTCTCCAACTATCGTCGGTCCATGGAAACTACGTTCGCCGACTTCTTCCCAACAAACCGGAGTCCTACATCTCCTACCATAGAGTGCCTCGAAAGGTGCCATACCGATGCTAGAATGATAACTATTGTTATAGGCAAATTCACAAAGCGGTAGGCATTCATCCCACTGAATCTTGAAATCCAGTACACAAGCACGCAACATGTCTTCAAGAGTCTGGATCGTCCTCTCTGACTGACCATCGGTCTGAGGATGATAGGCTGTGCTAAACTGAAGCTTGGTACCCATCGACTCATGAAGAGTTTTCCAAAACTTTGAAACAAATCTACTGTCTCTATCTGAAGTAATGGAGACGGGTTGACCATGCTTGCTAACAATCTCATCAACAAATAACTTCGCCAACGGTGCCATGTGCATCATATTCCCGGTCTTCATCGGAATGAAGTGAGCAGACTTCGTCAGACGGTCTACAATAATCCAAATTGCATTGTTTTCCTTCTTGGTATTAGGCAAACCGGAGACGAAATCCATGGTGATGTGCTCCCATTTCCACTCCGGAATCTCCAAAGGCTGTAACAAACCGGGAGGCTTCTGATGCTCTGCCTTGATCAACTGACACGTTAGACAACGAGACACAAAGGCCGATATCTCTCTCTTCATGTTGTTCCACCAAAACCTGTTCTTCAAGTTGTTGTACATCTTCGTGCTACCCGGATGCATAGAATACATCGTATTGTGAGCTTCATTCATTATCTCATTCTTCAAATTGTCCACATTTGGCACACACAACCGGTCACGAAAGTACAATATCCCATCTACCAACTTGAAATCGGGACGTTCTGCAATAACTTCCACTATCTTAGCCAAGTCTGGGTCTTGCAACTGGTTTTCCTTAATCTTCTGGATGAAGGTAGGTTATGATACTGTCATATTGGCTAACATCGCACCCAACTTCAATGTTTGCACTTCTACACCCAACTCTTCAAATTGCTGCAAGACACCCATTCCTCTCAAACTAGCCATAACCACTGACTTCCTGCTCAAAGCATCTGCTACCATATTCACTTTGCATGGATGGTACTTGATCGGAAAATCATAATCTTTGATATACTCCATCCACCTTCTCTGCCTCATATTCAAATCCTTCTGTGAGAACAAATACTGCAAACTTCTGTGATCTGAATGGACCTCAAATTTCTCCCCATAGAGATAGTGTCTCCACATCTTCAATGCGAAAACAACTGCTGCCAACTCCAAGTCGTGAGTCGCATAATTCTTCTCGTGGTCCTTCAACTGTCTCGAGCCATAAGCAATCACCTTGCCATCTTGCATCAATACACAGCCTAGTCCCACATTCGAAGCATCTGTATAAACAATAAATCCACCGTTGCCTGAGGGTAATGTGAGAATTAGGGCTGTGGTTAACCTTCCTTTCAACTCTTGAAAACTGGTTTCACATTGCTCAGTCCAAACAAAAGGGACATTCTTCCTGGTCAACTTTGTCAACGGAGCTGCAATGGACGAAAAACCTTGGACAAATCTTCTGTAATAACCTGCTAACCCTAAAAAGCTTCTAATTTCAGTCACATTGCTTGGCCTCACCCAACTCACAACTGCCTCTATCTTGGCTGGATTAACTGCTAAACCTTCTCTGGAGATGATGTGGCCTAGGAAAGAAACTTGCGCTAACCAAAATTCACACTTACTGAGCTTTGCGTAAAGCTGGTTGTCTCTCAGGAGCTGCAGCGCTGTCCTCAAATGTTCCTCATGCTCCTTCTTACTCTTGGAATACACTAGGACATCATCAATAAACACTACGGTGGAGTGACCCAAGTAAGGTGCAAAGACCTTATTCATCAGAGCCATAAAGACCGCGGGTGCATTTGTCAAACCAAAGGGCATCACCAAGAACTCATAGTGTCCATATCTTGTTCTGAAGGTTGTCTTCTGAACATCTGAGTCTCTAACTCTCAACTGATGGTACCCGGACCTCAAGTCTATTTGGAAAAATAGGCTGCTCCTCGCAATTGATCAAACAATTCGTCTATCCTTGGCAACGGGTACTTGTTCTTGACAGTCACATGGTTCAACTTCCTGTAGTCAATGCACATTCTCAGACTTCCATCCTTCTTTTTCACAAATAACACCGGTGCTCCCCACGGTGAAACACTTGGCCTAATGAAACCTTTGCTCAACAATTCCTGTAATTGGAGCTTTAGTTCACCCATTTCTGCTGGAGCCATCCTATAAGGTGCAATCGAGATAGGAGCTGTCCCTGGAAGGAGTTCAATTGTAAACTCAACTTCTCTAATTGGTGGTAAATCCGGGATTTCTTCTGGAAAAACATCCGGAAATTCACACACAATGGGGATATCCTCCACCCATTAGGACTGTTTATCCTCCGTGATAAACGCAATAAATGCTTGGCATCCACTTTGCACTAATCGACTAGCCTAGACTTAGAAATTGCAGAGATTGGGAAAAGAGGAAGATGAAGGAGAAAAGAGGTTTCTCTTGCTCTAGACTCAGAAATTGCAGAGATTGGGAAAGTGAATGAAAAAGGAGGGAGATGGAACTTAAGTGAAAATAATGGGCCCCAACTAGCTGAACTTGAAGTGGCCAAAACACGATCTTGTGGGCCTCGGATGACTTCGACGAAGAAGGATAAAACGATCGTCGAAATATCTAGTTTCCAAAAAGTATATTTTTGACATGGTTTTGAGATCTCGAAATTTGTATCCAAATTTGTGCAAGAAAGACAATTTTACCCTCTTTGGGCCAAACCATGGGTTTTTGGGCTTCAAACATGAATGGGCTTAAAACAAAAGTTGTAACCCATAAAAAGGTCATTCAAATGAAATCAAAATCACACCCACGCGGAAAACGATACGATCTCCCCAAGCTTACACGTGCACCCGGGCCTTCCTGAGTGAGTCTGACTAATACTAAACGTTCTCAAAATCCCCAAAGCTATATCCGAGACTAAAACTAATCACTTCTAACCCAGCCACAACTAAACCCACTTAAGACTAAACACATACTAATCGCACACTAATCGAACTGGTCTGAGTCGGGGTCTAACAGGTGGCCCGTAGCCAACCCGAGGCGATCTCATCATTGGCCGTAAAGGCTTCACGCCCAGGTGGCCCGTAGCCGACCAGAGGCGATCTCATTATTGGCCGTAAAGGCTTCACGCCCGGGTGGCTCGTAGCCGACCCGAGGCGATCCCATCATTGGCCGTAAAGGCTTCACGCCCGGGTGGCCCGTAGCTGACCCGAGGCGATCTCATCATTGGCCGTAGCCGAAGTGACGACGGAGTCTGCCCTTTGAATGCGAAATTCCTTTTCATTGAATTCTTCAATTCTTCAAAGTACACAAAATACAGGTACACAATACAGGTCAAAAGTAGAACTTCTTTAGGTGGGACGCGTTCCATGGCCTCGGTAACTGCCGGCCCTCCATGTCTTCGAGTCTATAAGTCGATCGTCCAGCGATGGAAGTCACCTTGAACGGTCCGTGCCAATTCGGTGCCAGCTTGCCTTGATTTGGATCCTTGTCCCCTGGGAGTGCTTCCTTGAGAACCAACTCCCCGCTGGAGAACCTCCTTTCTCTGACATTTTGGTTATAACCCTTGGCCAGTTACCGCTGGTAGGCAGCTAATCTGATTGCAGCCGCTTCCCTTCGTTCGTCGGCGAAGTCCAGTTCTCTGGTTAAATTAGTTTCGTTCTGCCCTTGGTCGAAAAGTTTGGACCTCAAAGTGGGGAGGCCAATCTCCAGAGGGATGACTGCTTCCATCCCATAGGCAAGTGAGAAAAGCGTTGCCGAAGTGGAACGTTGTGGAGTGGTCCTGTAAGCCCATACGGCGTTCGGGAGTTCTTCTACTCATCTTCCCTTGGCTTGATCTAACCGCTTCTTGAACCCATCGAGGATTACCTTGTTAGAAATCTCGGCCTGGCCATTACTCTGAGGGTATGCCGGAGTGGAGTAGCAGTTCTTGATGCCGAGCTCTTGGCAGAAACTCCTGAAGAGTTTGGAATCGAACTGAGTCCCGTTATCCGAGATCAGAGTTCTAGGAATGTCAAACCTCGTGACGATGTTCCTCCATACGAAGTTCTTGGAGTCCCGCTGTGTGATGGAGGACAATGGCTCTGCCTCGATCCACTTGGTGAAGCAGTCAGTAGCTACGATCAGCCACCTCTTGTTCCCCGGAGTTCGGTGGAGCGGTCCCACAATGTCGAGCCCCCACTAGGCAAACGGCCACGGGCTGGAGATCGGGCTAAGATCCTGCGCCAGTTGATGGAGAGAGTGAGAGAACTTCTAGCACTTCTCACACTTCCTTGCGTATACCTGTGCATCTTTCTGCATATATGGCCACCAGTAGCCTTGGCTGATGGCTCGATAGGCCAGGGATCTTCTCCCGATGTGACTCCCGCAAATTCCTTCATGTATTTCAAAGAGGAGGTCTTCGACTTTGCTCGGATGAACACACTGGAGGTACGGGCCCGAGAATGACTTCCTGTAGAGCTTAGCTTCGGGAGACAACCAGAACCGTGCTGCTTTGAGTCTAACACGATGGGCTTCACCACTGTCCTTAGGGAGCTTGTCGTCCTTAAGGTAAGCTATAATGGGGTCCATCCAACTCGGGTCGAGGTCAAGGCACAACACTTTCCGAGGTGGATGAAGCTCAATGTTGGGCGCAGCCAACGATTCCACTTCGATGTTCCTTTTTCTTCCTGCTTCGACAATTGATGCCAAATTTACGAGGGCATCTGCGTGGGAGTTGCTTCTCTGTCAATCTGTTTGATTTCGGCCGTCTGGAATTGAGAGAGCAGCTTCTTTGCCAGTGCTAAATACGAGGCCATCCGATTGTCGCGAACTTGATAGTCCCTAGTCAGCTGGTTAGCCACCAACTGTGAATCACTGTAGACCACCAGCTGTTGAGCTCCGAGGATTTTGGTGCTGTTCAATCCGGCTAACAGGGCTTCATATTCAGCTTCATTGTTCGACACCTTGAAATCCAGGGTCAAAGCCTGCTCGATGACCAACCCTTCTGGCGATTGGAGGACGACTCCTGCCCCTGCTCTTCTCGAGGTGGAAGATCCGTAGACAAAGACTTTCCAAACTGGGGCGAGGGAGTGGCCCTGTGATCTTTCAGAGCCCGTGGGCGTCTCGTGGTCCCCGCCCCCCAGTTCGGTGCCGAGCTGGATCGGTGCCGAACTCGAATTGAACTCGACTAGGAAATCCGCCAATACTTGGGCTTTTATCGCCGCCCTGGGCCGATATTGAATGTCGTACTGCCCTAGCTCGACAGCCCATCTAGAGACTCTCCCTGAAAAGTTAGCTTTTTTGAAGACAGATTTAAGTGGATGTTCTGTGACAACCACTATAGTATGGGTTTGGAAGTAGTGGGAGAGTTTCCGCGAGGTGCTTACGAGCGCCAGAGCAAGCTTCTCCAATGGTAAATATCTGGTTTCGGCATTGATCAGGGTCTTGCTCGTATAATAAATTGGTTTTTGAACATTGTCCTCTTCCCGAATGAGGACCGAGCTGACCGCATGATCCAAGACCGCCAAGTATAAATACAAGGGTTCTCCGTGGACCGGAGTTGATAATAATGGGGGTGAAGAAAGGTAGGCCTTAAGCTCCTGCAAGGCCTGGTTGCATTCTGGAGTCCATTGAAATTTAAAATTCTTCCTAAGAAGTTGGAAGAAAGGTCGGCACTTATCTGAAGATCTGCTGATGAAACGATTCAGCGCCGCTGCCATTCGAGTAAGCTTTTGGACCTCCTTTGCCGAGGTGGAACTCTGCACTCCAAGAATAGCTGAGATCTGATGTAGATTTGCCTCAATCCCTCTGCTTGTGACCAGGCTTCCCAAGAACTTACCGGAACCAACACCAAATGCGCACTTAGAGGCATTGAGCTTGAGCTTGAATCTCTTCAGGGTGGCGAAGTCTGCCAGATGGTTATGCCCTAACTTGGACTTGACCACCATATCGTCGATGTAGACTTCAATAGTCTTGCCGAGCTGATCGTGGAACATCTTGGTGACAAGCCTCTGATAAGTGGCTCCTGCATTCTTCAGCCCAAACGGCATCACCTTATAACAGTATGTCCCCCTGGGTGTGATAAAAGCTGTCTTCTCTTCATCCGGCCCATACAACGGAATCTGGTGGTAGCCATGATAAGCGTCGAGGAAGCTCATTCTATCGTGCCCAGCCGTGGCATCGATCATCTGGTCGATCTTGGGTAGGGGGAAGCTGTCCTTGGGACACGCCTTGTTGAGGTCGGTAAAGTCGACGCATACTGTAACGCCCCAATTCCGGATACCGATATAACCGTTCGAATACCCGAAATTGGCTCGCTACTTCCCGGAAAATCCGAGAACTTCCAAGATCGTAGGCCGTAGTGAGGTCCAATTTAAAACTTTTTGACCCATATAATAATAACAGTTAAATTGCGGAAGCATAACAATTAAAATAAAGCGGAAGCAATAGGTATTGATATATAAAGAGTGAGGAGAACAATAGTCTAGTTAAAGTATCAGTTGTTAATCAAAACTTATACATATTTGCATTCTACCCATCTCACTACAAAAATTTTCTCTCAAACCCAAAAGAAAGAAGAGCTCTCAAAACTCTGGTATGAAATCTTCGCCCTCCAGCTCGACCTCCGGGTCGGCCGGGCCTCACGCGTACTCTCTAGCGATCGGCGCCTCAACCAGCGCTAGTGCGTCCTCTGGGATCTCTGGGTCAAGGCCTAAGCACCAATGATGGGTCAGATCTAAAAGATCTGACAAGTTACAGCATACTACTAACATAGAACATATATATCAAAGGAAATGGAGACAGGTAAATAAATTAAATGAATAACAAGGTAAATGAACTACGTAGGTGTGCATGATAATCATAGAGAATCAGGATGAATATAAACATCTAAACTACTACAACGAAATGGCACATTCACACGAGCTGGAATACCGCGGGATATTGTGCCGCGGCCCTCTCATACTGAATACAGTTGCGGCGGGGAAATCTCACCAGTGCTAGGAATTACTAATCCCGCAAATCATCTCATCATCTCAACACACTCATCACTCAAGACCGGACACGGTATCACGCCGTCCGTCTTAACCATACAGCTCATCATGATAGCTTCTCAACCCTCAACTAGCTCCTACCGGGGATGATCAGTCCACAGGCTGAGCTTAAATCAACAGATTGAATGTTCATGCCGACTCGAGAATACTCTAAGGGTCTGTGTCTGTCTAGGCTTTGCCTTGCGTGAACAAGGTCCTAACAATGGCTCTAAGAGACCTACATATACCCATTCAGTCTATGGATTTCATTCAGGGTCCAGGCCCACTCGTTGGATCCATACCAAGGCCCATTAACACATGGCCTGGTCTAAAACCGTCCAAACGAGGAAACTAATCCACTTATACTGATAAACAGTTCCATTTCAACCCATATAACTTAACAGTCCAATAAAAACTACCTCCTCCAACTAGGGGTATACATCTCCACACTTAGGCCCAATAAGGGCCCGCCTAGACATAGACACGGGTCAATGTTCTCCCCAATTCACACTATCGGGTCACCTCTAAGATATCCTAAGTTCAGGTCCTCCATTTATGTTTAATTAATAGTAAACAGCTACACTAGAGATCTAAGAATGACAAAATATAATAAAAGTGAAGTATAAACTTCAATGAATGAATCAACAGGGAAATCCAACGGTCCAATCCTAGGTAATGGGCCACGTTAGGTCCAGGTCCATCTCCGGTAATTCGATCTCTAAACAAAGTCATTAATGTCATGAAATGCTGTATTTGGTGCTTAGGTGGTTACGGGCATCCTTGACAACTCTTAGAGGTCGAATCATCTTAGATTAACAACTTAAACACTAATCAGTGGTCCCCGCGAGTCAAGGTTGAGCCACACCATTGAGTCGGGCTTTGAACATCTACGAACTTTCATTTGGATGGTCAATGGGCCCCACAACCGATCAATCTCTTAAATGTTGAAAACTGGAAAATCAGGGTTTTCCAGGTGAACCTGATGTGTAGTGAGCTCGGTTGATCTCCTGGCTTGGAGGATCAACCGAGTGCACTGACTAACCTGAGTCAGGCTTCCTGGACAACTTAATTCGCTTCTAAGGGTTTCCAGCGTGTCCGGTCAAACAACCTGGCCTCGGTGATTAACCGCATACCCCAAAAACCCCTTGAAAGATTGATATCCTAGCTTTAAACATTTTCTAAAGTAAAATCCTAAATATCAGGTTGATTCGGGTGTAAGGAGTCTGAGTTTCAATTGGAAAACCAACTTTCAGTCACTTCTTGCACAAACAGTGTGAACCAGGTCAACCGGTGCAAGACCAGGTCAACCTAGCTATTTGGAATGAAATTTATGCAAGAAATGGCTGAGGGCCAATTTTCCAAGGCCTAAGAGAAACCCAGCCTGCAGAAGAAGTTAACTGGGAGCAGGATTTCTGCAAAATGCAGTTTGGCCGGTTAACCAGCCTGCAGAGCCTGGTTAACCAGGTGAACTGCATAAAGTCCCTGCAGAAGAAAATAACTGAGAGCTCCATGTTTCGGTTTTTCAGTGTGGCCGGTTAACCGGCCAAGAGCCCGATTAACCGGGTACACTGTCAGTTAACCTCCCAGGTTAACCGGGTATACACTAAAACTGGAAAAATTCCAGTTTCTGCAGTCTCTCTATTTCGGCTCTTTTTACACCCAAACTACTTCCAAACCTTTCCAAACTTCACCAAACCATCACCAATCACTAAATAACTCCAAAGTCCATCCATTGTCCACACTTGGACCCATTGATCTTCCAAATGGGGGGTGAAACCCCCATCCATCAATGCCATTTCCATCCAAACACAACAAAACAGAGCTCAAATGATTTCTAAGACTAATTAACAACATTTATGAAATGAAACCACAGAAACCAATGAAAACACATATATTCTAAGTTAACAGTAGGTGCACTTGCCTTTAGAAATTGAGAGAGGTTTGTAGAGAGAAAGAGAGCTAGAAATGAGAACCCAGAGTCTCAGCTGAACAGAGAAGATGAAGAAGAAGACACAGCAGACTAGCAGCAGCTCCTTAAATGCAAATCCCAGCACAGCAATGATAACAGCTCTATGGAGAAGAAGGAGAAGTAGCAGTAGCAGAGCTCCTAGGGAAAATAAAAATCCCAGCAGAGTAGTATTCCCAGCTCAGCAAGGGAGAAGAAGAAGTAGGAGTAGCAGCAGTCACAGAGAAGGAATTCCAGCACAGAACCACAACAGCAGCTTGGAAAAATAAAATGAGAAAGGAAGAGGGAAGATGGAGTAACAACTCTTCAAGGAAAAATCCAGCACATCAGTGAAGAAAGAGAAGTAGTGACAGCAGCTACTGGGAAGAGGTCAGCCCAGATCCAGCACAGTAGCAGGGGCTGGAATGAGGGGAAATGAGGGAGAGGAAGAAGAGAAATGAAGAAGAAGGAAGATGATGTAGTCACTGCTGCAACTCCAAGTTTCTCCCAGCACAACTAGTATCAGTCGTTTGGAAGAAGAATTGAGGGAGAGGAGAAGAGGGAAATGGGAATGAGAACAGTTGCTGGAAGTTTTCTTGGAAAAGGGGCTGGCTTAAGGTTTAGGGTTTGCATTGGGATAAGAGACTATTTATAGATTAGTGAGGGTGATTAAGGACAAGATTAGCCTTTAGGTTATTATGAAATTAGGGTTAGGGTTAGGGGTAGTCTGGTCTTTGGCTGGAATCTTCTAGAAGATGCACCATTAAGCACTAAACCCACTCTAATTAATTAAACCCACTAATGACCTATCTAGCTCTATTAGCATAGAATTAACCCAAAACATCCTACTAACCACAAGGCTAACTCAAGTAGGCTAGTCTAACTCAAACTTAGAAAAAAAATCTAACTAGTCTCCCCGATTAACCCCTAATTAGCTCAATTAAATAGTAATTAGCCATAATTAACACAATCATCCAATAATTAGCATAAATTAGCATATATTAGTCTATAAAATAGCATTTAGAGGGCCCACCAAGGGTGGGGCCTCACACATACCCTCCATTTGTCAGTCTTTTTCTTAACTACCACAGTGTTGGCTAGCCAGGTTGGGTATTGGACTTTTCAGATGGCGCCGGCCTTGAGCAGTTTGTCCACCTCTTCGACCACGACCTCTGTTTGTGGTACCCCAGTCCTGTGGGCTATCTGCATCACTGGCTTATATCCAGGATCCACATTTAGTTTATGGCATATTACCTCTGGGTCGATGCCGAGCATCTCTTGAGGCGTCCAGGCGAATGCATCTTTATTCTGCACCAGGAACTGGACTAGCTCGGACTTCTCTGGTTCCCCGAGCTGACTGCCGAGCAGGAAGAACCGTTCCGGATCCCTCAAGTCAATCCTGATTTCAGTCAGGTCCTCCATGCTCTTCTTTTCCGGATCCTGGCCGACCTCGTTAAGCTTCTTCTCCATCTCAGCCATGTTGACCTCCTTAGGCTCTCGCTCTCCGGACACCACGGCTGTCAGACACTGCTTGGCTGTCTGCTGATCTCCTCCGACTGTGATGATTTCCACCCTGCCATTTTTTCCTTCCAACGGAAACTTCAGCTTCTGGTGGAGGGTGGAAGGGACTGCTTCCAGACTATGGAGCCAAGACCTGCCCACTATGGCATTGTAGGAGGGCGCGTCAACAACCAGAAAGGTGGTCAAGACAGATGCGCCGACGACTTTGACCCTGAACGTCACTTTCCCCTTCGGGTACACTGGCTTAGCGCTGAAGCCGTTGAGGGAAATTCTGGCATCCTGCAGATCCTTTTTCCGTCAGTCCCATCCTTTGGAAACTACTGAAATAGAGGACCTCGGACGAATTGCCGGGGTCGACGAGAACCTTCCTCACGGTGCAGTCCTTCACCCCTTACTCAGAGCAATCGAATTTTAGAGAGACGATTAGCGGGTCGCTGTGGGGAAGTTGGACCCCTTCCAAGTCTGCATCCGAGAACTTGACTTCAGGTCGTTCCCTTCGAGCCCTCTTCGGAGATGAACCGAGTTCGGCAGCCATGACTCGCTCAGCGTGAGAGGCAGGCCTCACCTCGACACGGGCTCGGTTACTTCCTCTGGGGGGCGGAGCTAGATGGATGACGTTGATGATTTTCTCCGACTCATCGCTGTGGTGGCCACTTTCATTTCGACGTGGAGCTCGTTCGTCGTTCCTCGTATCTGTTCCGACAAACTCCTGAAGATGTCCATCATGGACGAGTCTCTCCAAATGCCGCTGCAATGTCCTACATTCCTCGGTCTTGTGGCCACTCTGCTTGTGGTACACACAAAACCTGCTCTGATCTTGGGAAGATGGATCCCCCCTCATGGGCTCTGGCCACCTAAAGTAGGGCTTCGATTTGATCTTATACATGATCTTATAGATGGGCTCCTTGAAGATCGTATTGACTGGCCGATATGTGTACTCTGACAACCTGGGCTTTTTACCCCTCTCCAAGGTGAACGCCTGAGCCTTCGCCTAGTTGGCTGGCGCCCAGCGCCTGTCTGGCTCATCTCTTCGGGGCTCATCCCTTCGGGACGGTCCCCTTTCTTTCTTGAAGGGCCTCTCACCTCGGTCCTTCTGCTCGGTCCCATGGTTTTCCCGAGCTCGAACCTGGTTGTCCTCTTGAGCGATGTCGCGGTTGATTATAGACATGAGCGCTGCTATGAAAGACACCGGGTTCCTGGCCAGATCTTTGCGAAGATAACTGTCTGGCAGCAAGGCATTCTGGAACGCGAAGATGGCCACTTCATCCTTGGAGTTTTCAATCTGGCTGTAGACCGTCCAGAATCGCTTTGCGAACTGGGTGATGTTCTCTCCTTGCTTCATCTTCAAGGCCATAATATATGCATCCGTCTTTGGCAGAATTCTGTAGGCCTAGAACTTCTTCATAAAAGACTGCTGGAGTTGCTGCCAGCTTGAAATGGACCCCTCCGGGAGCGCACAGAACCACTTCAAGGGGAGGTCACCCAAACTGGAGGAAAAGACTCGACAGTTCAGATGGCCTTCATCTCCCCACACAGACATCCTCTGGGAGAAGTGTCTGAGATGCGCGGCTGGATCCTTGATCCCGTCATAAGTGACGAACCTTGGAACGGTGAACTTCTTCGGTAAGGGGTATCTCCTGACGTCGCGAGAGAAGGGGGAAGTGCCGAGGTCGACAGTCTCGCAGGCCTCTCGTTGGTCTCGGGCGAGACCGACCACCTCGAGGTTACGCTGGACCGTTTGCTTGATGCGCTCGTCCAGCCACTCTTGGTCGCGATACTTGCTCTCCAGAATAGTTTCCGATGCCTTCCTCGAGTAGTTATGACTGGTGCTTGAACCTTCGTCTCGAGTTCGGTCACGTCTTTTCCTATTCAGAAGATCCCTCAAATCCTCGGGGGAGCAAGTGCGCTTGCCATGAGAGACCTTCCTCTCGTGCTGTCGCTGCGACTACTGCTGATGAGACTGCTGCTGATGCCTCGCTGAACTCGTAGCCCATTTTAGCTGCTGCTGGAGCTGGCGGATCAGGGCATCCTTCTCTTTGATGGCCTCATTCTGGGCTCTAATCTCATCAAGAGTGGAGTCAAAATCGTCATCAGGGCTGTAGTCTTCATCTTCAGCATCCTCCATCTGATCAGAGGGGTGTGATTCGCCAGCCACTGGAGACTTGCTCCGCTGATCCCGACCCATCAGGAGACCTCCTGCAGGCTACTGCTGAGCATCCCCCCTCTGGGGAGCAGACCCCGAGCGAAGGTCACGCTCCTGAACGTTGATCCGGACGAGGTTACGCTCGACATTGTCCTCTACAACTGGTTGCTTCCCAGACGTCTTCTTGGCAGGGAGGAGGTCAGAGGATGGTCCTGCACGCTTTGTCTTTGACATTTATCCGCCTCTCGCAGCTCTCCTCGTCATGGTGACAGAGAAGATTATGCAAATCGTCCCCACAGACGGCGCCAATTGTAAGCGCAAAAAATAATACTCACAAAGTTGGGATGCCTTCAAGGACTTACTCAAAGTATCAGAGAGGTAGCTGCGATCTAATGAACCTGAAAGGGGAGGAGAAAGCGGTCCGAAGACCCTGGCTGTGGGCAGCACAGGGTTCTCCGATGCTTAAGTTAGTAGCTGATCGGAGAAAAAAGAGAGGTGTTTGCTTGCATGTATTAGGAATGCGTACCTTTTCTTAGTCTGTCTCATGCCTTATATAAGAAACAGTTTTGGCACCTATGCCAGTGGGCTTCATGATGTGACTAGGGTCTCATCATCCCATATATTCATTAATGAGAGTCCATCACAGCCCTCATTGCATTTAATGAGGGTCCGATCAGCCCACATTGCATTTAATGCCAATCACATTGGGCCTGATCTTGTCCTGATCTGTTGGCGGCTGAGGTCCCATCGAATTCCTTTCTTGGGCCTTGTCCTACTGGGGCTGTGGCCAATGGACGTGGTTGCACAATTCCGCACAGCCGAGACCGAATGGAGCAGTGCGGCCGAACTGGTTGCCCATTGCCGATATCAGCAAGATGTGCCGAAACCGAGGCGGCGCGGGGTCTGTGTCCGAGGCCGAGACCAAGGTTGACGCGCTTTGCCGAAACCAAAATGAGAGTTGGTTCGTGGGATGGTTCCCACACACACATGATGATTCCGGACACAAGAACGTGGCATTGACCTCCTTCACGACACCTTTTGCAGACAAGAAATGCCCATAAAATCCAACCCCAAAAATATCCCGTAAAACTTGACCTCCTGCAATATTCTCTTATTGTTGTCTTCCAGTCTCATTGATGAAACATCTCTTAAGCACTCCAAAAGCCGAAGTAGGAATGGGGATTTCTTCCTTGTCACCACTCAAATCATTCTCCCCTGCTTGAATCTGAGACAACGCTGAAGGAGCAATCTAAACCACAACAGCCTCAGGCTGAACTTCCTTGATAAGATACTCAGGGTCTAAAGCAGCTTGTTCAGATAAATTCTGTGCAGCCAATACATGTATCACAGCCTGTGCCTTGGGATCGCGAACGGCAAACACAAATTGCTTGGCCTGGTCAGGGATCGAAAGCCTATGAACCAATCCATCTGAAGCTTTCAAGTCCCATCAGTTTTGCGTATAGAAAATGGCCACAAATTCTGCAAGCAGGACAGGATTGCACAAGCCATGACAAAAACATTAGAAACCGAGTGTCAAATGCTACTAATATCTTCTCTGCAGCAGAACCTGCATGAAATCAGCAGAAACAACAATTTAATCAATGTACAGCTCTACAAAAGCACATAAAAACTATCAAACAGAACTCTTCAAAAAATAATAGTAATAAAAATTTCCCAACTTTCCAAAGACCGAAATGAAATAAGGGAATGTTTTAGTGTAAATCTGGATCCAAAACAAAATACAATCAATTCGGATAGTCGTTCCATAATTTAAACCCAAACCCAAATCCGCATATACCCTATGAACTGTATCACTCCCCTGAAACTGAAATCTCTCAGCAATTGTTCCATTTTATTATCTTCCAAAGATTTTCAGAAGAGCATTAGTAAAATGAGCAAATGGAATGGATATGTAAACCTGTGCTTTAAGAGTTATGTATCAATCTCCCTCAGACAAATCAAGAATCTCATTAGGTGGGTCATTGTTTTCAAATAATCTAACCCTAGGAATGTCTATCCAGCTGACATTTCCAAACCCACATACACACGATAGAACTTTTCCGCAAATTCTTAATTCTAACGTTTGGTGCAAGGAATATGGCACATAAAAAACGATTCTTTCCATGAATCTCTGCATCATTACACCAAACAGAAATTCCCACAGCTTGTAGAATCCACACCACATATCTAATTACCTAATTTGATGGGGTCCGTACTTGAACTGCAAACGATTCCAATCAATTCCATTCAGAAATAACGAAAAAAGAAAAACACCCCACAGTTCGAAGTAGTTCGAACAATCAAGAAAAAAGAAAAAAAACGAAATCTTGGTTCATGGAAAACTCAAATACGAGTTTAGTGGAATTGCGAATCATGTAGGTAACTATTGTATCCAGTCGTGCCCTAAACTCATACCTACATAAGAAAAATGAAATAAAAAAAAGTAGGGATTCTGTGAAAGAAAATGGGAGACTGATCAATCAAACATCCAAAAACGCACCCAAGTTCAGAACCAAATTCCTTGAGAAAAGAAGTGGAAACTATGAAAGGAAGGGATTCCTTGTTCCCACTATAGTTTTTCATGATTTTGTTCATTTTACCTGAAAATGGGATAAAGATGAGAGCTTTCGGTGCCTTTCTTCTTGTTTCTTCTTGCACGATCGATCGATAGATGGATATGACGAGAAGACGATGAGGAAAAGATTCTTAAAAAAGTTTCCAGAGAAAACCTGAAGCTCGGAAACCCTGAAATATCATACAGTGAGTAATCTTCCACAATTCCCACTGACTGGGATATGTTAAACCCCACTGGGGCCCACTTAATGAGTATGGCCCAAAAAATTGAAGGTGACAAAACTTAACCCGACTGACCAACCCTATTTGACGGTGCCGACCCGCATGAAATACGGATTAGTGATGAGTCAAACTGCTGACCCACACAAAAAGAGGGGTGAATTAATTTTTCCGTAATTTTTTTTCCTAAGAGTAAAACAATCAAGCTGAAAACCCAATGACCGATCTTGGGAAAGTGTGTGATAATTCATACCAGATGACCGATGCTTGGGAAATATGTGATAATTAATATTAGGTGCCAACACCGCTCAATAATGAGTGTGTAAGTGGGTATCCAATCTTTCACGATTTTCTTGGCTTTCTATTTTGGTTTGGGCATTTCACATGTAGAGTGAATTGAATTGAGTTGGGTCAATTTAAGAGATATGAATATGATGGTCAAATTAAAATAGAATAAAATGCATTCATCAAATGGCTGGCAAAATGGATGGTGGACCATGCTATCATATTGGATCTACCATTTATAAGATTGCCCATCTTGGTCTCCTTTTGAGTCATTCCTATGGTTTAAAATCTTGATTTTGGTCGCGGTATCAGCCGGGCTGAAAAACCGATATGATATTGATCGCAATTATCGGTTCGTCGCTATGTGAAATTTTTTTTAATAAAAAAAATTTCTCAAAAATATCCAAAAAATCCAGAATATTAGAAAATGCTGGAGAACAATATTTTTTTTATTAGTAACAACAATAAACCAAAATATCAGTTACCTTAAGTTATGAGTCTTGTCTATGTCGCAGTTCGTTGTTTTCTCTAATATTTCATATAATGCAACCATTATTGATGCTCATGATCAATTTATTAGTGTAAAATATAAGAAAATAAAGATAACATATCAATCATCATTTAATACTAACTCAATCAGCAAATAAGTTGTGAAATTCAATATCTAAAAAAAAATATTTTTCTACACCCAAAATCATATGATATATATGAGTAGATCTAGCAAGAAAGTGTTCAGATCTAACTTCGAAGTGAAAAAGAAGAACACAACATATGTGACAAACCCAATGATCTTTACATTTATTTCTACGCTTTATCTAAAAAATAAAATAAAGAACACATAGTAAAATTAAGGGAGTTAAGTTGATTTTTTCTTACCAAATAAAATATTTTCTTCAAGAAATAGTGATGGAGATGAGCTATGGAATATGGAGTATGGATGGCTATTGCTACTCTAAAGAGATAAGAGGAGAGGAGAAGAAGATGGGGAAAAAGTAAGAAAAATAAGGTTTTTGTCCACCACAATATCTTGGCCGATATTTTAAAAATATCGGCTGAAATATCAATAAAAATATCGACCGAAATATCAATAATACCAATATGATCCTCATCTCGACCGATATTGACTGAGATTTTGGGGATATTTTGCTAATACCAATTTATCGGCAAAATATTGATTCGGTATCAGCTGGTATGAACTCATATTGGCCGATTTTTTAAACCATGGTCATTCCTGCTAAAACCTTGGAGGGCTCAATTTTGTGGTCGGGTCAAGTCCATGGAGGACCCTGACTCAATTATTGTTTCCTATTCCTAGACCCAGCTCCAATTGACACCTGTGAACCCAGACTAAACTCAAGGCATGTCTCAAAGAACAATCATTATATATGATATATAAGAGTAATTTTCAGGAATGGGCAAGTAATCCCTGCTCATTAAATGACTTGGTCTATGAGCCCAACCTGGAAGCATAACAATCAAGGTCGACAGGGGTTTGAAAGATCTGATTCCGACAATGGTAACCATGATATGGGAAGTACACTTTTCAACAGGGTTGGGTAAAAAATGGGCCGAGTTTACCATAGGTTTCTATTGCCTGAGACCCAACTAATGGCCCACCTGTTTTAGAAATCATAGCTTGATAAGTTTTGCTAGCCAATTTGCATGATCAATCCAATGGCCTCCCAGTTGGATTGGCTTTTTGAATGGCTGAGATTTATCACAGGGTGAGGCCAGGTTGTTCCATGCGGGGGTGGTGATGAGTCAGGCCAGGCTGAACACCCTGTGGGATTTACTGGGGTTGGCATCTCATAATACAATTAGTTGGGCTCAGTCAGGCTTAGATCAATCGCGAGTATCGCCACCACCCATCCCTGAAAGTGTCATATATTTGTACAAACTGGTCTGAAGCATTCATTGAATAGCCTGTGCCCATATATTGTGAAGTAGGGGCTGCGAGGCCAAAAACGAGAATGGTAGGTTAAGGTTGGTGGTGGAAAAGAAGGAAGAGAAGATGCAGCAGCAGCATCATCTGCTACTGAGAAGGGCTGATGTTTATAGTTTTGAGGAAATCATCGGCATCTATTACAGAGAGAAGGCACAGCCCATGAAGGCTCACTCTCTGCATAGCCTCAACCTTAATGGTAGGTTAAGGTTAACCTGCCTCAAGTGCAAATTACCTTAACCTGCCTCAAGTGCAAATCAAATTCATGCGTTTAAGGGCTAACTTTGGAAGATCTAAACTGTTCAAATAATGAGCCCACTTGTGTTTGCAAAGGCGGGTCCATGACTCAAAAAGAAAAAAAATTGCTGGACTAGTGAGGTTTTTTCCAAAATGTGTGATTAAATATCAAGTTGATAATTCCTATTAAGAAAATAAAATTTTCTAAATCATTGATTACTATTATTTAAAATTGAGATTATTACAGTTTTCTAATAATATTCAGAGAAAATTCCTAAATTTGAAAAATACCCGACTGCAATACTGGTTGTTTATATTTCACATACGAATGCAATTCTATATTGTTCTTCTCTTTAGTCTTAACAAGTAGACCATTGTGTGTCGAAGGATTGAGCTGAGCAGTCCTAGACTTTTTCGTTCAAGCAGGCTTAGAAGGTTGTTGAACCAGACTTCGATTAACATCATGTTTGAGGCAAAGGGAGATTTCATTCCATGGTTTGGTTCTGGAAAGGCGAGACTGCATTGTATATAATTTGGTAGCTGTTTTTAACAATTTAGATGCATCATGTTCTCTCAAACACGCAAGTGATTAAGTTCAAGGATAAGAGATATCAGTGACAACACATCTCATGTCGTCAATTCATTTTCATCAAACTATTCAACAAACATAGACATTTTCTTCAACCAAAAATGTCATATCAATTATAACTCAAATTTAAAAATTTTGTATCCAACTGATGCAACTTAGACCATCTTATTTGGTGAAATTTTCAACAATAATACAGCAAATTGGTGTACAAAAATATTCATACAACTGGATAAGTCGGTGAATCCAAGAATACATTGCCTAGGGGATTGCCTGCCATCCAGATTTGCACATTGAAGGACCATTTGCTAAAAAAAAAAAAAAAAAAAAAGATGCTATACACCATGATAGCTTGTGTGAGATCTTATGTGAGATGACTTTTAGAATGGTCCCAAAGACGAAATATATGGTCAGAGACGTCACAGCTACCCACATGGACACAAACGTCACAACTACCCACATCACATGGTCCCAAGACAACTTGGTGCGATATTGCACAGCTTCAATTTCAATGTCAAACGGCCCAAGATAAATGTACCTGCACCTCAATCATCACAATTGCAGCCATATAAGAAAGGGAGAAAAAGGGTTCATGAGGAAATTCAGGTTACTGTCAAGTTCATTGCACCAGTAGGTGCTTTTACTCATTTACATCATTGCATATCAATGCATCATCGGACCCCCATCAATTGTAAGAGGTACAGACTACAAACATATTCTTATCATAAAAATAGAATGAAATGGTTAAATAGAATTCATGTACCCAACCCAACGTAGTTGGGACAAAGCTTTAATGATGGTGGTGCTGATGATGTAGTATAAGAATATACCTTCTATGGTGTAGTAATATTTACAAAACATGAACTTCTCCACTCCTCTGAATTCATCCCTTTCTCCTGTTCATTTGTTTAGAATAGAATGCATAAGACCCTTTTTTTTCTTCTGTCCATTTCATTATATAATAGAATGTCAGAGCTATTAGGAGTGCACGATGTGGACTCCTGGCCCTGCAAGCAGGTTGACCCGGGCCACTGTATTTTGGGAAAAACTGGCCCTTAGTTAATTTTTCCTGCAGAGATCCATTTCAGTTAGCCAGGTCAACATGGCCTTGCCCAGGTCGACCTGGTATACACTGTTTTTGTAGGATTTGACTGAAAGTTGGTTTTTCACCTGAAACTCAGATCCTCTACGTTCAGATCGACCTAGTACTTAGGATTTGCAGTAGAAAATGTATGGAAGCTAGGACATCACTCTTTCTAAGGTTTTTGGTGTATGCGATCAATCACCCAGGCCAGGAGGTTGACCGGACACGCTGGGAACCCTTAGAGACGAAATAAGTCTTCCAGGAGGCCTGATTCAGGTTATTCAGTGCACTCGGTTGACCCACCTAGCCAGGAGGTCAACCGAGCACACTACACAACAGGTCCACTTGGGAAATCCTGATTTTTCAGTTTTCAACATTTAGGAGTTGTGATCAGTTGTGGGGCCCATTGACCATCCAAATGGACGTTTACCAATGTTCTAAGCCCGAGTCAACGATGTGGCTCAACCTTGACTCGCGGGGACCACTGATTAGGGTTTTGGTTGTTAATCTAAGATGATTTGACCCCTAAGAGTTGTCAATGATGCCCGTAACCTCATAAGCACCAAACATAGTATCATATGACATTAGTGACTTCGTTTAGGGATCAAATTACCGGAGATGGGCCTGAACCCGAAAGTGGCCCATTACCTAGGATTGGACTGTTGTATTTCCCTATTGATTCTCATGTTGAAGTTCACACTTCACCTTGTTTAATGCTGTCATTCTTAGATCTTTAGACTAGCTGTTAACTGTTAATTAATGAAAATTGGAGGACCTGAACCAAGGATATCTTAAAGGTGACCCGTTAGTATGATTTGGAGATCACTGACCCGTGTTTGTGTCTAGGCGGGCCTGGGCCTAAGTGTGGAGTTGTGTACCTTTAGTTGGAAGAGGTAGTTTATATTGGGATTTTAAGTCTTGATGGATTAGTAGGAACTATTTATCAGTATAAATTGGACATTTTGCCTTGTTTGGACTGTTTTAGACCAGGCCATGTGTTGGTGAGCCTTGGTATGGATCCAACGAGTGGGCTTTGGCCTTGAATATAATCCATAGACTGATTTGATGTATGAACCTCTTAGAGACTTTGTTAGGACCTTGTTCACGCAAGGCAAAGCCTAGACAGACACAGACCCTTAGAGTATTCTTGAGTCGGCATAGACATTCACTCGGTTGATTTAAACTCTGCCTGTGGACTGATCATCCCCGGTAGGAGCTAGTTTGAGTGTTGAGGAGCTATCATGATGAGTTATGTTGTTCAGACGGAAGGTGTGATACCGTGTCCGGTCTTGAGTGATGAGAGTGATGAGATGATGAGTGATTTGCGGGATTAGTAATTCCCAGCACTAGTGAGATTTTCCCGCCGCAACTGTGTTCAGTATGGAAGGGCCGCGGCATAATATCCCGCAGTATTCCAGCTCGTATGAATGTGCCATTTCGTAGTATATCAGATGTGTTATATTATACTGATTCCTTATGATTATACTGCTCAACTGCCTAGTTCATTACCTTGTTATTCTTTAATTTATTTACCTGTCTCTATTCATTTGATATATATGTCCTATGTTAGTAGTATGCTGTGACTTGCCAGATCTTTTAGATCTGACCCATCTTTGGTGCTTAGGCCTTGACCCAGAGATCCCAGAGGATGCACTTGCGCTAGTAGAGGCGCCGATTGTCGGAGATTACGGATGGGGTCTGGCCGACTTGGACGTCGAGCTAGAGGGCGGAGACCACCCCAGATGCCGAGTGCAGATCAGGGAGTGCATTTTTCTTGCAGACTTGATCGTGCTACCCATGCATGACTTCGACGTCATCTTGGGGATGGACTGGTTGGCCAGATATCGAGCAGTGATGGACTGTTTCCGGAAGACAGTCAGACTCTCCGTCGAAGGTTCAGGCGACGCGATCGAGTTTGTGGGTGAGAGGAGATCACCTAGCACCCGGTTGATTTCGGCACTCAAGGCCGAGAGACTGATGAGGTCAGGCTGCGAGGGTTACCTCGCTTTTGTCTCAGAGGACAAGGAGTCCAAGAGGGTTGAGGAGATTCCGGTTGTTTGTGAGTTTCCGGATGTTTTTCCCGATGAGATCCCGGGATTGCCGCCTGTTCGAGAGGTCGACTTCACCATCGAGCTTACACCTGGCACAGCACCGATCTCCAGAGCTCCTTATCGCATGGCTCCTGCTGAGTTGCGTGAGTTGAAGACTCAGTTGGAGGAATTGCTTGAGAAGGGCTTCATCAGACCGAGTGTGTCGCCGTGGGGCGCGCCAGTCCTCTTCGTAAAGAAGAAGGACGGATCGATGAGAATGTGCATCGACTACCGGCAGTTGAACCAGGCAACGGTGAAGAACAAGTATCCTCTTCCTCGGATCGACGAGCTTTTCGACCAACTTCAGGGTGCGCAGTTCTTTTCGAAGATCGACTTGAGATCGGGGTACCATCAGCTGCGAGTCAGAGATCAGGATGTGCAGAAGACAGCGTTCCGATCCCGCTATGGCCATTACGAGTTTCTTGTGATGTCGTTTGGGTTGATGAACGCACCAGCAGTGTTCATGTCTTTGATGAACAAGATCTTCGCACCGTACCTCGATAGCTTCACGGTGGTCTTCATCGACGACGTGTTGGTCTACTCAAAGACCAGAGAGGAGCATGAGCAGCATTTGAGGACATCTCTCCAGTTGTTGCGCGACAACCAGTTGTACGCGAAGCTCAGCAAGTGCGAGTTCTGGTTGGAGCAGGTAGTCTTCCTTGGACACATCATCTCCAAGGATGGGCTAGCAGTGGACCCGGCGAAGATTGAGGCAGTGACGAACTGGGCCAGACCGAAGAATGCCACAGAGATCAGGAGCTTCCTCGGATTAGCAGGCTACTACCGCAGATTCGTCAAGAGTTTCTCCACTATCTCAGCACCGTTGACCAAGCTGACACGGAAGGATGTACCGTTCGTTTGGTCCGATGCTTGTGAGAACAGCTTTCAAGAGCTGAAGGAGAGATTGACGATGGCGCCGATTTTGTCCCTACCTTCTGACAGTGGTGGGTTCGTTGTCTTCACCGACGCTTCAGGGACTGGTCTTGGATGTGTTCTGATGCAGGAGGGCAAGGTTATTGCCTATGGATCGCGTCAGCTGAAGGAGCACGAGAAGAAGTACGCCACTCACGACTTGGAGCTTGCAGCAGTCGTTTTTGCCTTGAAGTTGTGGCGGCACTACCTCTACGGCGAGAAGTTCGAGGTGCACTCAGATCACCGCAGTCTGCAGTACCTGTTCACGCAGAGCGACCTCAACAACCGACAGAGGAGGTGGATGGAGTACATCAAGGACTACGACTTCCCCATCAAATACCATCCTGGTAAGGCGAACGTCGTAGCAGACGCTTTGAGCAGGAAGACCGCCCTCGTCAGTTTCCTAGCAGCAGAGGGTGTGTGGACCGACGTCTTCAGTAGTTTAGACGTCCAGTTCCAGCCGCTCAGCGAGAGAATCCTGCTTGCCACCATGTCAGCGTGGGAACCAGAGTTGTTGGGCAAGGTCAAGGACAGTCAGCGCAGCGATCCGAAGCTTGTCAGAGTGATCGAGCAGATCGACCAGAGGCCCGAGTTCAGACTGATAGGAGGAGTGCTCTACTACCAGGACCGTTTGTGCGTGCCAGACATTCAGGAGCTGAAGTACGAGATTCTTGCAGATGCACACCACAGCAGATACTCGATTCACCCCGGCAGCACCAAGATGTACCAGAACCTGCGGAGCTACTACTGGTGGAACAACATGAAGAAGGAGATAGCTCGCTATGTCTCCCGGTGTTTGACGTGCCAGCAGATCAAGGTCGAACACCAGAAGCCGCCAGGACTTCTTCATTAGCTTGAGATTCCGCAGTGGAAGTGGGAGCACATCACCATGGACTTCATCGCAGGACTTCCAGCCACCAGGAGGCGCCATGATGGCATTTGGGTGATCGTGGATCGGCTGACTAAGTCAGCCCATTTCTTGCCAGTGTCGATGAGAGCAGGACTCGACGTCCTTGCTAAGCTGTACGTCGATCGGATTGTCTCGTTGCATGGAGTTCCAGCCTCGATAGTTTCAGACAGAGACCCGCGATTCACTTCGCACTTCTGGGAGAGCCTTCAGCAGGCCTTGGGTACCAAATTGAGCTTCAGCACAGCCTACCACCCTCAGACAGACGGCCAGACAGAGCGCACCAACCAGACACTAGAGGACATGTTGAGAGCCTGTGTCTTGGACTTCAAGGAGAACTGGGAGGATTCCTTGCCGCTCTGTGAGTTCGCCTACAACAACAGCTTCCATGCGAGCATCAAGATGGCACCGTACGAGGCTTTGTACGGGAGGAGATGCAAGACCCCAGTTTGCTGGGAAGAAGTTGGTGTCAGGAGCTTCCATGGTCCATCCATTGTCAGCGACACCAGCGAGAAGGTTCGGCAGATTGTTGAGAACCTGAAGGTCAGCCGCAGCAGACAGAAGAGCTATGCAGACAATCGGCGCAGACCGCTCGAGTTCGAGAAGGGAGACCGAGTTTTCCTGAAGGTTTCTCCGGCTAGAGGTACCCTGAGGTTTGGTGAGAAGGGTAAGCTAGCGCGGAGATATGTTGGACCCTTCGAGATCAGATCGAGAGTTGGAGACGTCGCCTACAAGCTTCAGCTGCCACCAGAGCTTTCAGGAGTGCATGACGTGTTCCACGTCTCCATGCTGAAGAAGTACGTGGAGGACCCGACCCACATTCTTTATCACGAGCCACTCGACATCCAGCCAGATGCGTCGTACGTCGCCAAGCCAGTCGCAGTCATCGACACCAAGGAGCAGGTGCTCCGGACCCGAACCATTCATTGGGTGAAGGTTCAGTGGGAGCATCACACTCCGGAGGAGGCTACGTGGGAGTTACGCGACCAGGTGGAGAAGGACTATCCGCATCTTCTACCTCAGGTATGATCTACTCTTGTTTTACATTTGGGGACAAATGTTTTTAAAAGAAGGGAATGATGTGAGGTCCCACCCTTGGTGGGCCCTCTAAGGGCTATTTTATAGGCTAATTAATCTTAATTTATCTTAATTATTGTTTAATTATGTTAATCTTCGCTAATTACTTCTAATTATTGCTAATTATGGCTAATCTTGGTTAATTACTTATTTATTTGGGCTAATTAGGGGCTTAGTAGAGTAACTAGTTAGTTTTCCTAAGTTTTTGGTTGGACTAGGTTAGTTCGGGTTGATTTCTAATTAATTGGGTGTTAGTGTTAAACCGAGGCTATTAGTGTTGGTTAGGCTCTTAGTTGAGCTTAATTAAGTTAATTAAGTGGGTTAGTGAAAGGTGCTCTCCCTCCTCTAGAAACTTCCTAGCCTAATGACCCAACTACCCTCAAACCCTAATCCCAATCTCACTAAACCCTAAGGGTACTATGGTCCCTAATCTATTCACTAAACCTATTTAATGTCTCTTATCCCATTTGCAATAAACCCTAAACCCTAATCTCAGCCCCCATCCCAAGAAACCTTCCAGCCCCCATCCCAAGGCAAATTCACTGTGCCATTGCAACTCCTTCACTCCTCTCCTCCCCTACGTTGAGCTGAGAACTACTGCTGCAGCCACCTCCTTCTATCTCCTTCCTTTCCTCATTCCACTCTACTATTGCTGGGCTGAACCTGTGCTGGAGAAGCCCCTCTTGGAGCAGCAACGAGTGACCTCCTTCCTCTCTGTTACAGCTGGAGTTCATCTTGAAGCCACTACAGCAGCCACCCCACTTCATCTCCTTCACTTCTCTGCAACTGTCACTCTGCTGAAATTCCCCTGGAGCTGCTGCATCTCCTCTTCATCAACCTCAGCTGGAAACCCATCTTGAAGAACAACAGCAGCAGCCCATTTCCTTCATCATTTTCCCTCCTTCTTCTCTGTTTCTCTGCTGGGATTTGTCTTGGAGCTAATACCATCCTACTGCTGCTGTATCACCTCCCTCTCCTCCTTCTCTGTTTGTGCTGGGAGGAATATTCTTGGGAGCAGCAGTCACTGTTGCATCTTCTTCCCTTCTTATCCTTCACCTGGGAGGTTTTGTTTCTACTGAGGAATTCTCCAAACTGTTGTTGCTACAGCTGGAACCCATTTTCAGATCTGTTGCTGTGTGATTCATCGTCTTCTCCCATCTCTCCTATTGCTGCTGCTGGATTTACCTCAAGGGACAGCAGCCACTGCTGCTGCTCAGCTGGATCATCTTCTTCTTCCCCTGTTCAGCTAGGACTTGGAGCTTCTCTGTTATTTCCCTCTTTCTCTCTACTACTCTATCTCTGAAAAGCTACAAGAGGCAAGTGCATCAAACTCCTAACTTAGGATATGTATTTTAATTCGTGATTCAGTAGTTCCATTTCATGTTTGTGCTTTATTTAGTCTTAGAGTCCTACTTTGAGCTTTGTTTGGGTCTGTGGATGGAAGGTCACTGATGGATGGGGGTTTTCACCCCCCATTTGGAAGATCAGTGGGCCATAAGGTGGTTTAATGGATGGTTATTGTGTTGGTTTATGTTTGGAGAAGTTTTGGTTGAGTTTGGAGAAGATTAGAAGTGATTTGGGTGTAAACAGAGGCAAGACGGAAAAGGCTCTGCAACTGGGTTTTCCCGGTTTCTGCAGTGCACGGTTGACCGGTGGTCAACCGGCCATCAACCGGCAGTGCAGCCGGCGGACCGGGCTATACAGGCCGGTCTACCGGCCACACAAAATCTGCAAAAAGACAGTCCCAGTTAAGGTTTTTAGCAGGGGCCTGCTGCAGAGACCGGTTGACCGGTGGTCAACCGGCCATCAACCGGCAGTGCAGCCGGCGGACCGGGCTATACAGGCCGGTCTACCGGCCACACTGCAGTTTTGCAGGATTTTTTCTGTTTTCAGCCTGTTCTTCTGCTGGATGAATTCCTCTTGGGCAGGATGACCTGGGCCCTACCCAGGTCAACTGGCCAAGCAAGAAAAGTTGTGGAAATTGGCCCTCAGCCATTCCTTGTACCAATTTCATTTTAATGGCTAGGTTGACGGACCTTGTATCCGTTGACCGAGTCCATACTGTTGGTGCAAGATATGACTGAAAGTTGGTTCCCACCTGAAACATAGACTCTTTACACCCAAATGGACTTGTTACTTAGGATTTTATTCTTAGAAAGTGTTTAAAGCTGAAACATCAATCTTTCTAAGGTTTTCAGAGTATGCGGTCAATCATCCCGGCCAGGTTGTTTGACCGGACACGCTGTAAGCCTTTAGAAACGATTTAAGTTATCCAGGAAGCTTGATTCAGGTTTGTCAGTGCACTTGGTTGATCTTCCCGGCCAGGAAATCAACCAAGCTCACTATACATCAGGTTCACCTGGAAAACCCTGATTGTTCCAGTTTTCAACACTTACGAGATATGATCAGTTGTAAGGCCCATTGACCATCCAAATGAGCATTTGTCAGTGTCCTTAGCCCGAGTCAACGGTGTGGCTCAACCTTGACTCGCGGGGACCACTGTTTAGTGTTTTGGTTGATTTTCTAAGATGATTCGACCTCTAAAAGTTGTCATAGATGCCATTAAACTAACTAAGCACCAAATACAATATTTTACGGCATTAATGACATCGTTTAGAGAGCGAATTACCGGAGATAGACCCGAACCTAAAGTGGCCCATAACCTAGGATTGGACCGTTGGATCTTCCCTATTGATTCATGTATTGAAGTTTATACTCCTTTAGTATTACTCTGTCATTCTTAGATCTGTAGTTTAACTGTATACCATTAATTAATCATAATTGGAAGACCTGAACCTAGGGTATCTAGAGGTGACCGATGACGTGATTTCGGAGATCATTGACCCGTGTCTGTGTCTAGGCGGGCCTTTAATGGGCCTAAGTGTGGTGATATGAACCCTTTAGCTGAAAGAGGTAGTTCTATTGGACTGTTAAGTATTATGGATCGAAATGGAATGATTTATCAGTGTAAGTGGACTAGTTGCCTCGTTTGGACGGTTTTAGACCAGGCCATGTACTGATGGGCCTAGGTATGGATCCAACGAGTGGGCCTGGGCCTTGAATGAGGTCCAGAGGTTGTATTGAGATGTGTAGACTTTATAGAGGTATTGTTAGGACCTTGTTCACGCAAGGCAAAGCCTAGACAGACACAGACCTTAGAGTTATTCTCGAGTCGGCATGAACATTCACTCGGTTGATTTAAGCTCAGCCGGTGGACTGATCATCCTCGGTAGGAGCTAGTTGTGTGTTGAGGAGCTATCATGATGAGCTGTTAGACGGCAAGGTGTCATGCCGTGCCGATCTGGAGTGATGAGATGATGAGTTGATGAGTAGTTTTCGGGATTAGTTATTCCCTGGTTAGGTTCCCCACCGCGACTGTGTTCAGTATGGGAGGGCCGCGGCATAATATCCCGCGGTAATCCAGCTCGTGTGAATGTGCCACTTTGTTATAGTTGTGTAGATGATTTCTTTATACTGATTCCTTATGCTTTACATGCACGATTGCCTAGCTCTCTTTCCTTGTTATTCATTTAATTTATGTACCCGTCTTTACTTCATTTGATATATATATGCTATGTTAGTAGTATGCTGTATCTTGCCAGATCGTTTAGATCTGACTCATTCTATGGTGCTTAGGCCTTGACCCAGAGATTCCCGACGACGCTTTAGCCCTCGTGGAGGCACCTGTAGCCGGAGAGTACGCATGGGGCCCGGCCGACACTGACGTCGAGCCGGAGGGCGGAGACGAGTTTATACAGGGATATTGAGTGACTTTGTTATTTCGGGTTTTGAGCGAAACTTGTTGTGAGAAGGGTAGAAAGATCAAATGTATTAACTTTAAATTTACATTGACTTATTTTAATTAGACCACTGTTCTGCTTTTCTTTATTATATATGATACCATTGCTTCCGCTCTTTTCAAATGTTATGCTTCCGCAAGTTTTAACCATTGAACATTATTCGGTCAAAAAGTTTTAAATCGGACCTCACTGCGGCCTACGATCTTGGAAGTCCTCGGATTTTCCGGGGAGTAGCGCGCCAATTTCGGGTAATCGAACGAGTATATCGGTATCCGGAATTGGGGCGTTACATTTTATGGTATCAGAGCGAGCTGGTCTCTAGGAATTAAAACACACTAGAAACCATAGGACGTAGTGAGGATTCGAGTGATGGGATACGTGTAAGGACGATGGATTGGGTAGAGTCAGTATAGTCTTAGATTTTGGACTTAAACTGACACAAGATTCTTTTCATGACAGATGTCTAGAGACGATGCATCCCCCGAGCCGATGTTTGTCGGTGAGCAGTCCGCCCACGAGCGGCGCTTTGAGAGGTTTCTCCAGGCTTTCCTGGTCTCTCAGGAGGCCCAGACCGCAGCGCATCGACAGCAGACTGAGGACTTTGCGCAGTTCCAGACGCAGGTCTTGGATGTCATCGACAGGGTGGCCCCGCTTGCCGCTGAGGGCGTTCCAGTTCGGGGGGCAGACCCGAACGTCATCTTTGAGAGGTTCCTCAAGAGAGGACCACCTGAGTTCACCGGAGCAGAGGATCCACTCGTAGCTGATGACTGGATAGTGCAGTTGGAGAAGATTTTCAGAGTCTTCGAGTGCACTGGCCGACAGAGGGTTCAGCTGGCAGCATATATGTTCAGAGGAGTCGCCGAGGACTGGTGGAGAGTCACTCAGAGGCCCTACGAGGAGATCGGGGATGAGGTAGCATGGGCTGCCTTCAAGACTGACTTCCTCCGGAAGTTTATCCCGACTCATGTGAGAGAGCGTAAGCTCCGGGAGTTCCAGACTCTCGTCCAGGGCAGCATGACTGTCTCCCAGTATGAGGTCCGGTTTACTCAGCTATCCCGGTTTGCAGAGGTGCTGCTTACATCAGAGGCAGAGAGAGTTCGGCGGTTCGTCGACGGCCTCAGTGAGGAGATCCAGATAGCGATGACCTGCATCGAGCTGCCCACATTTGAGGAGGCCTTGAGGAGAGCCTTTTGGGCTGAGGAGCATCTCCAGCGCCTTGAGTCCATCCGACAGCAGAAGAGACTCCGGATCACCCCGATCAGGCAGCAGCCTATGCCCCTTCGCCAGCAGCCGCCTTTTCAGAGGCAGAGGCCAGCAGGGCCGTTTCAGCATCGCCCACAGCAGCAGCCACCGCGTGGACCTCGAGCATGCTACGATTGCGGAGAGCCGGGGCATATCTCCCGGTATTGCCCGCTCCGTGGAGGTAAGCCTCAGATGATGCGACTTCCGGCACCTCCGGCAGCCCCAGCCCCAGCTCCAACTGCTCAGCCAGTACGACCGGCACTTCCTCCGCAGCAGCAGCAGTACCGTGCCCAGCAGCAGCAGGCATGGGGACCTCAGCAGCCTAGAGGGCAGCCCTTCCACCGTGGACGTCACCAGAGGCATCAGGGCCAGCATCAGCAGCAGAGACCCCAGGCTGTGGGACGAGCTTTCGCGCTGACTCATGAGGAGGCAGAGGCAGCAGGCAACGTCGTGGAAGGTACCCTTTCTGTTTGTGATCACCCTGCTAGAGTGTTGTTAGATCCAGGGGCGACGCATTCGTTTGTGTCGTCTGCTTTTGCTTTGATTCTTGGTGGAGTAGGTGGGGCTATGCCTTGCACCCTAGTTGTGTCCACTCCGATGGGCAGGAGTGTGACGTGTCAGACTTACCACCCCAGATGCCGAGTGCAGATCAGGGAGTGCATTTTTCTTGCAGACTTGATCGTGCTACCCATGCATGACTTCGACGTCATCTTGGGGATGGACTGGTTGGCCAGATATCGAGCAGTGATGGACTGTTTCCGGAAGACAGTCAGACTCTCCGTCGAAGGTTCAGGCGACGCGATCGAGTTTGTGGGTGAGAGGAGATCACCTAGCACCCGGTTGATTTCGGCACTCAAGGCCGAGAGACTGATGAGGTCAGGCTGCGAGGGTTACCTCGCTTTTGTCTCAGAGGACAAGGAGTCCAAGAGGGTTGAGGAGATTCCGGTTGTTTGTGAGTTTCCGGATGTTTTTCCCGATGAGATCCCGGGATTGCCGCCTGTTCGAGAGGTCGACTTCACCATCGAGCTTACACCTGGCACAGCACCGATCTCCAGAGCTCCTTATCGCATGGCTCCTGCTGAGTTGCGTGAGTTGAAGACTCAGTTGGAGGAATTGCTTGAGAAGGGCTTCATCAGACCGAGTGTGTCGCCGTGGGGCGCGCCAGTCCTCTTCGTAAAGAAGAAGGACGGATCGATGAGAATGTGCATCGACTACCGGCAGTTGAACCAGGCAACGGTGAAGAACAAGTATCCTCTTCCTCGGATCGACGAGCTTTTCGACCAACTTCAGGGTGCGCAGTTCTTTTCGAAGATCGACTTGAGACTGGGATGTTAAATCCATAGCCGACGCTATTTTAATTGCATCGGCATATCTATGTACAACTGCCAACGCATTGCAGCGTCGGCCCATACGTCAGAAAAGAGATGTGCGTTAGCAAAAAGTCTTACTTTCGTGATTCGAAAACCATATTTGCCAATGCAGCACCAGCGTCAGCAAAATAAACGCCGACGTTGGTAGTGCGTTGGGAGTTCCTAATAATGGCCAACGCTGGCAACGCGTTGGGAATTCATAGTAATAGCCGACGCATGTAGTGCGTTGGAAATTCCTAGTAATGGACGATGCTCGTAGTGCGTTGGGAATTCATGGTAATGGCCAACGATGATTAAGTGTTGAAAATTCATGAAATAACCGACGCTACCAATGCGTTGGGAATGCATGAAATAGCCGACGCTACCAATGTGTTGGGAATTCATAAAATAGCCGACATTACTCATGTGTGGGGAATGCGCTATATCTTTGGGCTAACGCAATGCGAAATGCGACTTCGCCGACGCACAAATCACATAAAAAAATGTTATAGTACATTTTCTTTTTTGCAACACACTGGTGCGTAGAGAAAGATTATTATTATTATTTTTAAATTAAGTTTTCATTTCTCCTTGGATACCACAAATAAAAATCCGAATACATGTTCAAACCAACAAATTTGATGCACAACCCAATTTAAAATATGTTCATTAACAAATTAAAAATAACATCCAAAACCAAATATCCTACATCCATAAACCAAAATAAACCCACAAATCTCTAAAATACACAAATATTACTACTAGATCATTTCCAAAAATTCTGTAACATCCACAAATGTCTGTGATCGAAATAGAAAAGGTAATCCCTAAGAGCCCACAGCCGGCACAAAAAAATCCAAAAATAACCTGCAAAACCAAAAAAGAACACCATGAGAATACAAGTAGCAATAAATTCTTGCAAGGCAAAGCATTCACTCCAAAAAAGATTTTGGGATAATGAGACTATATGAAATTAGCATAATAATTTTATATAATCACTTTGCAATACTCATATGACAATAACAAAAAATCACCTAGAGAGTATCCTATCCAAGAGCTCCCCACCTTCACATAACCTGAAATTGTGATAATGAGACATCAAGTTCTAAATCATTAAGCATGTGTTTACCTAATAGTAATAGTAAATGAAAATGAGAAAGGAGAGACATCAAATTAGGTGCACTTGAGAAAAAAAAATTCAGAGTTATAATTTTTATTTTTTTTTTAATGATAAAGACCTCTATTAGTAACCCTAATGAGGAAACTCTCAATCTTCAATCACCCACTCTTCCAAACCTAACAATGGAATAGTAAATTTTTTCACCAATTCTTTCAAGTATAACAATGATAAGAACACAACAACAATGGCAGCAAGTATGACTGATGAATGTGATGCTCTACAGAAACTGTATCTTAGTACAGACCTACCATCACACAGAAACAAGGCGGCAAGTACAACTGATGAATATGATGCATGCAGAAACTATATCTTAGTATAGACCTATTATCATACAAGATTAAACACACCTTCGTGTCAAACTGAATTCTAATCACCCACATTTGTCATAACAAAAACACTACAAAAGCCCTGCCTATCAGCTCCCTTAAAATGACATGGTGCAGACAATGATGGAGACATGCAGCTGATATATAAGCATTATATCCATCAAGTAGCAATAGTAAGAACAAGGACCGCAATTAGTACAATGGAGTGCATATTTTCATTATACCTTGTTTCTTCATATATCCTTTACTATTTATTACAGATTTGCAATTCTGCCTTTATCACTTGAAATTTAGAAAGGGGTTCTATATAATTCAAACAAATGGCTAAAAACACAATTTCCAAGACTAAAACAAATCAAGGATGCAAGAATTCTGACCCTGTGAACCCACCGGTATAAGGTTGAGAACTCCCATTGACAAACATAAGCAATGTTGGGAATCCTTTGATGCCAAGCAGCGAGGCGGCGTTCGCATGCCACTATGTGCCAAGCGTGCATATAAGCTAACGAAGAAATGGAGTCATGGTTTGGTATTGAGAATAATTTCATGGTTTGTGCTTGCCACAATGCGTTCAGAATAATTTGTATTTATGAAGGAATTTCACCTATTCTAATAATGTATTCTTAACTTGCACATGTGTATGTGAATGCAGAGCAAGTTCTTTGAAACATGAGTTCTATTTAGATTAAGCTGATAAGGCTCAGATGATGATAAAGAACTAGATGAATGTTGAAAGGCTTATTTTTAAAAGACTCTGCATGATAATCTTTCTTTTCAAATTTAAGTGCAAAAAATTACAATTCAGTGCTCTGTAATTACTAATCTATCTTAAGATGGAACTGTAATTTTAGCAGCTAATTCTTCTTTTCTAGTTTTTTTCTTCATCTTTTACACATATGAGTCTTTTAGAATATTTCATTTGTGTGAATTAAAGAGTTCCATGTTGGTACTGATTCAAAAAGTGATGTTAACTTGCTCATAGCACAATCTGCCACTTGATATCATGAATTTCAGGGACCAGTGAGAATAACAAATCATAGCAGTGAACCGGAAAAGAACTAAAAAACAGAGGTCATGATCTCCATTCCCATCAAGAGTTACCTGCTGCACTTTTTTTTTATCAATATAGGAAAGGTTTGAGTCTAGACTCCTAATGGCTCTGTGTTTGTAGAGTGATCCAGGTCACACATTTGCAGTTCTGGTAGACGAGTGTGGAAGTGAATGCTCCTTTGAGACTTGGGATGGTCCACTACAACAGTTACTAAATTGGTATTCAGGCACAGATCATTAACATGTTAGCTCTTCAAAACACTGCAACTTATAAGAAATTTATGTATTTTCTATAATATGGTTTTCTCAGATGGGATTCTTAGTTCAAGACCACTGTCAATATGCAAATCGACAAACTTTAATGTGATTAGACTAGCCCAATTTCGAGATGAATGGCACTTTCAATTGCAATATATATATATGTTTCTAAGTTTAAAATCATTTAGAATAAGTGGCGATTGTTGGATTTATTTTGAGTATTCCTGAACATAGAAGAAATAACCTTTCTTTTTTTTATAACAAGAAGTTACCTTTCTTTAGTAGTCATCTTTTTTAGTCACTGTCAGAAAAGGATTAAAATGGAAGGGATTCAAAGAGGATTCTCATTAATCAACTTTATTTAGGTAACTGATGAATACAATAATAGTGCTTTAAGCAGTGCAGAAGAAATCTGGACATCAGTGCTTGTGGTGTGATGGACCTTGCACATTGCACATAATTTTTTTCTCAAAGAGCAGATGAGCCCTTTCTCACATCGTCCCGTTGAATGTGACCATGTTAACTAGGTTCTTCAACTGAATCAAATAGGTTAGGTTAAACTAGTCATTACAGACAAGCCAAGACCTTTGGCTTCTAACCATTGGTGGAAAAGATTTCAATCACTGCAAGCCAACTCAACTATCTTAATACGAATTTGAATCATAAAAAGCATAGGCCACCTTCACCCCTAACAAGTTCCTGCTCTTCCATCACCACTCTTTCATAAATTGGGACTCCATCTATAACAATCAGCTATATTATAACACAATAAATGTAATTTATAAAGTGTCCATTGCTGTAATATTTGTTGCTTGGACTTGAACTATCAGACACTAGTTTCAGAACAAAGATGACTTGTATTCTCAAAATGAGATTTGAGTGAGATTTGAAAATTATGGTTAGAGCTGAAACTAGTAAGCCATCAACTGGGTCCAATGTTTTAGCAATCCACGGTGCTCAAATGGAAGGACCACTAGAGAGATGAAAGGACTGAAGCCACCCATGATGGTATTATGAGCTTACAAACCATCTGACTTGGGGAATAACCATGAACAGTTTCAGTGCTAGGTCTAGTTGGGCAATCTGATTAAAAAGTCAATGTGATTTCTTATAGACAAAACTTACCAAACAGACCTCATTTTTTTCATGTACATATATTTCATCCCAAGATGTGAACACGATGGTTCACGTCCATCTCAGACATTTTGGTCACAACAAAACCACTCCACTCGTAAAAGGAAAAAGAGGGAGACCTTTCCAGTTTGGTTGAAATATCATGTAGAGGGTAATAAGGCTCCACCAATTATTTCTCCAGACATTTTAGTTAATCAGGAACTTGGTTTTGCACAACTATTTCACAAATTAAAAATAAACAAATAGTAACGATGATAATAATAACAGTAAAGAGTGGTGGGGCTGTAAACTTACCTTTTGTAAATTGGTCCACTCAAGCTCTTTTTATGATCTTGCAAATAGCCTATGCAAATTGAAAGTCCAACCAAACAGGCCCCCTCATTCATGATACAAACACTTGCACACACAGAAAGAAAATGATCAGGTTTCTTACATTCTTACGGGATATATTTAAAAAGCAATATAAACCATGATAAACTTCTTGAGCAAATTTACTATTAGAAAAATTACATGTGAATGTGATTTCTTATAGACGAAACTAAACTGAGCATGATAAATTATGAGAAAATTTCAAATGCAAGCATAGAAAGAATATGAAACATGCTCGTTGGGATATTTGCTCGTTTCTTTGCTTTCGGCTTCTGATATATGCTCGGTGGGATGCTGTTCTCGATTCTAGTGTGATCTATGCGCATCCAAATTCATTTGGATCTCTTTCTTCAAAGTTTGAAGAGAGAAGGCCTTCTTTCAATTGTTACAAAAAGACCCAAGATTCCAATGATCAATATATCATCAGAGAACCTACAAGGAAAGGAGAAGTTTCTACCTCAAATGGCACAAAGTGAAGGCATGTAGAGCTACAAATTTATCCAAGTTTGTGATAAAATGTTCTCAACATGAATTGCTTGAAGTTGGAGATTACTTGAGAGCAATTGGACAACTGTGCTCAATGGAACTAGGATTTAAGGATATTCAGCTGTTTCTATTCACAAAAAAACAGAACATGATGCTAAATTTCATTGGATTGCACTGTTCCTTGTTTTGCCTAGGAACACCGGGGATGATTGTCCATTATCTGTGTTCTTTAATGATCAATGTTCTAGTTAAAACTGATGGCTGATGTATTCAAGAAACGCATTTTGAACACATATTATCTGACCGATCCTCTAAAAAGGTCAATAAAATAAAATAAAACAAAAGAGAAACATTTAAACAAACAAACAAAAACCTTAGAAGATCAAGTAAGAACTTCATCTATAGCAAGAACAATAGTTTTTAAACTTGCAACAGATAGGTAACAGAAAACAATCATTCAAGGGGACAAGCATCTTTCAAAAAAGATGCACTGGTTGAGCCATTACATCAAACACTTTGTGGGCATATGAGATTGAATTAAACTCGTCCAACAAAGACAAAAAAAGATGTGGTGGTTTCGTCATGTTCAATCTATATCCCTTTTTTGGCCTTGCATATCATTAAACAAACGGAGATCATCATATTTTTTCTTTGAATTTTCTAAGCAACCCATTAATGAACAAAGAAAAAATATACAAGCAGTGCTTATTTCAAAGAAATTTCAAAAGAAGAATTGCAGACGAAGAACAAAAGAGATGTAAAAGAAATGAAGAAATATAAAGAGATATTTACCTGATAAAAAGAAATGTAAAGCACTTTTTCATCATCTACCATGTCGATTCAAAGAAAAGAGGTTGGAGTCGTTGCTTGATGTCATTGTCTTCCCACTCCAATGCTTCCCACCGTTCACTAGAGCCACGAATATTCTTTAGTGCTGGTGCTACAATATTGGTGCCATTGGAGAGGAAGGAGAGACTCTTTAACTTGGGACATCCAGCAATATCAATAATTTCTAGTGATGGCCATTCGAAATTAGAACACCCTCGGCAAATGCTAACCAATTCCGGAAGATTCGAGAGATAAATATCCTTGATATTAGGGAGGATGAGTCTATCATTATTATAACTTATAACATTATGGGTATGGCTTGCCACAGACATTGACTTCTCCTCCTCTTCAATTTCTATTATTTCTTCTATCGTCGAACAATCGCTGACCGAGAGGATTTCTAAATTGCAGAGTCGTTGAATAATACCAATTGGAAAACCTTCTTCAAGCTTTTACAATTATATAATCTAAGATCACTTAGTTTGGAGAGGCTTCCGGGCAACAATGGACCATCGCATAAGCTCCTCAATTCTGGAAGATTCCCAATCTTAAGACTCTCCAAGTTGGGTAGCAGTGCACAAGCCTCCTGCTGCTCATCTCCATCAAAGAGAGTTTCCATCTTTTCACAGTCTTGGACCATACATACTTTTAGCTGATTCATGTTTGCCAGGCCCAACTCTGATAGCTTTCTTGCTTTGCGATGATCGACGAGATGAAAAGAGGAAGAATGAGCAAGAGTCTCCATAATGGCGGCATGTGACTTCCCAAAACCACCGTCATATACGAAACATCTTTCCTGTGGAGGACATGGAAGAAAATCAGAAGATACATCCCTTATCTGAGTGCCAACCCGAAACCGGAATCTACTATCTTCTAAGTTTTCCACCGATTTGCAATGACTTAGAAAACGCTCGAGACACTCCACTTTTGGAAAGTATGCATCAAGATAAATAAGATGTTCCAACTTGCATAATTCTTCAACCACGACTTCCATGCTTTCATCATCCCATTGTCCCTCTTCAACACAAACACTTGTTCCATTTATATATGAGACATACAAGCCCAATTCTTCTAAATATGGAAGCTTTGGAATTATTCCAATTGGAACTCTCAACTTCATGTTCCATTCATCATTTTGAGAACAGTTGCGTTTTTTAAACCCCACTATCAAACGTTTCAAACGAGTTAGTTCCCCGACCTCTCTAGGCAGATATCTAATTGCTGTGGAGCCTCCCAAATCAAGCACCTCCAGTTGCTTGAGCGCTCCTACTTGGGATGGAAGTTCGTCTAAATCAAAACATCTCTTCAAATAGAGACCGCGGAGATTAACCAAAGTCCTCAATGAAGAAGGCAAGGACTTTATTTTTGTCTGACTCAAGTCTAGAATACATAGAGAATGCATACATTTAAAGAAGGGATCGGAGATCTTTGTTAGCTGATCATTACCTTGCAACAATAATGTGGACAAAGATCTGCAATTTGGCCTCTTCGGCAAACAGCCCAAACTACATTGCATCAATGATATCTTTTGTGATAGCAACCATTCCTTCTCTTCTGGTGGATGCTTTACATGCTTACCAGTTCTTACTAAGAACCCTGAAGCTTCTTTCAATGCAAAATCCCTTATAAGGGCATGCATTTTGACATATCTGTCACTATCATCAGCTCTCTCCAGCAATGATGCCTTGACAAGATTCATTACCATGAGGTGACCATCTTCCCGTGCCTCTTCAATGCTATCAACTTCTTCAATGTAGCCCTCCAACCTGCAATACTCTGCCAATTCATCTATCAATATTATATAGTCTTTTGGGTACAACGAGCAGAACAAAAACAAGTTCCTTTCAGAATTTTCACGCAACCGATTATAACTGATTCTCAAGGAGGAGAACACTTCATTTTCCATGCCTTTAATTTTAGACAGTTTCCTTAGCGTGCTCCTCCACACACGAACATTACTCATGTTGAGCTTTCTCAATGATGAACCAACAACGATGATGGCAGGTGGTAAACCACCACACTTTTTAACGATATCTCCTGCAATTCGTTCGATATGAGGAGACATGGCAACATCTCCAACTCCTTCTTTGAATAGGCTCCATGCCTCCTCTTCAGATAGTTTCTCCATTTTTATATCCATATCTGTTTGCATCTGCTGACATACGTCAAGGTCTCGAGTGGTCAACAAGACCTTACACCCATTATCTTGATTTATAATTGGGATCCCAACATCAGACAAATCTATTCTTTTCCAAATATCATCTAAAATCAACAGGAACTTCTTCCCACTTAATTTTTTAGATATATCTTTTTCAGTACATTTCAGACGTTCTGCAATATCATGTTGCACCTTTCTTTGACTTCCTTTTCTTGAGACAGTTACCCAGATGACGATGTCAAACATGTGGGATTCTTTCAATCGATTATTAAATAATTTCAGAGTTCTTGTCTTGCCAATGCCACCCATTCCCCAAATTCCAATCTTTCGGATTTTGACATCTTCTATAAGCTCTAATATCTTCTGCAATCTAGGCTCGGAGTCAGTTAATGAATTAATTTCTACACTTTGTGGCACAACTTTCTCCAATGGTGCATTAGAAAACTCTGTTCCCTTCTTACCAAGAATAATGAGCTTCCCATCCATGCCTGTTAAGAAAATAAATGACAATTAGGAAAAGATGAACAATAGCATCAATACCATCCAGATTATGTAATACTCACAAACACATGTAACGGTTTGCATATTCAAAATGGCAAGTGTCAAGCAACTGTGAAAGAAATAGTTCTTGATATGAAGATTTTTCTATATCTATTGACATTCCCAAACGAGTGATGTTGCTCCCCGTATATATGTATGATAACTGTACACCCTTTTAATATTACAATAATGATCCCTAGATTTTATCTTTATATACAAGTAATACAATCCGTCAACCACCTTAATCGACGGCTCAAACCTATCTTTTTACGTCAAATTCCACCAGCATATTTATAAAAGACAAAAATGTTGTTACCTTATACCTCTTTGCAGCAGAATGTTGTTACCTTATACCTCTTTGCAGCAGAAATTAAATAACTTCAACCAAAATGTTTTACAATATTCGCCTTGATCTAAATTGAGTTACAAAACTATGGTATTCTTACCATAGTTTCCTTATCACACACGCACACAAAAGATTTAAAAAGAAAAAAAAGAGGGAAAAAAGAGAGGAAAAGAAATGGATAAGTTGGTTGATTATTAAAGATATTTACTTAAAGATACTCAAAACAAAGCATACAAACATTAAGTAAAATATTTTTGCGATATTAGAAAAAAAAAAAAAAAAAAGAGATCTACATCTTTCCATATATTGAAACCAAAGGTTACTGAAAAGAAAAGAAATGTTGAGAATGGTAATGAAAAGAAGCCTTTTAAACACCAATAACTTGATAAAAATTTGTGCATCAAAAAAAGGAAAAAAAATGAAAAACAAAATCTTTGAAAGAAGATAATATACTTGATAAAAATTTGTACATCAAAAAAAAGGAAAAAAAATGAAAAACAAAATCTTTGAAAGAAGATAATATACCTAAAATGTAGATGGATTGGACTGATTGGTTTTGATGATAAAAATTTGTACATCAAAAAAAAGGAAAAAAATGAAAAACAAAATCTTTGAAAGAAGATAATATACCTAAAATGTAGATGGATTGGACTGATTGGTGTTCAAAACCTTTTACAAAACTCCCTAATTGAAACCCTAACCCGCATTTCCGAAATCATGACTAAAATAAATCATCCTCTATAATGATCTAATAAAAGAATAGCAAGAAGAATTATTTACAAAAAATACATAAGGATCATAGAAGTCATGATGGAATTCTGGTTTTAGAGAGCTTTTAAAGGTGAAAAAAATGCATTTAAATCATTTAATTTGTTTTCATTTTGCATTCTAGATGCGGAGATACATATAGAAATTATTTATAAGTGGACGAATTCTTATTTTCAATGAAAAATACAAATTCCTATTTTCACATCAAGGTACACAAAGTATTATTAAAGACGATCTAGAACGTCGTTTCACGTCATTGAAAATAATTTACCATTTGACCTATTTTTACCATCTCAATATAATTTAGACTAAATATTATTTAAAAATTAAATTATTTTTAATATTATAAAGCACGGGTGTATTTTGCTAATTATTCTTGATTTTGAAATATTTCAATTCATTGTCATTTAATTCGCTTTGATACATCATGTAATTACTTATTAATGCCTGTACATACCAATTCGTCGTATTTGAGATATTACTCTTGATCAGACGTAGGTGCAGCTCCCCACCCTGAAGAGGTTCCTCCAGAATTAGAAGAATGGCCAGGCATTGGCCCTATGTAGTCCAGTCTACGGAGAACGACTGACTCATTCTTTTATGAGCTTAAATGGAGTGTGTGACTAACTCCTTTTTGTGTGGGTCACACCAATGAAATTAATAGTTAGATGTGGGTAACATTTTTGTAATAGAATGTAGGGTGATTTTGTAATCCATACATTAGTTTGAATCTGTAACATTTTTGTAATAGAATGTAGGGTGATTTTGTAATCCATACATTAGTTTGAATCTGTAATTATGTTGTGTATAAACTTGACACTTAACTTTAAATAGGACTATTCGATGAAATGATACATAGTGGCTTATTATTGAAATGCTTCCGCTATTAAATGTGATTTAACTCACAAGTGGAACAGTGAAATTTTCTCCTTCGTAATGTTGTATTTGACTCTAGACAGGTATAATATTTCGGGAGTACGGGTGCTACATCTCGGAAATTACCCTAGGCCAGGTATAATAGTGGCTTATTATTGAAATTACCGGGATGTGACAAGTAGCTTCAACATTCTTTTTCAAATGGGGATGTGTAACATTTCCGAGTCCATCTTCCACCACAATTTTCTTGAATTCCCGAATTGACGTACCTACTTGATATTCTTCAGTTCCCAAAACTTGAATTCCGAGGTTGACATTAGCTCCAGTATCAACTTTGATATCCCCTTGGACCATGGCATTGTTCCCTCCCGCACCATGCATGGTATTGCTCCCTCCTGCACTATGCAAGGTATTGCCCTGCAACATCAGCCATAAAATGATTCGGTAATTGCAATATGAATCCATGGTTAGTGTCTCTTTAGAGAAATCTATTTAGAGTTTCCATATACATCTTAAATTGATTTAAAATAATCCAAAGAGTCCAATTTAAAGAGAAGTTCCTATTATGATTCTATCTCTTTCAAACTTCTATAAAAAGTCTCCTTCCCAAAAAAATTTCTCCTTAATCTAATTAAGTTGTAGAAATTTTGAATTTAAACTTAAAGTCAAATTCTCAAGATATTGATCAACAGGCCACCAAAATGAATAGTTTGTATCAATTACAATTCAACTAAAATCATTTATTTAGACCACATCGATGTGGGCCCTACTTTTAGATTCACATTCATTTGTGTGACCCAAAGTTTCCAAATGCAATTTCTTAATTTGTGTGCCCCATCTAACCAATCCACTAATTCAAATTTAAACAAATAAAGGCTTGCAGATCTATAGATATATTTTTCTTATGGCTACTAGGTACTGAGCGAGAGTTTCTCCGCGGAATTTGTATGTGATCTTCTTCTCTATTCTTTTCTATTTATTTTATCTATCATAGTTTTTATTGTTAAATTCTCATACTTTTATTAGCCTCATTATTTCGTCTCTCAATCATATATTTTGCTTCTAGGTAATGTCATTTCTTATCATATGAGAATATATCAGATGGTATGGATTCGAAAAAAGGCCTTTTCACATTTGGATTTTACCAAGGTTGGAACAGATAGTCTTGAATTATAGCTAAAGACATAATAATAATAATAATAATAATTCTCATATATCTCCCAAACCAATTGAATGGGCTCATTATTTATTTATATATCAACTGTCATTGTTGGCTCAAGCTTAGCATGGGTGCCGTATTTTGCTTTCTCTTTGTTTACAAAATTCTCTCTAAATTTTACTCTTTCAGAAAAGATATGGTTTCATTTTAGATAATGTATTCTCTTTTGAGCTTACGATGCCATTGAATTTCACATAATCTCATTTCTTCAATAATCATAAAACAACCAGAATATCATGTAATTGGAAAGTAATAAGATTCATATAACACGTGCTTACTAAAAAAAGAGTTTTTAAGGAAAAATGTTGTTTATTTATTTATTTCTTATTTTTAGGTGAAAATATTCTTCTGATTTTCATAGACTTCCTTTTACTACCTTACAATCCCCACCCACCCACTCAATCAAAAATTTTCATTTAGGATCTTTACATTCCATTTCTCAATTTCTTTACTTACTTTGGGTAGAGATTCTAATTCTTTTATTCATGTAGAGCATGGTATCTTAATTTTTTATGTAGTTTTTTTTTTATGGTTTTGAGTACTAGCATTTTAAACTTTTAAATCTGAAGTTTCGTTCTTTAATAGTGCAAAGTAATTCATACAACAAATATAAGTTTTTAATTACGAATTATATTGAACTCCAATTTTGTAGGTTTTTTTTTATTTCAATTTTAAAAGACTGAGACTCTCAATTTGGTTGATTTTGCTTTTAGAATTGAAATTGCTTGATTTTACACGGAATTATGTAATGTTGGATTCAGGTTTATATCGACTTAAAATCAGCCAAAAAACTTAGCATGTCACACATTTTAATAGCGGAGCTATTTTAATTCATATAATGAAATATTATATATATAGATATATGTATATGTATATATATAAGACATGGTGCGGTCTTATCAAATTCATTGGTTCAATCTTCTTTTGCTCTTTTTTTAAGGTGGGCTTGTAGTTGTTTTAGACGAAACCACATATCTAATTTCTTTAAAATTTTACACTTTTAAATTGTCTTCGTAACTTAAATAATAAAATTATAATATTATTATAAAAAACAATATGATACATATCTTAATTTTATAATAATAATAATGATAATCCACAATAATACTATTATTTTTAATTTCAATATAATTTTATAGAATGCTTCACATATTTTATCTTTTTATCATTTTTTGAAAGTTTATAGATTTTTTTATTATATGAATTATATTGGCACGGGCATGTCTCGCTAATATTAGTTATATATGTGTTGAATTAAAAGAGAAGCAAAAACAACACCCTAATGGCCCAATTGATCCATCCCATGAACCCCTATCTAATTTCTTTAAAGTTTTACACTTTTAAATTGTCTTCGTAACTTAAATAATAAAATTATAATATTATTATAAAAAACAATATGATGCATATCTTAATTTTATAATAATAATAATAATGATAATCCACAATAATACTATTTTTTTTAATTTCAATATAATTTTATAGAATGCTTCACATATTTTATCTTTTTATCATTTTTTGAAAGTTTATAGATTTTTTTATTATATGAATTATATTGGCACGGGCATGTCGCGCTAGTATTAGTTATATATGTGTTGAATTAAAAGAGAAGCAAAAACAACACCCTAATGGCCCAATTGATCCATCCCATGAACCCCATTCAAGCTTTAAAAGGTCCAACTGCCCACAAATGTGCAGATAAGCAGCTGGGCCTATAGATGCATACATGGTGGCCACAGCTCCTGTACTCCAAGTCTTGTTTTTTTTTTTTTTTTTGGGTAAAATAAAATAAGTTGTGCTGCTTTGCACAGACCACTTCCGTGTTTCCTTCCTTCAGATTTTAGTTTCTTTCTATTTTTTTATTTTATTTTTTAAGAGTAAGTATACATATGTTATTGAAGGTCAAATCCACTGTACCAATGGAGGGAGCACCTCAACTAAATCACAAGATAGGAAGAAGGCCCAAAATACAGGGAGAAGAAAGAAAGCCAAAAGGAAAACTATGAACCCACAAGAGAAGTCAGCTATAACTAGGGCCTAGGGGAACTCTTTATGTTCAAGTTTTGTTTTTGGAAAGTCTAGGAAGATCCGTGTAACTAGGATTTTATAGTATTTTTATATTTCTGCTTTGGATATTTTCTCCTATTTTGAATAACTGGGCTCTGTATCCCAAAGATTCTAACATCCTTTATTTTTTTGGTAAAAGATTCAACATCATTGTTAGTAGAATTAGCGATCAGTGGTGAGAGCATTGTTGGAAAACTCTCCGAGTCAACTCTTGACTCTCCCGAGTCATCTCATTTTGATGGAGAACCGAGTTATATATAAGGAAGACTCCGCTGAGTCATCTCATCTTAATAAATTATTTTTATTTTGAACTATTTGATTGATATATCTAATTTTGAACAATTAATGTTTATTTTTAAGTAATTATGCACGCGATTTGTAGTCAGTAACTCAAAATAATGGTGTCTGGAATGTAATTTGAAACTTTATTTATTCTTTTACAACCAATATTTCAACTAATAAATTATGTAATAAGCAATATTTTTTCTTTTTTTTTCCCTTATTACAGTACTTTTCTTGCATATATAAATTTATTGATTTCCATTGATTATCATGAATGAATGTAAATAAAAGTATATTTATATTTTTATAAGTAACAGATTCATTTTTAAATATTTTTAAAATTATTTTAAAAGAAACATGACTCTCCCGAGTCGATTTTTTTTCCATTGGACGGGTCGAGTCCGAGTCATGAGTTTTCCAACCGAGGATTTCTAAATTCTCAAACACATGGATTTATTTAATCCTCACTTGTATTTGGGCATTTAGAGCATGTATCTTTATTAGAATTTCTTACAATAATTTTTCATGTTGGGATTTTTTGACATGATGTGACAACACACGCTAGTATTAGTTATATATGTGTTGAATTAAAAGAGAAGCAAAAACAACACGCTAATGGCCCAATTGATCCATCCCATGAACCCCATTCAAGCTTTAAAAGGTCCAACTGCCCACAAATGTGCAGATAAGCAGCTGGGCCTATAGATGCATACACGGTGCCCACAGCTCCTGTACTCCAAGTCTTGTTTTTTTTTTTTTTTTTGGGTAAAATAAAATAAGTTGTGCTGCTTTGCACAGACCACTTTCGTGTTTCCTTCCTTCAGATTTTAGTTTCTTTCTATTTTTTTATTTTATTTTTTAAAAGTATACATATGTTAATGAAGGTCAAATCCACTGTACCAATGGAGGGAGCACCTCAACTAAATCACAAGATAGGAAGAAGGCCCAAAATACAGGGAGAAGAAAGAAAGCCAAAAGGAAAACTACGAACCCACAAGAGAAGTCAGCTATAACTAGGGCCTAGGGGAACTCTTTATGTTCAAGTTTTGTTTTTGGAAGGTCTAGGAAGATCCGTGTAACTAGGATTTTATAGTATTTTTATACTTTAAGATTTTGTATGCCTTATGTATGCTTTGTAATGGAGGATCATTTTCTGCTTTGGATATTTTCTCCTATTTTGAATAACTGGGCTCTCTATCCCAAAGATTCTAACATCCTTTATTTTTTTGGTAAAAGATTCAACATCATTGTTAGTAGAATTAGCGATCAGTGGTGAGAGCATTGTTGGAAAACTCTCCGAGTCAACTCTTGACTCTCCCGAGTCATCTCATTTTGATGGAGAACTGAGTTATATATAAGGAAGACTCCGCTGAGTCATCTCATCTTAATAAGTTATTTTTATTTTGAACTATTTGATTGATATATCTAATTTTGAACAATTAATGTTTATTTTTAAGTAATTATGCACGCGATTTGTAGTCAGTAACTCAAAATAATGGTGTCTGGAATGTAATTTGAAACTTTATTTATTCTTTTACAACCAATATTTCAACTAATAAATTATGTAATATGCAATATTTTTTCTTTTTTTTCCCTTATTATAGTACTTTTCTTGCATATATAAATTTATTGATTTCCATTGATTATCATGAATGAATGTAAATAAAAGTATATTTATATTTTTATAAGTAACAGATTCATTTTTAAGTATTTTTAAAATTATTTTAAAAGAAACATGACTCTCCCGAGTCGATTTTTTTTCCATTGGACGGGTCGAGTCCGAGTCATGAGTTTTCCAACCGAGGATTTCTAAATTCTCAAACACATGGATTTATTTAATCCTCACTTGTATTTGGGCATTTAGAGCATGTATCTTTATTAGAATTTCTTACAGTAATTTTTCATGTTGGGATTTTTTGACATGATGTGACAACTTCTCTCCAGGCATATTTACAAATGTCATGTTACTTCTCAAGCATTTAAAATTCTTCCACCTAAAATGTGTCAAATGATACTTGAAATTTCAGAAATTCTAACCCCTTTAGTTTGCTTTTTGGTGGAATGTTTGGAACATAAGGGAACATTCAGGAATTCCACCATGTTGAGAATTTCAAAATTCTTGACAAGGACCCTATAAATTGAAGTAAAGAAACAAGCCCTTAAAAGTTCCATGAAAGATTTTAGAATTATAAAAATCTCAAAGATCATTTGAGGCTTCTAAGGTGGTTGAAATTTTATCATTTTAATAAATAAACATGGCATTTGTGCTACTAGAAAAAAAAGGGTTTTTATATCGACTAAAAACCGATATAAAAGATCTATTATATCGGCTTTTCAATAAACTTCAAGCCGATATAAGTACCCCCGATATAACAAACAACTATAACCGATATAATATGTGTAATATTTCATATCGGTTTTTGGACAACAGATGTCTTTTGAACCTGAAATTATAACACATATTACAGTAAAACCGATATAAAAAAAAAAGTAAAACAGATATAAAAAATATTTATAATATCGGTTTTCAATCAACTGATGTGTTTTGAAACTAAAATTATAGCATACATTACTGTAAAACCGATATAAAAAAGAGTGAAACCGATATAAAAATTATTTATAATAATTGGAACTATATATAAACAAAAAAAACAAAAGACAAATAATCATAATTTACCTCCAGAGCTTCAATAACCATCTTTTGGCTTCCATTGAAGGCAAGACCCAACTCCTTTTCTACTGGCGCTATGATCAGTTTCTGAAAAAAATTTACACTGCATGAATCATCTGTGAAATTGCACTCAATGGAACCATCAACTAAATTGCTATAACTCTGATGTCTATAGACATGCATGCAGATGCTGCCCATCCACACACTGATAAATGTGCTATTATGTGGCATGGTTGGAAGGCGATCATTGTTGCAATCATAAGGTAGCAGGTTCAACTTGTGCCACCATTCAAAAAAATTAAAAAAATTAATAAAAATGATTGGTTCATCAGATTGATGTATTCGTTTGTGAGGGTCACGCATAAAAATAATCTGCATGGTCGAGAGAGAGATAGATACCTCCACCTCCCTGGGTTCTGAAAACTTTTCATGTGCTACAAGAGGGACACCACTCTTTTCCTGTTAACAGTATTGCCAAATCCATTAGTTATATTCAGGCAACTGACTAAGGTTATAATACCAAATTCATAAGATTTCCATTGCAAAGAAGAAAATTTCAGAGTTATCAAACAGCTAAAGCCATTTAAAGTTAGAATTCTTTTATTGAAAAAGTGAATCCCAATCCCAACACGCGCGCACACAAAAAAAAAAAAAAAAAAAAAAAGCTTATGCCTGAGAAAAATGAACTCTTGTAAATTAAATAACCATCAGCTTTTGAAATCCCAACTTGTTTTCAGCATTCCATCCTACATAGAGATTCAGAAATGGACAAGCAATGGTTCCATCCCACATAGAGATTCAGAAATGGACAAGCAAGGCAATAGATAAATAATATCTTAACAACCATCATCGAATATAATGGTGCAAACTAAACTGTATATGCAAGAATCAAGATTCTGCTTTCCAAATGAAAACAGACGTAAACGACAAAGTGTAAACAAACAACCTTTGCCACTGCTTCACCAAGGCAAATTTTCTTGGCTGGTTTTTCAGACATTTGCTCTTCTCTAGGGAACATTAAAAACTCCAAATCAGCAACCTCTTTGTATTTCGGGTGAGATTTGTCATCAGGATCAACAAAATGCTCAATCTCTGCCAGCGTGAATTCACGCACTCTCAAAAGTCCTTGGCGAGGAGATAACTGTAACACAGACAGCAGTTTCCAGGAGATGGCAGTCAGCTTAATTATACACAAACAAACAATTGCAATCAGCTTATGCACAAACAAACAATCTCATAAAGTCAAATAATTAAGTGGAACATCAATAGTACAGCATGAGCATGTATTTGTGTGTGTGATGAGGAAAGATACAGAAAAGAAACCCATGGCCACATCAGCATGAGAAACAATGAAACATAGCAATTGATCAAGTATATCAAACATTCAAATGATTTCACATGAAAAACAAATGGAGGAGAAACCTTATTTCTAAAAGCTTGACCAATCTGGGCAGTAGCAAAAGGAAGCTTGTTCCCATTATAATAGTACAAGTCCTTGAAGTTAACAAAGATGCCTTGAGCTGTCTCAGGGCGCATATACCTACAGTTCAAGGTTTCAAGCTAAGTAGAGATCTAGACAGAGAAAAATTGCAAGCAAATAAATGGAAAAAACCACTCAAGAAGAACCTTGCAAATTCTCACCCAGGGCTCAAGCCAGATGGACCTATTGAAGTTTGAAACATCAAGTTGAAAGGGTATGGATCGGAAAGAGGGTTCTTTGTATGGATCAAGTTGAAAGGGTATAGATCAGAAAGAGGGTTCTTTGATAAATCATATATATATATAACTAATTAATAATTAACATAAAGCTTGACTAGACAAATCTCTATGGAAATATTGTGTGTGTGTATATATATATATATATATATATATATATATATATAGTATCTACATTATCTTCCATGGGATGTAGAAAAAGTTGGAACTATATATAATGAACATTTTATATATACAAATTATATCAAGCTATTGGTCTCACCATCATTATTAGTGCTCATTTCATCTTCCTCATTATCATAATCAATGGAGGTATCATCCTCCTCACTTTCATCATTAATGAAAGTATCAACATCCTCATCTTCCACTTCCTCATACACTAGAAGATTTGCATCAATAAGAGAAGGAAAACTCTACTCCAAGAGGCAATACTCATGCACTAGAAGATTTGCATCAATAAGAGAAGGAAAATTCTACTCCAAGAGGCAATACTTAAGCAACTGAAACTAGCTGCAGCGCAATAATCGCTGGACAGAAGAAGCCCCCTAGCTGAACAGAGCAGCAGATGAAGAGAGCCATTGGGTCAGATAACTTGAATTATTAGTATCAAGTCCATGCATTCTGTCATATTAGTTGTGCAGGTGAAGAGAGCCATTGGGTATAGTGAACTTGTTGTAGCACCTGAAGCAATGGCCTTTTTACAGCAGAAAGTTAGTGACAGAGTATCCACATTTTTTTTCCTGCAGAGGGTACAAGAGCTCTGGAGAGAGAGGGAGTGATTGTGACCTGCAAAGCCATCACGTGATGGTTTTTAGTTTTTCTCAATGGAGAAGTTTGAATTGGCAATGTTTGAAGCATTGACCAACTTCCCTTGAAAATATCAATCTCTCCTTTGGAAACTTTTCCTACTTTTTTTCTCATTTCCTCATCCTCCCCTTCTACAGTCTATAGTAGCACAATCATGCAATATGTGCTGTTGGGCATTTGCAGTAGTACCCTCATAACCTCCCTCTGCCATTTTCTCTGCCTCCCCCGCCTCTCTTCCCTACATTTCCAAGTGGTTGCATGCTAGATTCATGATATCCAGCCAGCTCTTTCAGAGACTGGCACCCCACTCAAATTGCTAAAGTGAGAAATTGTGGAGTCCTCAGCCTCAGCAAATGTAGTCATTTTTGCCCTATCCCAACCACTCGGCTATTTAATCAGCTTATCCATACCAAAGAAAACTCCAATTGGTCTGAGTTCTTCCCCCATCAAAACTGCAACCAAACAGGATCATTTTTTTTTAATAGAAAGGTAAATTAATATTAGGAGAAAAGAGGAACTGGGCAAGAGCCCCTAAAAACAAGACAAAACAGAGAGGGATGGCTCACAAAAAATGCCAACCCAGAAAAGCAAGAATACCCAAAAAGAGAAGGAAAACAGAGAACAGGAGAGACAAACCCATCAAGAAGCTATACACAACATAAAGAAGCAGTACAGAGCAGGACAGCGCAGGGATGAATAACACTGCTCTGAAAGCAGCACAACATGGCTCGATAACTAAACCTTGCACTACTGCACAACAAAGTAAACCAGCACAGCATGGGAATGCAGCTCTTCACAAAAGCACAGCAGGACCAACTCTAGCACCGCAAGAGGGGCCACTCCTTTGGCTCAGGAGGGGAGAACTGTTGAACACCACTTCAAACAAAGAAAAATACTGCTGAACTCATGGGAAACAGCAGAGTTATGCATAACAAAAATTGAAAGGGATCCTACTACACGGCTAAAAGCTTGCGCCCCAAAACAGAACAAAATTAAACACCAGCCGCTGGAAGCAGGAAGGAAATCCTGTAGGAGAAAGATCCTATGCTTCTTGATATATCTTGGCTCAACAACAGCAGAGAAAGGGAGACAAAAAAGGCAAAAAGATGAACATAGAAATATCTGACGCTGCACTATATCTCTGAGTGCTCCTAGGTCAAAATCTAAAGAACTCAAAAATCAGAAGCTCAATCAAGTCAAAACCCAAAACATCAAACCAACCTCCGATACAAAGGAACCCCCAAAATCCCTCTTCACCTTCAATCTAAATAGAACATCACAGTACAAAGGAAATAGAAGAACATCACAGTACAAAGGAAATAGAAGAACATCAAGTGTACAAAAAGCCATCAATAGGGGAAATGCTAGAACATGGCTACATATTCTGAAAATTGCTAAAAGGGGGAAGAAATCAGAACATGTAATCTGAGAAGAAAAAACCCATACCTTATACGAGATGAGAAGGCCGCTGGGCAATGGTGATGCAGAGAAGAGGGAGAGAGGCTCCCTGTCAAGCAATCACATTACACCTTAGAAACCCAAATACTCAACCCTAAATCAAATCTTAAAATCCAGACTTTTAATCAAAACATTAACAAAATCCAACACAGAAACCCAAAAAAAAAAACCATCAGATTTAAGAACCACAAAGCAAATCAACGAAAACCCCAAGAACCCACTCACAATCCTCCGAAACGTGATCTCAAATCTAAGCTCCGGATCCAACCCATGTTCAAGGATGTCACCCCCACCATCCGATTTCTTCCCCGCGGAACCAGCTTGACCGCAGCCACCGTTGCTCGTGCAGGGCCGTTGCCGATCGAGAGAGATAGCAGAGAGAAAGAGAAGGAGTGAGCGAGAGAGACAGGGAGAGCAGAGAGAGAGTAGAGAAAGCGAGTGAGGAGCAGAGAGAGCGAGAGAGCAGAGAGAAAAGCAAGCGAGAGTGGGGATAGAAGAGAGTGAGTGAGAGTGAGAGGAAAGAGGGGTTTTGGAGGGAGAGCACTGGGAAAAAATTGAGGGAAATAACGAGTGAGCCGGCGCGGTGAGCCCATATTAAGGGATTTTAAAATCGATGTAAAATCATTGTGTATATAATATCGGATTTATAATAACTGATATAAAATATATGTATATAATATCGGTTTCGTAATAACTGATATAAAATGTGTATATAATATCGATTTCATAATAACACATAAAATATGTGTATATAATATTAGTTTCATAATAACCGATATAAAATATAGAAATTAATATCATATATTTTCTAACCGATATTATATATAAAGATAAATATATCGGTTCCTGTATAACCGATATAAAAAAATTTTGACTGATGTAAAAAAATATTAACCGATATAAAAAACATTGACTAAAGATATTATATCGGTTATATGAAAAACCGATACAGGGCAGTTTTTGTAACCTATATAAAAACCCTCTTTTCTAGTAGTACCAAAAACCCTCTTTTCTAGTAGTGGTACGTATGTATATATATATATATATTAATTGCTTAACACATCATGTCATAGAATTAACGAAAAACCAAGTTCCCCTCATAAATCCCAATAAAAATCACAGGGTTGAGCAAGCATTTAAGATTTACTTAGAACTTTACATATATTTCTTTCCAGTTGAATGACTGCCGAGTAGATGTACTCAAATTATGCTTTTGTCCGATTAGCATGGCCCCACTTGCAAGTAAAGTAAGAGGATGCTTCTCTCTCAACCAAATAAAAAAGATGTCCCACGCGTCTTTCACCCCTTCCCTACAGTGGTCATTCAAATTCAATTTTGTGGTTTCAAGATGTCTCACATGTCTTGGTTCTTTTAGGGCTGTTTGGTAATTTACTTTTAAAATAAAGTGGAGTGAAGTGAAATGAAAAGAATGAATAAAATATAAGTGAGTTATAATGGTATTTTATTTTTAGTTGTTTGGGATAGAATATTTTTGACTTTTTGTAAGGGGAAATGGAGTTTTTTTGTCTTTTAGTGAGTAAATGTAGTTGCTTTTTTACTTTTTTTTAGGAAAGATGAAAAGAGTCTTGGTAAAAAGTATTTTTGATGGGATGTTTAACTTGACTTGACTTCACTTGATTATATTAGTAAAATTACCAAACGGCCCTTAAGCCTTTGGTTTCCAAGCCACGTCATTTTGACCCGTATAACTAGGAAGGAACATAAGCAATAGGCCTATGCCCACCGTTTGCCATAATAAAATATAATTAAAACTGTAAACAGAAATATTTAAATAAGTTATAAAAAAATATTAACATATAAGTCATAATAAAAATGTAATTAAAATTTAGAGGAATTTACCCAAAAAAACAACATAGATGGGCACTATGCAAGTAAGGGCCCAATAAAATCTTATAAACAAAAGGGGTACCTTAGGCTCCTCCCGTCCTTTTTTTATTTTTGGTATGGTCGTATCTACTAAAGTCCAACATGCCATTTTTCCTTTGCCTATCGACCAATGACCATCCATGCATTCCCCCTTTCCCTTTCCCCTTGTCGTTGTCGAGCACCCCCTCCTCGATGGTCCTAGCCAGTGGTCCCATGTAGCTTTGGTGCCATTTTTTCAAAAGGTGGTTCACATGGAGGTACGTCTCTCTCTCTCTCTCTCATGATGGGTTGTGGGCTATGAGATCTGGGTTCTTCTTATTTTTGCTGTTTTCATTTTAATGTCCTGACATTTTTGAGGAGTCATGCTATGTTTTGTATTCTCTTCGTTTGATGATGGATTGTTTATTCTTACTTTTTCAATTTTAGCTAGTCACAATAACAACATCAGTTTAGGGTTTAGGTTATGTAAATGGATCTCAGTACTACTATTTTCTAATTGGGTTTTGCAGTACTTTCTGGGATTTGTGTTTTTATTTTCATGAAGGAATCGTGTTATGTTTTAATTTGTGGGTTTTGTGATATACACAATGTCACACCCCGAACACACTCAATCTTGTTTATTCCTAATCAATTATGTTTTATATAAATTAAATATACTTAGATACTAATTAAGTTATTTAGCGCAAATTAGTCTTATATCAGTCTTTGGGTTAGACCTTGAGTTTTGGGCAGGTAGTTCAGACCCGATCCAACCCATTTAGACAAAGCCGGAGACTTTTTCGTAATTTCGAGTTTCTTATTTTGCATCGTATGCACATCATCTTGGCGTCATCGCGTGTATCTCGCCGAGCCTGTCAACTTTCATATTGAACATTTCCTCATCAGACCTCAAACTAATCAATTAGGCCCTGATTTGACTCAAAGTGTAAATATGACAATGGAGGAGAGGACCTTATAAACTGTGAAACAACATCACTCAAAACAGCCACCCATTTCATTCGTTCTGTTCATGTTTCAGTTTATGTGGGCTGCTGAAAGGGAAACTCAAGCTCATTCCTTCTTCCTTTTCTCCTTCTCTCTTCACCATCATTCAAGAAAGAACTTGCATGTGGAGGAAAAAGGGGACTTTAACTTTCTCATTCCAAGTACCAGCCTTTCAACTCCATAAAACCTAAAGAACCCTCTTCCTATCTCTTCTAATTGCTAGATCAGGTGAGGAACTATTCTCTTCTTCACTTTCAAATATTAATTGATGTCAAAGGACTCACCCATTGTGCATGCATGCAATTTGATAGTTCTTTGGTATTATATTCTCAATAGGGTTTGTGGAATTTGGGGGTTTTTACTTGTTTTGACTCAAGAGGGAGAGTAAGTGAGAAAAGCTTGGTAAAGGCAAGTATAAGCAAAATATTCTTCAATGCATGTTGTTCTATGTTGATTCTTAAATTGAAATCCAGTCTACCTGTTGATATTTCCTCTCATATGTGAATAGATTGAGTTTGGAATAGGATTAATTTACTTGGTTCTTAAATTACTTAATTATTAGCATGCAATTTATATGACTGATTATTGCTGTTAAATAGAAGAAAGGGATCTCACTGTAGGAAGGAGTTGGAAAGTCTAATATGGATGTAACTTTGATTCAGAAACTCCAAAACCCAAGAATGGTTCCAGGACTAGAAATGCAGAAATTGAGTGTTCGCTCGAGCAAAGTGAACCATCGCTCGAGCGGACAGCACTTTGGAATTCAGAGAAAATAGCATTCTGAACCCTCCGCTTGAGCGCTTAGTTCTTCGCTTGAGCGGACTGGCCTCTGTGAAGCCTCCACTCGAGCGGTTGGTCATCCGCTCGAGCGAACTTGACTATTGTGTCAGGGACACTTTACCACCTACAATTAAAAGGAAAAATTTATCCTAATACCAATGTGAGACCTCCATGACTATCTTGCGGATAATCATGGCAAACCGGGAAAACCAATAGGATTATTAGGATTGGTAGACCATGTAGGACCTTAGAAGGGAACCTTAACTAATTCCTTATATGTCCGAATGGATAGATATAGCTCATGAATGTTATTCCTGGGTGTTGAATTGGGAAGTACAATGTACATTTGTTAACGTAACACCTAAGATGAATAACAAAACATTAAACTTCCTAAACTATACCGAATGGAATGACAAGTGACTACTGATATTTAGATTAGTTTGGCTAGTAACAACCTTGATTCTTTAAATTTCCTTGCATGATCAATTTGTTATTATATTTGTGACTTCGAACACTAAGTGAGTGTTCAGAAGCATAATTGTATCTATCTTGTATTTCAACTTTACATTGCAAATTATGTTAATTGAGTGAGCCTTGAATAGATCTATGAGTGTACTTGAATAAAGTGAATTGCTCTGTGTGAAGTGATTAGTGTCTCTACTCAAGTTCAGTGTATCATTGATTCAAATGAGTCGGTATTACTTAGCTTCGACCGGACGATACCCGACGGGGTGACTCTTGGTTTAAACTGTGAACGTCTCTGCGTAGTAGACAATCTGGAGCACCGGAACTCCAGAACCGAGTAGCCATTTGAACCTTTGGCCGGGTCACTGGTGGCATCCCGAAATGTGTGCCCTCAATGAGGGGATTTAGCTAATGTGGTTACCAACTAGACTGTACATGGTTTTCATTTATCATTGATTCGCCAAACATTATTAACTCGACCGCACAATTGCCTAGTATACTGTCATATGAATTATTTTAATCCACTGTCATTAATTATGAAATTGATATAACAGGTGGAATAAATTATTACTTATAATCAGCTGAATTGTTGTATTCATTCGTTATTTTTGGTGTTTCAGACGTATATCCCAATCCCGGTCTTGAGGAGACCGCAGAGGGAGAGGAGGCCATTGAGGTACCTCCAGGCATAGAGGAATGGACGGCTGAGGGAGTTGTCTAGCTTATGTCACTAGAGAGCGTCTCATCTTTCACAAGTAATATACTTTTGGCTTATAGAATACTTTTGTGTAGATGAACAAACTATACTTACTTTTGTTATTGATGTATATAAATATTTTTGTATTATTGAGGTAGAGTATGTTTTAAATCTCTACTTCTTACTAGTAAATGAAATCATCTTTTAATTAATGAACTTGAATGTATGGATAGCTCATGATATGATACCTGTACATGTTTTGAACTAATGCTTCTGCTGATAAATGTATAAAGACAGGTGTCTGTGAGCATGTCTCACACATGCAAAGTGGATTTTCTCCTTCGTGACTCACACTTGTCCCGAAACAGGTGAAATGTACATGGGAGTACACGTCACACATTGGGAATTACCCTTGGCCAGGTAATTTTGGGAACGGGACATGACACAGCGAAATGAGGTTATTCTTATTTTACCTGTTTTAACCCCATTGCTTTCCAAGGAATCATGTTATGGCTTTTGAATATATTCTGGGATTTGGGTTGTTCCAGTTTTGGCTGCTTGGATCTTCTCTACATTTTATGACTCATGTTATTTTTGTGGGATTTATTGTTTTGTTGAGTTCCTTCTTTCTTATTTTTTTGGCTTCAAGGCAAATAACATCGTATAACTCTCTCACAATTGTATGTAGGTGATGGTGGGATATATGTTGTGGGCTTGTTGATTTTAGATCACTGAGATTTGCACTCATGTTTTAGGGTATATAATGCAATATAAAAGATGTTCAATATATGTACCAACCTCTTAATGTAGTCCAATCACCACTGTGAAGGAGCAATCTAAAAGGGAATTCGCCGGAGCAGCAGGAAAGAGACAAAACACAATAAAGCAAAAAAAAAAAAAAAATGACTTGTACGGGATATAGGGCAGTTTCGCATGAGGGTCAATATCAACCATGTCACAAAACAACAAAAAAAGGCAGAAAATCCACGAGAGTTCCTTTTCTGTTTAAAAGAGTTTACTAGGTTCATTCCTGTGTAGCGCTCTTCTTTAGGGTTTTTTCCTGTAAATTCTTCTAAAATTTAACTTCAAAATTTAAAGTTTGAAAGGAAAAACTAAGTAGAATTATCTAATACATGATATTGCAAGAATGACTCAATTACATAGAATAACAAGTCAAAGAAAATGGAAAAGTTAAAGAATAATTATGAATAATCTAGCATGCGAAGGAAACATAAAAAAGAATAATTAATCTGAATAGTTGATGGTAAGAAAAGTGAATTTATTTATAAAAAAATATTCATGCTTGGAAGAATATATCTATTATTTGGTTCAACGTCTTAAATTTACTGTATTTCATTGCTTCTTTGATTCTGCGTATTTATTATTTATATAAATTAGTAAATGTACATGATAATATTTTTTCTTGATAAACATGGAAACTCATGAAAGAATTTATAGGGATCTGATAGATTTTAGAAAAATATTAAAGCAAAGGGTAGAGATTTTAAGACCTTGATTATTTCTCTTTAATTTTTTTTTTAAATTGGTTTTAACTTGAAAACGACATTTGCGTCATTACCAAATATTTCAAGGGTCATTTGATAGGAAGGAGATATTGGGCTTGAGAGCAACATAGGTTTTGAACGGTTGAGATTGACCAGCTTAAAGGTGACAGATACCATTTGCATGTTGAAGGGCTGAGATGTAAAGGATCACTAGAAAGGACAATTAGTTCCTACATGCGAACCACATGTAAAGCTCTCCTTTGCGAGGGGCCACTAGGGGCCACCTTTGATCCCATATGCAGCAAATTTCACACTCTTATCCAATATCCGATTTCATACTCTTTGGCCTATTCACAACCGTTGGATCAAACTTTAAAAAATTCTATGGCTAAAAGACCATTAAAATTTAAGGGTCTTAAAGGAAATGGCTAGAATGATTTGAGGATGCTGATCTTTTGCTTTACAACCCGTGACCTTTCTATCTCTCCCACTCTCTTCCATAGGAATCCACTCAAGCGGGGCCTACGGTATGGGCCACGGTATGCTATCTTGCTTGAAGATGAAGATCTTTCAAAAAAACTGTCTTAAAAAAAAATCTGATGTTTCAAAAAAAAAAAAAAAAAGATTTTTTTCCACCATAGAACATGTGGTGTCGCTATAAGACATGATTTTTTCTCCCATTCGGCCACAATATTTTTTTTTCCACCAGAGAACATGACTTTTAGTTATCCTTTTCTCTTGGCAAGGTGTGTTTTTTTATTTAATCTTTCTTGTTTAAGGGCGAGGAGGACTCTTGTAATTAAGGTTTTATTATATATTATGGACTCTTTAAATGATTTCATCTTTCTCCTAGAGATTGAAGACATTCTACAGTGGATTGAATAAACACAGACATTAATTCATTATGATCATCAAGAACAAAAAGAGATCAACTGCCTTTTCCCCCTGTTTTGGAGTGAATATTTTTTTTTTTTTTTGGTATGCAACGAAGGTAAGGAGCACCCGACTGCAACCCATCGCTGTAGGTGAGATTTTATGTTTAGTTGAAGATTTTGAAGTTTTGGTTTTGATAGGGCAACAATTTAACAATAACAAAATGAAAACAAATGAAAGAAAAGGCAGAAGTTCTCACATCATAATAAGTAATGACATAAATTGTATCCACGATTGAGATGATCATCGTTAAGAAAAGCCAGAAGTTCTCAACATTAATTCATGATGATCATCGATGAGAGATCTGTCTTTCTCCTTATTTCGGAGTAAAATTCCCTCTGTTTTTTATTTTACCCAAGTAAGGACTTGGAACCATTAGAAGCTCCAACTGAGGAAGGGAGATCAAACTCTAGGCAATCAGGTGAGATGCGAAACGGATAACCAACTAGGCAATCCCTCTGGTATGGGTCAACTTTTTCTGTTTAATCCAAGATTTTGAATTTTGAGTTGCAATAGGGCAACTTAGGAGGGTAAACTAGGATTGATGGAAAAAAAATCGTAATCCTTTCAAAGGACAAGCATGAGTTCTCACGATTTAACAATAACAAAAGGAAAAAAAATTGAAAGAAAAGCCAGAAGTTCTCACATCATAATAAGCAACGACATAAATTGTATCCAGGGTTGAGATCATAGCATACCTGATGATTGTCCATCGGAAGATTGAACAAGAGATAAAGACTAGAGATTCTTCAACTAATGGGTGTTGATTTCCTGATCTTGCGTTGTGTGTTGTGTGTTGTGTGTTGTGCGTTGTGCAAGGACACTCAGATCGCTCATAGCTAGACGCCCACGCAATCCTTGGGTCAATGCAAGTCTTGGACGGTTGAGATTGACTGGCTTAAAGGTGACAGTGACCATTGGAATCTTGAACAGTTGAGATTGACTGGCTTAAAGGTGACAGAGACCATTGGAATCTTGAAGGGCTGAGATATATCGATCACTACAAAGGACAATCTGCTCTAACGAGCGGACTGCTCACTGAGGTTTACTTGGCCGTATTTTATCAGTGCATCTCCCTGCACATTCTTATCCCCAGTAATCTGCCACCGTACCTGGATTTAATGCTCGAGCTGCCCTTGCTTACCACCGTTGGATTAAAATTTTTTCAAAGTGTACGGTTAAAAGGCCATTGAAACTTAAGGATATTAAATCAAGAGCGTGAAATAATTCAGTAGAGCTGAATTTTTTGCACGATCTTTATCCGCAAACAAACCTTTCCATCTGTCTTTTTTTCAAAAATTAGAAATGCATTCAAGTGGGTCCGGGCCCACATGATGGACCATATATCTACGGTGTGCCATCTCTTTGTAGGTGATGATTCAAGTGGGTCATGTGTTGTCGGCCAACCATAGGTCATGTGTTGTCGGCCAATTATATGATACATTACCCCTTTTTTTTATAAAAGGTAGAAGTAGGGTCCACTCCGTACTCGATAACGCAATGGAAAAAAACAGGGAAAATGATTAAAGTAGGAGAAAGAACCTCTATCTTTATAGAAAAAATAAAATAAAATCATGCTTATAAATGGACAGGTTCATTTTAGGTGGTGCCCACTTGCCAACCGATTGTTACCTAACCCAGGCACCTTCCTTTCTGAAAAACGAATCTATCCCCGAATATAGCTAATGTAATAGAATTTGATAGTGCGTGTGAGAGGGTGTTTGAGTTGTATACGAGAGGGAAAAGTAGAAATTCATGTACTTTATATCACAAAATGGTTAAAAATGAATATCAAGGATAAAATTTTAAACTAAAGCATTAAATAATCTTTTATTTTATTAAAATAGAGAAAGATGGAAAAAGAAGAACTAAGGAGATAGCTAGTTACTCGTTTCCCATTTATTTTCCTTCAATTCTATTTTCATCAAAAGGAAAGCTATTTAATACTCATTTTTTGAAATAAACTTATGATTTTCTTTCTCTTTTTTTTAACTCCTGATGGCATAAATATTTTGCATTCGATTTATATATATTTTAATGTAAACAAATAGGACCTTAAGCATTTTGGATCGAAATGTATTTAGTGATGGAAGGTTGGTGGTATTCTCAATCAATCAAAATATGTAAGATTTGGATCAAATGGAAAATGAATTATTCAAAAACCCCATAAGTTTTTCGAAGAATGTTCTTCTTTCTTGAAGAGTCTCTATTTAATTGACTTATTATCTTCATCGGAGTTGGAATGGGAATCTTTAATACCACAATTTGCGTGAGTTACATCTCATTTAGATTTTATCACTAGGAAATATCATTTGTTGCCCCCATGCAAGGGGGAATCCAGGTGCAAGAGTGTCGGGGCTGAAAATAGTAAAAAATTAATAATTAATATGCTTTATATATATATTTGGCCCTTCTCCCAATATTTCTTTTACATAAAATGCCCCTAATTTAAATTTCCTAGGTTCACCCTCGAACCCAGACCCCCTGCTTTGCATTTAGGGTCTCTAGATAACCAACATAAAGGCCCTGCAGAACACTTGGATTGAAGTATTTTTGTAACTATTCAACAAGACAGAAGATTTTCATTTATCAAACACTATCACCTTGATAAGAAGGGAGTGTTCAACCTTCCCCTTGTGAATCTAACTCTGCGGTCTCATTCCCTGCCCTCCATCTCCATGACACTGGATCCTACTGAATGAATTGGTGGCTAGAATGTCACACTATCTGCTTGCCTTGTACTTTTAGATGTTGGCCTATCTGTGTAGGTATGTTAGCTACTGCTGATCATTATGGAGCTTAGTAGAAAGTTGCATACATGTCCTTTTTTGTAATCCAACGGTGGCATAGGCCTTCACCTGTATGGCATAGGCCTCTCAAAATCTATACATTTAGGACCACACAAGATGTATTGTGACTCTAGTATTTCATGTATGTATTCCACTAAATTACTTGAAAGGCAACAATCTGTCCAAAGGCATGCAATCTTGTGCACTTCAGTAAATCACACCTTTTACAGAGAGGCTCCACACTACAAATGGTGGGTGCATTGAACATTTCATAGATTGGGAAGTCTTGGCAAATTCTCATGCCTCGAAATCTTGTGAGACAAAAATTAATGTATGGAGTCAGATCTAAATGATATTTTGATGGGAAAAATTGAAAGCCGTCTAGAAGATGTTTTAGGGCTCACTCATCCTCACTTGAATCCACTGAAAGGGCAGTTAGATCATCAAATCATTGCATGCACCTGTTTGGCATTGGTCTCTGCTGAGAATCTATACATGTAGCAATACACAAGATGTAGCTAGGACCTAATTTAACATGTGGAGGATCCACCATCGTTGATTAACTTGTTCATATCAGAGACCTCTCTATGCATGCATCAAAACTTACACAAATTTCATGCCATGCCCAAACAATTAACATAACAAATAACCAACCAAGCAGCCATAACATTTAATTAACATGGGTAAGTCTTTAGTAACATGATAAAGAAGAATAGCGTTGAATTTTGGTTTTGCATAGGTGTTGTCCCCGTGGTGGACTGCTCAATAATATCAGGACTTTTGTCCCCTTGGTAAGGCCCACTTGCAAGTTGCAAGTAAAGAGGGTTAACATGATGATGTAAGCTGACGCCGCTTTGACCCGTGCAATAGTTCGTTCAATTATGTGGTTTAAGGGAACTCTATTCTAATATGGGGGAGGAGCTAATTAGATTAAGGTCTTAAAGAAAAATCCTAAGTTTTTATACATTTACAATTAGTGTGCTATAAAATTACAAAAGAAAGCTCCAATTTGATATTAGAGGCTTTGGTAGACCTATAAATAAGGGCCTATTGAAGGGTTTTTCTCTCTAATTTACTAAAAAAATTGGTTTTTAACTTGAAAACATCGGTGCTAAGACAAATAATTGAGGGCATTTGCATCATTACAAAGTATTTCAAGGGTCATTTATTTTATGTCGAGGAACCCGACGACCCCCTTGCTGTTAATCATTGGTAAAATCTCGAAAACACAATATCAATCACTAGCATTGTGTATCGGATAAGCCTCCAATGGTTCGAAGCAAGGGTCTCCAACTCATTCATGGAAGAACCACTCCTTACCCCACTGGTAAGGAGTTGGGTTCTTATTGGTCGGGGGTTCTACCCCCACCTCCCCTTATATATTTCCACATGTGTATATGGGGGCATTCTTTACACTTTATTGGGCTTCCTCCCTGGGTGTGTCGGGCTTTCTTATCACTTTGTGTGCTTTCTTCTCGAGTGCACCGGACTCTATAAAAAATGGTCACACCGGGCTTTCCACCCACTCCAGGAATTTAAGAGTGGGTAAAAAGTGGGCAACAATTTTAATGTGTGGTTACAATTCCAGGGTCATTTTGATCAGAATGAGATTTTCGGACCTCCTGTTCAGTGTCGTGTACTCACATGAAGAGTCCTAATTGTATTTGGACAGTATTCATTGTATATATATAAAAAAAAATGATTGAGTGGTATTGCTTTCCTTCCCTCTAGTCTGCATGCATGTGAATGTGATCATGTGTATGGCCCGCCCCTGCTTCGGCAATAACGTCTGAGTCCGTTTATTCTGCAGGTGATCATGTATGTGGCCCACCTCTGCATGTTATCATGTGCCTGCTTCCACGGTTCCTCCACATTATTGAGAGCCTTCTGTCGTGTCCCTTTCTGAGCTATGGTGTCTTGTCCCCTCTTCACATCTCAGGCCTCAAGCAATGAATCCACACCTAGATGGCAGTTCTTTTCTATCAAGCTCTCTGTATAAAAAAAGAGAGAGACCATTGAACAAGGGGAATTTTGAAAAAGTCTTTCCTTTCTTTCAAAGTCCTTTTTTCACCTAGGGCTACGAGGGGACCTCCGTTTGAAAAAAAATGGAGAGACAAAAAGCTTGACCAAAAGAAAAAGTGAGCAATATGAAAAACCTTTTACTCTTGTGGGGAAAAGAAAAATGAAATCTTAAATTCTGGAAGGTTGGGGTTCGAAAAACACTTCTCTTAATAGGGCCCACCGAATTGCATGATAATTATAAAAGTTCGTTGGATGAAAAAATCTAAATGAGAGTTACTTTTGTGTGAAATTTTAACTTCATAAGATCATCACAACCCTTTAATTAATCCATAGCCCTAAAATTTAATAGTTTTAAAAGGCATCACTTTCTTACAATTTCAATCCACCATTGAATAAAATTTGGATGAGTGTAAAATTTTGAGTTGTGAACATTCATCGAAGAGGGGGATAGTGCATGCGAAAAGATTAGATTAACTTATGGCCTCTTTGGATGTTCGGTGAATTGAAGTATCAAATTAAGAGAAAATAAAATATAAGGTGTTATGATGGTATTTTATGTCTAGTTGTTTGGCATTGAATCTTTTTTACTTTTTTTTTTAATAAAAAAGTAGAGTTTTTTTTTGTCTTTTAATGGAGAAAGGAGGTTGTTTTTTTTTTTTTTTTTACTTTTTTTGAAAATTTTGGAGGGAATTTTAAAATTCTGTACTTTTGATATGACCACTTGTCATTTTTTCTCTAGATTAACTTTACTTTCACTTAACTAGTTAATTGTCAAACACGGCCAAGGTGAGCCCACGCCAAAAAAATAGGAGAGCCAAGGTGGCATTTTGGAAGATTACCAATTATAAAAATATCCTTTTGTTTGGGGTTGTGCCGCTGTGCGACTCACATATTGTAAAGCGTAATGGATCGAATTCATCTACATCCAACGATGGACTTTGGTGGGATCCAGCAATCGACAGGTGGCAAGTAAAACGAATGAAGAAAAAACCCAGTTTCTGGTTATAACTTGCAATCTTTTTAATCAAGAGAGAAAAAAGTTGGAAAGGGTAAAAGTTAAGGATCATGATATTTGGTCCAAGTTAAACATCATGATAATATGGATGCCATCTAAGATTGATTGTTCACTTGGCATTTGCCATCAGCTTGTTTCATGTAATTGAATTCTAAATTTTTAGACATAATTATAATTAAAGAAACAAATTTGAGTTATCATCAAATTGTCTCCACTCTAGTTGAAAAATGAATAAATAGACGGTGCAAAATAAGTACTCAGTCACCACCCTAGCAGTTCAAATTTTAAAAAAAGATCATTAAATTATCTCCACTCTGACTAAATGAACGGTGCGAAATAAATAACCAGCAACCACCATAATAGTTCAAATCCTTAAAAAAGTGAGGAGTGCATGATCTACTGCGTTGTCTTAAAGATGTTTTCAGATCCACTCACTTTTGCTTGGCCCATATTGAGACCTTTCCGTGCCCATAACCCTCACCCTCTTGATAGTACTTTCTCAAAGAACCTTTAAAACTCAAGCGTTCAGTTTTATATGGGATATAATTGAAAATGATACATGGGTTTTTAACCATTACCAAATAGACTCCTTTATGCTACTTTTCGTTTACGGATTTCAACTTCAAGATGTCCCTTTTACCGAAAATAAGAAAAAAAACCTCAAGATGTCCCACGTGTCTTTGATCTGTACAACATGGGCTCCTTGCTACTATGTATGTTCCATTATGTGGTTTGTAAATTTTTTTAATGAAAGGATTTGACTGATTAATCTTTTTTTCTCAATACTATCAATTGTGAATTCAATGCAGTCCTCTATTATTTCTCTCTTTGTCCTTCCCTTTCTTAAGGGGGGCGTTTGTAAACTCTAGTATAATTTGGGAGGAGCTAATTAGATTAAGGTATTAAAAAAAGTTCTAATTTTTAATTTTAACTTACAACTAATTTACAGTAAGTTTATAAAAGAAAGCCCCATTTTGACATTAGAGGCTTTGGTAGACAGTAGACGTATCAATAAATAAGCACTCATAAGAGGGTATTTCTCTTTAATTTCTCTAAAATTTTGATTTTAACTTGAAAATGACCAAATATTTCAAGAATGAGATCTCCTACTGCTGCTGTCCTACACTCACATGTAGAGTCCTATATGTACTTGGTTAGTATTCATTGTAACAGCCACTGTATAAATTATTGAGTGATATTGCTTTTCTTTCCACTATTTTGTGGAACCGGATCACCTGTGTGGTCCAAACAGGGAAACCCTGTTTGGACCACACAAGTGCTGCCACCTATGTGACATCTCCCCCCCCTCCCTCTCATCCAACTTAAAAAATAAAAAAATTGAAGGGGATGTGGATCCCCTTCATTGGCCCAAACAGGGATCCCCTGTTTGGCCAAACAGGGGATCCACTTCATTTTGTGCATGTGAACATGTGTATAGTCCACCTCTGCAGCATTAAGGTCAAGTCCACGATCTGGAGTCCCTGCATCCATCACATTATTGGGCACCTCGTGTATTGTGAGTTGTGACTCTTGGCCGTTTCTTGGGGTCTTATCTTGTCCCTTTCACGCATGTGAATCTCGAAGCAATGAATCTGCGCCAGGATTTAAATGAAGGAACCTCTTTTCTGTCAAGCTTTCTCTGTGTAAAACAGAGACAGACCATTCTACAAGGGGGTTTATTGAAAAAGTTTTTTTTTTCTAAGTGCTTTCTCACCTAATACCAGGATATAAGACTGTAAATGGGTCCGAATTTGAATCCTTTATTTGCACAGTAGTCAATATATATAGAAATAAATGAATGAGTGATATTGCTTTCCTTCCCTCTATTTTGCATTTGATCATGTGTGGCCCACGGCTGCATTTTGTCATGTGTCTGCTTCCACCATATTATTCGGAGCCTTACGTCCTGTCCCTTTCTTAGCCGCATGGTATCTTGTCCCCTCTTCGTCAGAGGCCTCGAGCAATAAAACCATAACTAGATTTAAGTGATGGAAGCCCTTTTCTATCAACCTCCCTATATTCTACCAATAGAAAAAAGAAGCTCTCTGTGTCTAAAAGAGAGAGACCATTGAATAAGCGGCTTTTTGAAAAAGCCTTTCCTTTTGTTTTAAAGTCTGTTCTTTTTTAAGGACATTTTTATGTAATATTTTTCCACAAAAGAATTTACCGTTTTTTATGAAAAATTTATTTTTTCGGCTTCTGGTGCAGAATAATTCCGCAGAAATGTTTTTCTGCCTCGTCAGCATTTTCTTTGATAATTGTATAAATGGATTTTCCATGGGGGATATGGGAAATGGTTTTCCTCGGAAAACTTCTCCCTCTTTTTCTCACTCTTGTTCATTTCAACCCAAAAACCCTATAATTCTTTCATTTTTTTATTTTTTTATATAAATTATTATTTAATGTTAAATAAATAATATACATGTTATGTTATTTTCTTCAAAAAATTATATCACCAAATAAGAAATTTTGATTTTCTACAAGGAATCCACAGCCGCATCAAACAACATATGCACCAATTCAATGAGGAAACTCTTTTTGCACCAAACATGAATTTCTAAATTCTACGAAAATCATTTTCCGAAGTTTTCATTTCTATAAAATTTGCCGACGAGGCAATTTTCACTTTTCGCGGAAAGGGTGTGTACATAACGTGCCCTTAGTGTTGCTTTTCACCTAGGAGAGAACCTCTGTTTGAAAATAGACAGAGAGAGATAGGAGTTTCTCCAAAGAAAAATTGAATCATATGAAAAACCATTTTCTCTTGGAGGGAAAGAAAAATGAAAATTCTAATTCTAAAAGGCAGCGCTCCAAAAACGTCGGTCTAAAAGGCCCATTGAAATACACGATCATTAAAGTTTATTGGAAGAAAAGATTTACATGAGAGCTACTTTTGTGTTAAATTTGGACTTCATGAGATCATTCTAACCCTTCGATCCATAGCCCGAAAGTTTAATAGTTTTAGAGACATCACTTTTTTATAATTTCAATCTAGTAGCCACTAAAAACTGGGTGAGTGTCAAATTTTAACTCGTGAACTTGTGGCCATTTGTTGAAGAGGGGGATAGTGCTTATGAAAAGATTAGAATGGCTTAAGGTGGGCCCATGAAAAAAAAAAAAACAAGGGAGCGAAAGTGACATTTTGAAACATTACCCATTATAAAATTATCCATTTGTTTGGAGCTGTGCCACTGTGCAACTCACATATTGTAAAGCGTATTGCATCGAATTCATTGCATCCAATGATGGACTTTGGTGGGATCCAACAATCGACAGGTAACAGTAAAATGAATGAATAAAATACCCAATTTTTGGTAGGGCTACAAATGGGTAGTTTGGATCAATTTCACACCAAAATCAACCACCAAACTGAATCTATCGATTTTTTAAATTAACCAATCCGATCTAACTGATGGATGGGCTAAGATCAAATCGAACCAAAGTATTCGGTTTTGTTTAGGCGGTTAAACCGGGTTTTTTTTTAATCAGAAATTAAAATTTTCAAAACGATGACACTTCCATCATTTGCATTCATTCCAATGTTTATGACAAAGATAAAAATCCAAATGAAATCCTAAAATCTAAATAGTCAAATACTTAAATTAAATAATATACCATTAATCGGTTCGGTAATTAGGCAGTGAACCAATGGATATAATTGAAAAAGATAGTGCCGAAGTAGTGTGAAATATATACAATTTTCTTAAATTATATTAAAGCTCGTGAAATATAGACTTTTCATCAAATATGTGAAACAATGGTGAAAATCTAGAAAAATAACCGTTAGAATATTTTTTTATCCTATTTCCTTTGGACCCTCTTGATATTACTTTCTCAAAGAAAAACTCAAGTGTTCAGTTTTACTTAGGATATAATTGAAAAAACTATTGCTAAAGTAATGTAAAAAATATGCAATTTTCTTAAAATATATTATAGCTCATAACATATAGACTTTTAATAAAATATGTGAAACTATGGTGAAAATCTAGAGGAATAACCATTATAATATATATTTTTATCTTATTTCCTTTGGCTGCAGGATTTTATCCTTCTTGGGTGTAGCATTCTCCCACATCTCATAGCTGCGTGATTTTTGTATTGCTTCTTCTACAATCACATTTAAATTTTTTTTTTTTTTTTTTGTGCGTGTGTGCCAGTAATGTGAAAATTACCTCAAATTTCTTTGCTTCTAGTTATCTAAGATGTTTTGTTTACAAGTGGTTTGAAAGGTTGACCTGTTTGGGAATATCTAAATCTACGATTTATTAAAGAACACAAGATGAAAAGAAAAGAAAAAGATCTATGCTCACTGGCAACTTTACATAGTATTTCGCCTCTCACTTCTCAAAGGTATTTTTTCACTTGCTTGTGATTTCGGGGACCCCCTCGGGAGTTTCAGGTTTTATTAATTTTTTGAGAATGTTTTAGGTAATTTAAAAATATAGTTAATCTCTGTGATAGGGGTTATTTAAACATATGGGTTATCTTTGTGATAAGGGATGTACGTGTGGTGCATGAACTGAGCAACAACTGTTTCTATGCCTATCAGGGAAAAAAGATGGTGTTGTTTGTTTCTCACTTTCTTGTCAATCCATTGTGGGGTTAATGAGCATGGAGATATCATTTGTGACAAGAAGACCATATTTAGGTCCAATTTGCTGGACTTGGGTGGAACTGACAAAAAGAAAATCTAGGAAATCTACCACGTTGTGGGGCCTTGTTGCTACATCAGTTTAGCTTACCCTCACTTGGATCCACTTCAAGGGCAGTCAGATCACCAAATCATTGCTTGCAACTATTTGGCATCAACCTCTCAGAACCAGAATCTATACATGTAACAATATACAAGATGTACTGTTAGTAGCTCTAATAAGGAATGATACAATTTTGTGGCTACTATGGTGCTGGCCGCGGTTAGGACCTAATTTAACATGTGGAGTCGTCCACCGCTGTCGATTAACCGATTCATATCACATATGTTACATAAGTTTTACTTCAACTGAAGTGATATACACTCTCGAATTAACCATACTTTCGAATTAATCATTTGTGGAATACATATAACATAATGCTGATTTTTACAACATCAGGAATCTAAGCATGCTGAAAATTCACAGGACTCAACACCCGTTTGTACTTTTTGTTCTCATATCTGTCTTCTTGTGAGGATGAAGTGTTGTTCCATTTACTTTCATCATGTTTAGTATATATATATATATATATATATATATATATATATATATTGAAAAGCCAATAATTGCATGAACATGTATAAATTATGGAATTTAGGGAGTTTGCCTTATCTTCTTCTTGGCATTTGTGAAAATTGGAAATTGGATTACGAGTGTGTGGTACTGCTTAATGACAGCCTCTGTTTTGACTTCATGCTCTGCCCAAAACAATTAACATAGCCTATAACCAACCGACCAGCCAAAACATTTAATTAACTTGGGTAAGTAGTCTTTATTAACATGATAAGGCCGGACATGACAGCTCTGAAATTTCGTTGCCAAAACACAGGGCATGGGCGCTGCCTAGTTGTGGACTGCTCAATAATATTATTATGACTTTTGTCTGATTGGCTTGGCCAGGTACGGATCTATGTAGGGGCGACTGGCGAGGAAGGGCAATTGCCCTTTAATTTTTTGAAAATCTCACGTGGGTTGAGTTATTTTAAGGTTTCTCTGGGTAATTTTATCTTTTCTTCTACTTTTACCCCTCCACATTTTTTTGCTTCAACTAAATAATAAAATTACAAAAGAACCTAGGGTAGACTCGCCTTTTTATTTCTACAAAAGCAAGTCATCTTTAGACAAATCGGTGGCTCTCCCCTAAGTGGCAACTTCAATTTATCTCCTTTTTTTCTTCTCCTCTTTGAACTCATTTGAGTCACTTCTCGAATATAGAAATATATGGAGTTCTACAACCCATTTGCCTTTCGTTTCTATTCTTTTCTTTCCTTGAGTTCAATTAATGTCTCTTTGATGAGTATATTTAAATGCATATATTATTTTTTCTTCCTCTTTGATGAATGTGTTTAAATGCATATATTATTTTTTCTTCATATCTTGTGTATTTTTGTCAAATATAATTACTTCTTGTTATTCAGTTTTTACTTACTTTATGTTGTGAGTTTTTTTATTATTATTTCATATTATTTAAATATGCCAAGATTATTGATTTCGATTAGATTAGATTGAAAATCTAGAGCTATGTAAACGAATAACTAGATTGGTAATAATGATGACCAACTAGATCAAATGAAGGTACTCTTTATGATACATTCAATTTATTAGTTATAAATTCTATTAATTACCGGTTATAGCCCTCCATCTTATTATAGGTTACAATTGTCAACAAAAGAGTACAATGAAAGGACTGCCAAACTGTTGATTCTCTTGCATATCCAGAAATCACTATTATATGTTGACTTATAGGTCTCCAGAAATCTATCATAGGGCCAACACAATTATAATCTAAACCGTTCAAAACGATTACCATCCCTTCTATTAATATATCATGAATCTCATATCAATAGGAGTAGGGCCTACTGTCCGATTGAGCACTTGATTGATTGTGTTTGTAAAATATCGTACAAAATGTAGTTTTATACAAATTAAAAAAAAGAAAAAATGGTAAAAAAAAAATGGTCACTGATTCTCATTCGTGATTGACAGTCATTGATGTAATTGATTGGGTTAATTGATTTACAAGCGCTTTTGTCAAAACAACTTATTACTTTTTTATACCTTTTTTTTTTTATAATAAGTTTTAATTCTTTTTTGCCCCCTCTGGAAGAAATTCCTTGCTCCGTCGGGTGGGCATGATCCACTTGCAAGTAAGGTAAGTGTAGGCATTGTCCTGCAATGGTTGGTTTAATTACGTGGTTTCATAACAGATGTCTGTGATATCTCCTCTTTTTTTTTTTTTCACTTGAGAAGGGGATGTTTGGGAACTCTAGTCTAATCTAGGAGGAGCTAATTAGATAAAGGCCTTAAAGAAAAGCCCTACGATTTAGGTTAAATTAACAATTAATATGCTATAAAAGTACAAAAGAAAGCTCTAATTTGACATTAGTGGGTTTGGTAGACCTATAAATAAGGGTTTATAGGAGGGTATTTCTCTTTAATTTCTTAAAAAAATTGTTTATTAACTAGAAAATATCCGATCTCAAGATAAATAGTCGAGGACATTTGCATCATTACAAGTAATTTCAAGGGTCGTTAGATAGGAAGGAAATTTTCAAATCTCCTATTCCTACTCCTACTCCTACTCACTCAGGGTCTTACACTCATATGTAGAGTCCTAATTATATTCTTGGTCAGTATTCATCGTAAATATAAATGATTGAGTGATACTGCTCTTCTTCCCTCGATTCTGCATGCGATCTTGTTTATGGCCCGCCTCTGCTTTGTTTGGCATTAAGGTATCTTTTTTTTCCCGATACCCATCTGTAGGGGTTGGACCGTGCCTTGGTGAGGGTAGTAGACCTCGATGGTATTCTAGATTCTTAATTAGTAAAAAGTAGTTGTGATATCACACAAAATTAGCAATACAAAAATGTCTCGAGGATTTTCTCAGCTTCCGTCATCGAGTGTGGACTCACAGATAAGAGGAGGCAGTTTTCACTCGATTGCCTAGGGTTTAAACCTTGGGCATACCACGTCTCACCAGAGGGCTTTATCATCTCACCTGATGTCTTCTTCCGTATCTCGAGGGCGCCATTGCCTCACCTGAGGTCTACGGCACTAATCCCATGGAGTTTCCAGCCGCCTAAGCTGGGGTACCAAAATAATAAATTTCAAGACGTCCCACGTATAACGCATCATTAATATATACAAGGTATGCTTCTTCCTTCTTATGTTTCTTTCAATAATGTGGTTTCAAGATATCCCATTCATCAAGAATGGCTCCTTACCCGAATGGTAAGGAGTGTCTATTCTTACCAGGGTTGAATCCCAAGTACGTCACTTCTTTCTACTTATATGGGCTTTCTTCCCGCTTGAGTGGAGCTGTCTGCCTGTGTGTATGCATGCTCTCTCTTGGATCCCAGCCCCTTTGCTAGGGGAAAAAAAAAAAGTCCCAATGCGTCTTTAACCTTTACCACACAGAAGAACCGCTCTGTACTCCACTGGCAAGGAGTTAGGTTCTTATTGGGGAGGTCAGGGGTTCAACCCCCACCTCCCCCTATATATTTATGTATGTGTATATACGGGTTTTCTTCCATTCCTTCCCGAATGTACCGGGCTCTATATAATAAATAAATAAACAAACAAAAGAGTCCCGGCCATTGTAGCTTAGCTGGGGTTAAAAATAAAAATAAAAATGAAAAACCTTTACCACACAGGCTCGGGTTTCAAGATGTCCCCACACATCTTTGACCCGCACAAGATGGCCGGGCTCCTTGCTACCATGGTTGTTCAATTATTTGGTTTCTTACTTTTTCTAATGAAAGAATTTGACTAATTAATCTTTTTTTATTAATACTATCTGACTATGATTTCAGAGCAGTTCTCTACTATTTCTATGTTTTGTTCCTTCCCTTTCTGCGTGGAGGACCTAATTAGTTTAAGGTCTTAAAGAAACACCCTAAATTTTTAATTTTAACTTACAACAAATTTGCAGTAAGATTATAAAAGAAAGCTCCGCTTTGACATTAGAGGGTTTGGTAAACGGTAGACCTATCTATAAATAAGCACTTAGAGGAGGGTACTTCTCTTTAATTTCCTTAAAAATATGATTTAAACTTGGAAATGACCAAATATGTCATGAAGGAGATTTTCGGATCTCCTACTTCTGCTTAGTGTCTTACACTCACATAATAGGGTCATATTTGTATATGGTCAGTATTCATGGTAAGAGCCACTGTATAAATTATTGAGTGATACTGCTTTTCTTCCCCCTATTTTGCATGTGACCATGTGTTTGGCCCACCTCTGCTTCAGCATTAAGGTCGACTCCCAGTCCCACCATCTGTAGTCCCTGCATCCACCACATTATTAGGAAGACTAATTCTAAACACAGATAAAATTCTACTTTAAGCATATGCACACTTTTTCATGTTTGCCAGTTCAAAATATTTTATTTGACTTTATAGTATCATTCATGGAATCATGAGTCCTGTCGTGCTATCAATCAATTCATGAAATCCTATCAATCAATTCACTATGTAGCATGATCCGCATGATCCATCCCATAATCATTACATTTCTTTTACTTCCTGATGATCTCAGCGCACACTGGTTTAATAGAAACCATAAATAACTGGAGAAGATCCTAGCCTCTCAATAGGGTGACTAAGATAAGATGTAAGGAATTTCAAAGCCTGTCAAATAACATATTGGTGAGAAATTCCTTGCATCTTATCCTACTCGTCTTTGCAAGGGATAATAATGTAAGGTGGCCCTTGCATCTTATCCTCAATAGGGTGACTAGTAGGATAAGATATGATTAGTAGGAATTCCTTGCATCGTATCCTACTAGTCAGTAGTCACCCTACATAATCTGTCAAATCATATATTGGGGAGAAAGTCCTTCCATCTTATCCTACTAGTCTTTGAATTCTATTCGAGCTCTGTCCTGGTGTCTTGTCTTGTCCCTTTCACGCGTGTGAGTCTTGAAGCAATGAATCCTCGCCAAGATTTAAACGATGGAAGCTCTTTTCTGTCAAGCTCTCTCTTTATTATAAAACCAGAGAGACCACTGTACGGTCAAGGGGCTTGTTGAAAAAGCTTATTTGTTTTTTAGTTTTAAAGTGTTTTTCTCACCTAGGCCTAGTTGGTCTGCTGTGGCAGCGCCTCGTCAGTTGGTGCTTAGATGAAGAGCTGAGATAAACATAGATCTAGAACGGCTGAGAATGACCGGCTTAAAGGTGATAGACTGATAGGTACCATTTCTATGTTGAAGGCTAAGATGTAAGGATCACTAGTCCCCAATAGAAAAGACAATTTGCTCCACTGAGGGCCACGTTTGTCAGTGTAGCTACTTACACACTCTTCATGACCCAGCAGCTAGCACCATGCCCAACCATGGGACCCCTACTCACTAGTGGATCAGACTTAAAAAAACTTGTAATGTCAAGTGATTTAAGTTTTTTTTTTTTTTTTTTTTCCATCTAGCATTTCGAATTTTTTGAATTAGACTAATTCTTCTGGATCCAAAGGAAAGTGGAATAAACTCCTCAATATCCCCAGCCCCAAGTAGTGCAGTTTTATAATGTCAAGTGAATAACTTAATGCAAGGGCTACGATAACTTGATGCAGCTGATTTTTGCATAATCCTTGCAATCTATCCCACCCCCTTTGGAAGTAAGTCAATTTAAGTACGTCCTGCGGTGTGCTATCCGGTTGGAGGTGAAGATTTTTTATCCACAAGAGAACATGGGGTGTCGGCCACAAAATATCGATAAGAAAAAAGTAGATGTGTTGCCATTCCGTACTTAATGATGAGACGAACATAGTAGAATCTTTAAAGGGCAATGCTACATGGACAAACCCTGGGGACCAGACAAGGGTTTGTCCAAGGGGACTTTTCCATCTTTAAATTATATGAAAAGGCCTTTTCTTCTTTTGCTGGAAAAATGTCTCTATCAGTAGGACTTACGCGAGTCATGATAATCGCGAAAGTTTATTGGATGAAAATATAAGTTTAAGATACAATGCATTGAAAACTTAGTGCTTGCTACTCACGTATCTGGGAATCTATCACGGGCCATATGTAATGATAAATTGAACCATTTAAAATGGACGTCAACCCATTAATGATATATACTAAAATTTCATTTCAAGAGACGTCGATCTCACTATTCGATTGAGCACATCAATTTGATTTGGGAATTGATGTTTAATTTGGAAATTATTTAGTTACTTGAACTCTCAATCTTGCATCTTGGATTCCTTAATACTAATCTAGGAGCGGTGATTATGGACTGAACCGGCCTGAGTGAGACCCGATCTAGCCCACTTTGAACTGAGCTTGAGCCTTAGATTTTGGCACGTGGGCAAGTTTTAGATTTAGTGATTGAGAGCCTGAACTGCCAGCCTGGCCTAAATAAGATATATAATTTAGAAAAAACTTAGCCCTTTTAGAAACGAACTCAAAACCCAAAAAACATGATTCACCTGGGCTCTAGCTTAACCTTCTTCATGCGGGTTGAGTTTTTGCCGTGCTTGGATATTGGACAGCGTGCCCAAACTCGGGCCATGAACACCCCTATTATCAACCTTTCGTTTAAAATTTTGTCGTTGGTTAAACTTGTGAAGTCATTTATGGAGAGGGCTACCTCATATGGATCCAACAAATTTAATGGGGCCCATTGATAGGATTTATCACTTAGAAATGGATCTTAGAAATTTTGGGGATTCGTTTGTGAGAAATTGTAATGGAAACATAAGTCTAATTAGTTAGGATGGAGTTTGATTTCTGTAGGAGCTATATCATTGGTCTGAACTATTAGTTACCTTTACCAACTATGCTATTTTATTTCATATAATAAAAATTATATATATTGGTGATAGCTAAGGGTCATCAAGCTAGGTCGCACCTAAGACGGTGAGGGCTTGCTCTCACATGAACATTTCTCTCACTAGCCGTGCTACACAGCCCGACTGGGAGACTGAATTTGGACCCGGTCCCCTTTGAAGACCGTTGGATCCTAGTGATCCAATAACACGAATGCAAGAAGTAGGTTATCATTTTTGGGTCCACGTTGTTTAAACTTGAAAAGGAGTAGGTTTTAGGGGTAATCCCATTATAGCAGTACGTTAAAGCCCGTGCTAACATTTTAAATCATTTTAATAATAATATGTTTTTCTATCCTTTATTACTTCACAGGTGGTTCTGTCCAATAATCAGTAACATCAAATTTCTCTTCTACCGTAGAATCACTAACATGGAATCAAAATCGAGAGTTAAAAATAGAAAAAAAAGAGAGAATAATTTAATCAATATTAGAATATAATTGCACTTTCATAATAAAGAATAAAAAAGTCCCCAAATGCTACATATAGAGATGAACTTGCACTATTAATTTTCGACGGTCAATTTGCATGATCAATCCAATGGCCTCTCAGTTGGATTGGCTTTTTGAGCGGCTGAAATTTGTCACAGGGTAAGGCCAGGCTGTTCCATGCTGGGGTGGTGATGAGTTAGGCCAGGTTGAGCACATGTGAGATTTACTGGGGTTGGCATCTCATAATGCAATTACTTGGGCTCGGTTAGGTTGATATTACACAACAAGCATCGCCACCACCCGTCCTTGGGTGGTTTGGGTAATTCACATGTAAAGTGAATTACCCATGCCAAAGTATTAAATATTGTACTATTGGATATACAGATTCTAGACCCAACTGGACCCAATCCTGGACCACCTTTCCATGAGTGGGGCTCACCTTTCCATTACTTAACTGTTTTTTTTTTTTTTAAGAGAAGATCTAATAATCAAACAAGAAAACACAAGCAACGGCCAAAAAGACGGCAAACACTAGCCTCCCATCCTAAAATCCGCCCACAGAAATTAACCCAAGTGATAGGGGTCCTAAGCCTACAAAAAGTTGAGACTTGCTTGCCTCCATTTGGCAAGATGGTGGGCCTCCATATTAAGTTTTCTAGGAATGTAAAAAGTTTTTACAGGCTAAAAAAAATAACAGCAAGTCTGGATATCTCTAATGACTGTGTGGATCCTCCAATAAGAAACTCCTCTAAAGCTTTTACAATTTCCAAAGCATCCATGCACAAAATAATTCTCGAAAGCCTGCATCCTCTTACCGCCTTTAGTGCGAAAAGGGTAATTTCATTTCAGCCTCTTTAGTGGAGAAAGTTCTTGGTCCTTTGGCGGCACCTACAGCAACAAGAAAACCATTATGAAACATTGCAAAACCAAATACGGATCGACCAGAAGAGGGGTTATAAGCTCCGTCACTAAACAAAATAGTTACATTCTGAAAATCTCATTCCCCATATTGAGGAAGATGGGTTAGAACATGAGACATAGATGGATATTCATTCATAGATGGGTGGCTATCCATTTTGGGCTGAATAATCATACTATTAGCAAGTGAAATAGCCCACATCAAATTTGGAGATCTGGCTTTGAATACATATTCGTTTCTCATCCTCCATATAGCCCACCATATGGCTATGAAAAGAGTTTGAGATTCTAGATAAGCGAGCGAACGTTGTCCTACAAGCCCATCCTTGGACCACCATTTCCACCACTCATCTATATTATTATGAGAGAACTTGTCGGCCAAAGCACCAAAGTTTGATCCAAACCAAACAGCTCAAGCGAATTCACACTGCAACATGATGTGCTCCACTGACTCCTTTTTATTCTTACAAAGAGGGCAATTAGAAGGGAAATTGGGGTCCTCAATTCTTTATTTCAGAGTGGATCTCACTGGAATTGCTTTCTTTAGACATTTCCATCCAACCAATAAAACTCATGAAGTGAGGGGATGCTTCTAGTAAGATTTCCAACTTAAATTTGGGTCATTGCAATTAGAAGGGAAATTGGGGTCCCCAGTTCTTTATTTCAGAGTGGATCTCACTGGAGGTGCTTTCTTTAGACAGTTCCATCCAACCAATAAAACTCATGAAGTGAGGGGACACTTCTAGTAAGATTTCCAACTTATATTTGGGTCATTGCGATTAAACCTCCTTTTAAGGATTTATTTATAAGCTGATTTAGTCGAAAGATCCCCATTATCAGTAGTGGTACATATTCTCCTATCCTCTTCCATAGAATGAGAGAGGAATATTTTTGAGATATCCTCCCTGTCTCTCTTTTCACTAAAGATGTTGTTGATCTTATGAAGATCCCAATTCCCATTGGAGTTCCTAAGATCCTTGACCATGAAGTCCGGTCCATTGACAGGAGAGAAGGGTTTCCATAGGCCTTCCGCACAAGGAATCTAATTACATTTCCACACTAATATCTTATTCTCATTCACAATAATCCATCCAATATTATCATTAAAAAAGCTCAAGCTTTCAACAAAACCTTTCCAAAACCATGAATTCCTCCCCCTACTTGAAGCCTCCTATATGTCTTTATTTGTGCAATATTTAGCTTTTAATATTTTAGTACAAAGAAGATCTGGTTTAGTTAGATAATTCCAACATGTTTTAGCCAGAAGAGCTATGTTGTTGATGCTAGATTCCCTAATCCCCAAAACCCCATCTTCTATAGGTCTACATCATTCTTTCCATTTGAGTTTTGTGCAAATTTAACTGAGTTCTGAAACAAATTTTTCTGAGTTCTAAAAAAATCTATCCGAGTTTTTGGCTAATTTATCTGAGTTCTGGAACAAATTTATTTGAGTTCTAGACAAATCTAACAGAGTTTTTGGCAAATTTTTCTGAAATTTGAAAAATTCATTTATCTTAGTTTAAGCAAATGTATTTGCATTTTTTTTTAAATTTATTTGTGTTTTTTAATTTTATTTACTTCTTTTGAAATTTTTTTGCATCTTTTGAAATTTATTTACGTTATTTGAAATTTATTTGGATATTTTGAAATTGATTTTCATCTTTTGATATTTATTTATATTTTTTACAATTTATTTGGATCTTTTGAAAATTTTTTGCGTCTTTTTAAATTGATTTTCATCTTTTAAAATTTATTTATATATTTTGAAATTTATTTGCTTTCTTTCGAATTTATTTGTGTTTTTTTAATTTTATTTTAGTATTTTGAAATTTATTTTTGTCTTTTGAAATTTATTTACATTTTTTGAAATTTATTTGGATCTTTTAAAATTTATTTGGCTAATGGAATGGTAGTTGATCATTATTAATGACATATCTCACTAATCGTGAGATATGATTTTAAATAGTGAGATATGATTTTGAGAAAATGGTAAATTAGACATTTTAGGTCATTAAATTTGAAAAAAATGACCTATCAAACTATGAAAAAAGACTATGTACTGTTTGCTTTAAAGTCATGCTTTGCGGGACTTCCGACTAAAGCCCCCATTATTTTTTTGAGGGCCTTTCTTATCTTGGTTGTCGCCTCCCATTGAATAGGATTGCTTGTACTAAAATTGGAAACAAAGGAGAGAGTTAATTGCTCCATTTAACGTTATGATTTTATTGATTTGCATGGCAGGCTAGGCATCAAAAGATTGGGGAAAAACCACGTCTTTCAGTTTCTACATTTGTGCAGGTAAGAGATTCTCATCAAGGGAAAATAGTAGTAATATGTTTTGAGTTAACATAACTAGTGCTTTTGCAGTTTGTTGATGTTACCTCAAAGCCCAGTTGGTCTTTTAGCCATAACTATGATCTTTTTACTTCTGTTACCAGTTGTATTTGACACTGTTAGTTCTATTTGTATTGATCATTAATTATTGAATGGTTTAATTTTTGAGGAGCAGACCAGTGTATTCTCTTGTAGAAATCTTTGGTTGGATGTGTACCACGAGGTTATACTCCTTTGCATCTAAATTCCCTAGTTGCTATAGCTTGCTGATGAGAACAGTTTTTACTTGAAGAGAAAAAGTTGTTTCTTGGGGAGTCAGTGGTGAGAAGTAATCTAGAAGAAATACTTTTTACATTGTCCCTATTGCAAGGACTTCATAGGGATCCTGAGAGATGCATATTTACCTACCACTTCCTGCTTACCTGTCATTTTGTGAGGTGTGGAATGTGATTATACTGGTATGGGTCATCTCATTTTTCGTTGAACAACTGAAAACAAGTGATGAAGTATCTGACCAGTATGGTTCACAGAAAGTTTAGCCTCCCATGACAATCAGTTGGTCAAGCAAAAAGGCAACACACAGGGATGAAACCTATCGAATTTGGGTCAGAGGTTATAGGGTAGCTGGAACAATCCCAAATTATCAATAGGAGATCCGGATCTGGACCCTTACCTGATTGTGCCCAGTTTACAGAACCTTTACCAGATTTGAATTTGAATGAAATTATCCCCAGACAAGCACACAGAACTGAACAAAGGAGGACCCTGGCATGAATCGAAGGCTAACCACTTATTAATATACTTAATATACATATAATGCACTGTCATGACATCGGGCATTTGGTTCTTGGGGATGAAATCCATGTACCAAATGCCCCAAAACTTGGACCAATTTTGTTTTCAAGGTCTGTGCAGTACTAGCATAAAATCTGCATGCAATTAGGTTAAACCTTGTCACTTATTTGAGCGTGCAGTGTAGAACTCTATAGCAATTAGCAACTACTTCAGATTTTGCAGGGCAATCAGCAGCGATTTAGACTTTTTAATTTGTTTCAATTCAGCAGAAATAGCTGAGTGTTCATTTATGTATGGAATCCGAAATGAAATGAACTATTAACTAGTGATGCAGTGCGATCCAAGAAAAATAGGCCCCACTGATGGGCCCCACCAAGGAACACTATAATGATTTGCTTTCTTTAAATAGTTTAATAATTTTAGTAATTTGATGTAATTTCTGATTTGACTTAATTAGAGAGGTTTAATGATTTGATTTAATTAGAGATTTTAGGAATCATTTTAGGAATCACTAAATAATTATAGTTTCCTTACTAGACCGTTCCTCTGTTATAAATAGAGAGGGATGTTTGATCGTAAGCATGCTATATTGATAATGAAATTATAGTTTCCTTATTGGACCATTCCTCTGCTATAAATAGAGAGGGATGTTTGATTGTAAGCATGCTATATTGATAATAAAAGTGAGAAGTGTTCTCATGAGTTCCTTTTGGGTATTCTATCCTAATTGGCCTTTGGGCTTGAGTAAGAAGACTCGATCTCACCTTCGGAGGTGTAGATCGTCAACGAGTTCGTGGTTGGGCTGCACCAATTAGTTGGCCATAATTTGGTCTGTTTTAGGATAAACAGATTGAAATAATTGAAGCCAATACATTGCTGTAAAAAAAGGCTTTCATGGTTTTTTTAAGATTATTTTTTCCTATTGTTTGTACTTCATATAAATTTTTATTTTTTCCACTGCATTTTTCAAAACAAAACACTGGATTAATCAAAATACAAAGTATTCCATTTTAGAGGCCAACAACCATTATGGCCTCCCTAGCGAAATTGACAACTATTGTTTGTATAACAATCTCTGATTGTCTTTCAAATTAGCACCCTTTCAGCAACAATCTTTTTAAAAATAATAGAGAAGGAGGGACGTTAGAAGACATGTAGCACACTTGGAAGGTGCTCATTCTCGAAACCACAAAGTTGTGATTTGACTTTTGAGGCATGTTACCAAGTAAAATAATAATAAAAGAAATAGAAAGAAGATTGAATGAAGGAGATGATGATGATGGAAGCAAGAAATGAATGCTCAATTTAAGAAAGGTGAAAATAATGGCCATATCAAAAGAGAATAAAATGTTTTGATGGAAAGCAAAATGGATGCTAGACCATGGTATCACATTGTATCGACCATTTATAAGATTGCCCATCATGGTCTCCTTTGAGTCCTTACTGCTCAAACTGAAGAGGGTTCAATTTTGAGGTCGGGTCAGGTCCGTGGAGGACCCTGACTCAATTATTATTTCCTCTACCTAGACCCAGCTCCAATTGACACATGTGGACCCAGACTAACTCAAGGCATGTCCCAAAGCCCAATCATTATATATGATATATAAGAGTAATTTTCAGGAATGGGCAGGTCATCCCTGCTTATTGAAATACTTGGTCTATGAGGCCCACCTGGAAGCATTAACAATCAAGGTGGGCAGGGGTTTGAAAGATCTCCTTTTCACAATGCAAACCATTCGATTTGGGAACTACACTTTTCAACAGGGTTGGGTAAAAACTAGGTTGAGTTGACCATAGGTTTTGCTTTTGGTTGAGACCCAACTTGTGGCCCACCTGTTTTAGAAATAGATTAAGTAATCCGAACCAGCACTCAATGCGGGTCCACCCAATCAGACCTGTACAAACTCCATCCATGTGGGTTACCCATTTAACACAGAACCTCTAGAAGTTGGTCCCAAGTCCAATCCATGTCAAATAAGGTTAAACATTAAGCTCCATTAAAAGCCAGAAAAGCCCGATGCAAGTTCAGCTCATTCCACTAAATATAAACTATTTTTAGGAATCAAAAATACTAAATCACCAAACCATTGAAGTGGTTTTAGAAATGAGGGTCAACCCTAACCTGACCCGTTTAAATGGGTTATTTAGTTTTTGCAGGTTGGACCCAAACGCAGCTTGGTTACTAAGTCAAGTGATCAGGTTTTGCCACCCGTACTTTTGAGGGGCCTCAAGGTTATTAACTCGTAGCTTGATTAAGTTTTGATGGGCAATTTACATGATCAATCTAATGGCCTCTCAGTTGGATTGGCTTTTTGAGTGGCTGAGATTTATCACAAGGTGAGGCCAGGTTGTTCCATACAGGGGCGATGATAAGTCAAGCCAGGTTGAGCACTCTGTGGGATTTACTCGGGTTGGCGATCCATAATGCAATTAATCGGGCTTGGTCAGGTTCAGATGAGTCAAAATATTGCCACCACCCGTCCCTGAAAGTATGATATATTGTACAATTGGGTATACAGATTCTATACCCAACTGGACCCAATCCTAGACCACCTTTCCATGATTGGGGCTCACCTTTCTATTACATAACTGCTGATACACCTTTGACACCGATTGTGATGAGGATATGATATAAAATCTTGCTCCAGTTAGTGAAGCGACCACCATTGGATTGACGAAATCTTGAATAAGTGGGTAAAACACAGTGATCAATCTAACCGTTGGCATGTTGAAATTGACTTTTAATATTTTGATAAAAGTAAATACTGTGGGTGTTAGAGGCATATCAACAATGATTGGGATTCTCAAAAGGTGGGCCCCACTTGAAACTTTTAAGGGTCCAATTTGAAACTATCAACTACCGTAAAAAGAGCTGGTTAAATTAGGTCTTACAGTAAATAGCTCCTAATGTTTCCCGGGTCATGTTTCATATTATTACTTGATCAAACTGGTCTGAAGCATTCATTGGATAGTTGGTGCCCATCATATTAGCCTTATGATATACGCAATACGTACAAGTGAAACTAGAGCTGCAGGGCCAAAAAAGAGAGTGGTTGGTTAAGGTTAACCTACCTCAAGTCCAAATCAAAGTCTGCATTTAAGGGCTACCTTTCGGAGATCTAAACTGTTCAAACAATGAGCCTCCTTATGATTGCACAGGTAGGCCCATGGCCCATAAAAGAAATTACCGCTGGATTAGTGATTTTTTACCAAAATGTGAGATTAAATATCATAGTTAATCATTCTTAACAAGGAAATCAAACTTTCTTAATCATTGATTATTATTATTATTATTATTATTTAAAATTGATATTTTTACAGTTTTCTAATAAAGAAAATTCTTAAATTTGAACTCTGCTGCAGTTCTGATTGTCTATGTTTCACATACAAATGCAATTCTATATTGTTCTTATCTGAGTCTTAACAAGTAGACAACTTGTGTGTTGACGGATTGAGCTGAGCAATCCTAGTCTTTATCTTGCAAGCAATACTAGAACACTGTTAAAACAGATTTTGTATTGCCCGAGTACGTACTACAAGTTTTTACCATGACCAAACTGATACTTCGACTAATATCATGTTTGAGGCAGAGGGCGATTTAATCCAATGGTTTAGTTATGGTAAAGGTTTAGTTATGGTAAAGGTGAGGCCCGCATTGTATATAATTTGCTAGGTGTTTTTAATAAATTAGATTCCTCATGTTCTCTTAAACACACAAGTGACTAACTTCAAGAATAAGAGATGTCAGTGAAACCCATATGAGATGTGCCAACGCATCTCATGTCCTCTAAAAAGTGCACAGTCAATTCCTTTTCATCAAACTGGGAGATCATCTTCAACTGATACTGTCATATCAATTATAACTTAATTTTGAAAATTTTGTAAAATCTCAACTCTCGAACTCGCAAGTATACTCTCTAGCTCAAAAATAAACGACGATGTCGAGAACAAACTTTCAAGCTTGCAACTGAATGATGTTTCAATTATGTTTGCATTCTAAATTGAGAAGACTGTTGAAAAGGTCCATAATTTTGAAGCTAATTCTCATCAAATTGTAGTAACAGTAGAGTCAGTTCAAGACATTATTGCACTTTATAGAAGATACGAATTAATATGGGTTTGGGAGAACATCTATTCATTGTAATGAATTGTGCCGTGAATCTTTGTTTGGTTCTAGTCCTGTTTACCTCAAATGTTGGACACTTTAACAATGAAATATTGTTTTACATCTATGGAGCGTGTTTAAAGCTTATGATTGATCATTCAAACGTTAATTGAAACAAAACTTGCGAGTTCTCAATACTGATATCTTCAACTAGCAAAATATCTCTCTCTATGTAGTAATCAACACTTGGGTTGTAATTAAACTTTCAGAATATATTAGTCATATTCAATAACAGTATGGGAAATTGGTATAGAAAGTACTCGTACAAATGGATAAGCCAAAGAATACAAGAATACATTTCCAGGGGGATTGCCTGCCATCCAGATTTGCACATTGAAGGACCATTTGATTAAAACAAATTAAAAATACAAAAAGTTTAAGCACGTCACACTATACACCATGACAGCTTCTGTGAGATCTTGTGTGCTAGTCACACTATACACCATGACAGCTTCTGTGAGATCTTGTGTGCTAGACTACTTTTAGCATGGTCCCAAAGACGAAAGGCATGGTCGCATATGCAACAACTGCTGACAAGGACACAGACGTCACAACTACTCACATGGTCCCAAGACGGCTTGTGCGCAATCTTGTGCAGCTTCAATTTCAGTGTCAAACAGTCAGATAAATGTATCTGCCAAGCATCACATTTGCAGCCATATCAAAAGGGTACAAGAGGGTTCATGTGGAAATTCAGGTTGCTGTCAAGTTCATTGCACCAGTAGGTGCTTTTACTCATTTACACCATTGCCTCAATGCATCATTGGACCCCCCATCAGTTGTACAAGGTACAAACTACAAACATGCTCTTATCATAAAATCAATAGACAAATTCCTTCACACATTCAATCCTCGATCTATTTTTTCTAGTTAATGGAATACAATTAAATATAGGAGCTATGTAGAAAGAATGGATAGATTGGAATGGGAAAACATAATTCATGTACCCATCCCCAACGTACTTGGGACAAAGCTCTGATGATGGTTATAATGATGATGATGTAGTAGAAGAATATAGCTTCTATGGTGCCTTAATATTGACACAACATGAACTTCTCCACTCCCTTGATTTCATCACCCTTTCCTGTCCAGCATGAGATGTTTTTTGTTTTATGTCCATTTGATCAGAATAGAATTTACCTTGCTTTTGTGAGCATTGTTTCCTATTTGCAGTTTTTTGGCTTCATTAGTTTTGACCTTGAACGTGCTATCTTGGAAAAGGATGGATCTGGAAATCGTTTCAAACAAGTACTGGCACCATCATTGTCAAACCTACAACGTAAAATCAAAAGTTTTTTTGCATCTTCATATTTTCCAGGAAGAAAAATAAGAAATTCAATAGTTCTCAGTTGTCAAGTAAGAACAAACATGGCGGATGACAGCATTCTTCATAAGATTTGATAATAAACCTTGGAGCATCATTGTGGTAATAAAACATGGAGCATCACTATGCAGAACTAGGTGATTCTGTTTGATATGAATGTAAGGAAGCCAATATGAACCTGTAAAGCAACCATTCTGTATCAAAGAACTGATTTGTGCAATAGATAGAGCTTTCCAAAAGTGTATCATGATAGGTTTCTGCCAAACCAAAGCCGAATTTCACAAGCCATTGGAGAATCGCCAAAAACAAAACCTAAACATCTCCAATTACCAAAACTTACCAAGGTGAGGTCATATTCGATTTAGCACTTACCAATGTTAGCATCCCATCCAAATAAATAAATGACCCTGTTTCTGATTTTGATTCCCAACTGTTGAGTACCTGTCAAATTTACTACCATCAAGAACCAACACAGCATGCATGTTCACCATCTCAAAACCCAAGCAGAATGGGTGTATCCACTGTCCTAAGTAAGACAATAAATAAAATATAAGGACGGGGAATTATAGGCCAGGAATATTCAAATGTCATCTTGAAACTGGATAGTCATGCTCATGAAATTATAGACAAACATAAAATGATGAAGACAACACATAATATATATAACTATTCAACTTATATGATGAGACTAGTGAGAATAGATATAGCCTCCGCAAGAAAAAAAAAAACTAATGATCATTTATCATAAGAGTGGTATGAAAAAGCACATGAGCAAAAAAGATGCCAGCATATAAGTTCTCAATTGACTTAAAAGACAAAATGTCCGACTGCAAAAGTAAGCGCTTGCAGTTACAGAATTTAAAGCAGTGAAGAACTGAAACTATTAACCACTATGACCTTTGATTCAATGAAGTTCTAATAGAATTCCACATCGCTCAAGATTCAAGAACTAGAAAAGCCCCACACTCATACTAACATAATTCTTTTTTTGAATGGTCACTCATACCAACATTCATTTCTTAATATAGACTTGACAGAACTAAATAAAGCAGTAAACATCCTAGCTAAATCTGAAAAGACTTTTTTCGCTAGGAGATAAGGGCCTGTTTGGAAGCATGACACACGTTAAATTGCAATGCAAGTGCAAGACAAAATAAGAATCTATAAACATGTATGGAAGTACGAATCAACTTCAACACATACCAAACCAACAACTTGAAGCAAAGGCATACATAATTTTGTTATGTGGCTGCTGCTTCTTTGTAATTTTGGCAGACAGGGGCTAGCTACTTCAAGGGTAGCCAATCTCCTTAGTCAGTTTGAGTAACACAAGGAAAACAAATGCATTATCCATAAAGAAAAAAATACAGACATTAAATATACCATCCATCACTTCCTACAAGTTAGCAACAGCCCATGACTCTTCGCACCACCAGTAACAGCAGTAGCCAATATGTTGGCAACAGGCCAAACCGCTCACCCACTAATAACTGCACAAACACAAACATGGAAAAATCACACCGTAACTCCATAACAAACAGAATCACAACTTTCCTAACCAAATAGAACAAAAACAGAACGTGGATCAAGCACTGGTGGACGGTGGTACTAAAAAAAAAAATCCTCTTGCATGTACAAAACCAACAACTTATTCATGTTCCCATGTGCTTTGTATGTGTCCAAACCAGAGAAGATATGCAAAAAAATGTCACAATGCAACTTTTATAAATAAAATAGTAAAAATACAAATCCTATCCATGTGATTGGGAAACAACGCAGTTTAAATAGTCATAGTATCCTATAAATGGTAATCCTTATCTATGACAAATGAAAACGACACATTCAGTCATGTTGCAAGAGAAAACTAGTTCTCATAGTCATACTGATGGGGAAGATATTTACACTCAATATCATCTGAACAAATCTTCTTTTCTTTTTTCTGTCTTTTTTTTTTAACAGAACTCATTTCCTATACAACATGTTGTAGATAGAATAGAACAAGGCCCTACAAAGGCAACCTTTATCATATAGACTTCTATTATTTTATGCACATATATTTCACCCTAAGATGTGAACAAGATGGTTCAAGTCCACCACAGACATATTGGTCATAACAAAACCACTTCATGCATAAAAGGAAGAACAGATGGCATCCAAACTGTACTTTAAACAAGAGGCCTTTCCAATTTGGTTGAAAATTGAAATATCATATAGAAGGGCAACAAGGCTCCACCAATTATTTCTCCAGACATTTTAGTTGAATAGGAACTTGGTTTTGCACAACTATTTCCTAAATTAAAAATAAAAAAAATAATAGCAATGACAACAATAATAAAAATAGAAAAAGAAGAACAAAAACCTCTCTAAGAAAGAGTGATGGTGCTGTGAACTTCCATTTTGTAAATTGGTCCACTTGAGCTCATCTTACAAATAGTCTATGCAAGTCGAAAGTCCAACCAAATAGGCTCCTTCATTCATTATACAAACACTTGCACACACATAAAGAAATAGATTAGGTTTCTTACATTCGGATGGGATATATTTAAAACATAATATATAAACCATGATAAACTTCTTGAGCAAATTTATTGTCAAAGAAACATTCCATGTGAATGTGATTTCATATAGACTGAGTGATTGCATAACCTTATAGACAAATCGAAATTGAGCATGAGAAATTAAGGGGAAATTTCAGATGCAAGGATACAAACAATAGGAAACATTTGAAAAGAAGGCTTAGAAGATCAAGCAATAACTTTATTTGGAGTGAGAATTATAGTTTCTAAACTTACAACAGAGATGTAACAGAATGCTCACTCAAGGGGACAAAAATCTTTCAAGAAAGATGAACTGGTTGAGACATTTCATCAGCCACTTTGTGGGCACATGAGATCGAGTTCAATCTCAGCCAACAAAGAGAAAAAAAGATGTGGAGGGTTTTTTGTGTTCAATCTCTATCCCTTTTTGGGCTTGCATATCATTCAACAAAGGGAGACCATCATCTCTTTCTTTGAGTTTTTAAGTCACCCTCCGGACTGAGTCTGGGCCTGTGTTCTAAGCACCCCATTAATGAAAAAGGCCAAAAAAAAAAAACAAAAAAAAAAAAAAAAACAAACCAGTGCATAAATCAAAGGAAGTATTGCAGACGAAGAAGACGAGAGAAGTGAAACAATTTAAGAAATGTAAGGAGATTTTTACCTGTTTGATCCAGCTGATGACTGTCTTGTTCCGTTGTTCGTGTGCTTATTTACGTCTTGATCAATAGTGATATGAAAAACTGCAGACGATGAAGAGAAATGATTAGGTGGTTGCAGAGATTAGGGAACACAGAACCGAAATGGCTTTGAAATTTCAATTTAGAGACCAAATGGAAATGTTGCATTTACCATTTCCTCTGGTTTCAATGCTTGTATGATCCAAAGCCAAGGTAGGCAGCGCACCTTTTCATCATCTACCTTCTCGATTCAGAGAAAAAAGGTTGGAGTCGTTGCTTGATGTCATTGTCTTCCCACTCCAATGCTTCCCACCATTCACTCTCGCTACAATAAATCTTCTTTAGTGCAGGTGCTACAATATTGGTGCCATTGGAGAGGAAGGAGAGACTCTTCAACTTGGGACATTTATTAATTCCAATAGTTTCTAGTGATGGCCATTCGAAATTAGAAAACCCTGGGCAAATGCTAACCAATTCCGGAAGATCCATGAGATGAATTTCCTTGATATTAGGGCGGATGAGTCTATCATTATTATAACTTATAACATTATGGGTATGGCTTGCGACAGACATTGACATCTCCTCCTCTTCAATTTCTATTATCTCTTCCATGTTTGAGCAATCTTTGACAGTCAGGTATTCTAAACTGCAGAGTTGTCGAATAATACCCAATTGGAAAACCTTCTTCAAGTTTTTACAATCATTTAAATATAGCTGTGTTAGTTTGGAGAGGCTTCCGGGCACCAGTGGACCATCGCATAAGCTCCTTAACTCAGGAAGATTCCAAATCTGAAGCATCTCCAAGATGGGCAGCACTGCACAAGCCTCTTGTTGCTCATCTCCATCAAAGAGAGTTTCCATCTTTTCACAGCTCACGACAAAACATTCTTTTAGCTCATTCATGTTTGCCAGGCCTAACTCTGATAGCTTTCTTGCTGTGCGATGATCGTGGAGATGAAAAGAGGAAGAATGAGCAAGAGTCTCCATAATGGCAACATGTGACGTCCCAACACCACCGTTATATACCAAACCTCTTTCCAGTTTAGAATATATAAACGAATCAAATACATCCCTTCTCAGAGTGCCAACCCGAAACCAAAATCCCCTGGTTTGGGTTGCTTTCATCGATTTGCGATGACGTAGAAAATGCTCGAGACACTCCACTTTTGGAAAGTACGCATCGAGATAAGTAAGATGTTCCAACCTGCATATTTCTTCAACCACGGCTTCCATGCTTTCATCATTCCACTGTTCCTTGTTAGCACAACAACCTGGATAATCCTCACGCAAATACAACCCCAGTTCTTCTAAATATGGAAGCTTTGGAATTATTCCAGTTGGAACTCTCAACTTCATGTTCCATTCTTTACCATCCTCCCAATCATTATGAGAATAGTCGCTGTGTTGAAATGCAACTATCAAACGTTTCAAATGAGTTAGTTCCCCGACCTCTCTAGGCATATATCTAATTGATGTGACGCCTCCCAAATCAAGCACCTCCAGTTGCTTGAGCGCTCCTACTTCGGATGGAAGTTCTTTTAATTCCGTACAATCCTTCAAATAGAGACCGCGGAGATTAACCAAAGTCCACAAGGAAGAAGGCAAGGACTTTATTTTTGTCCCACTCAAGGCTAGAATACATAGAGAATGCATACATTCAAAAAAGGGATCGGGGATCACTGTTAGCTGATAGTTATATTGCAACAATAATGTGGACAAAGATCCGCAATTTGGCCTCTCCAACTCCAACAGACTGTCCAAACTACAGTGCATTAATGATATCTTATGCGGTTGCAACCATTCCTTCTCCTCTGGTGGATGCTTTACATGCTTACCAGTTTTTACTAAGAACCCTGAAGCTTCATTCAATGCAAAATCCCTTATAATGTCATGCATTTTGACATATTTTTCACTATCATCAACTCTCTCTAGCAATGATGCATCGGCAAGATTCATTACCATGTCGCGACCCTCATCCCGTGCCTCTTCAATGCTATCAACTCCTTGAATGTAGCCCTCCAACCAGTAATACTCTGCCAATTCAGTTATCAATATGTTCCAGTCTTCTGGGTACAATGAGCAGTACAAAAATAAGTTCCTTTCAAAATCATTAGGTAATCGATCATAACTGATTCTCAAGCAGGAGAACACTTCCTTTTCCATGCCTTTAATTTGAGACGTAGATGGTAATTGCAGTTTCCTTTGCGTGTTCGTCCACACAGAAACGTGAGTATTCTTTCTCAATGATGAACCAATTACTATGATAGCAAGTGGTAAACCACCACACTTTTTAACGATATCTCTAGCAATTGGCTCGATACGAGGAGACATGACAACATCTCCAACTTTTTCAATGAATAGACTCCATGCCACCTCTTCAGATAGTTTCTCCATTCGTATTTCCACATCTGTTTCCATTTGCCGACATACGCCAAAGTCTCGAGTGGTCAACAAGACTTTACATCCATTATCTCGATTTAGAATTGGGATCCCAACATTAGACAAATCAATTCTTTCCCAAATATCATCTAAAATCAACAAGAACTTCTTCCCACTTAAATGGTGGTATATGTTTGCTCTTAGTCGATCATCAGATATATCTATTGCAGTACATTTCAGACGTTCTGCAATATCATTTTGCACCTTTCTCCGGCTTCCTTCTCCTGAGACAGTTACCCAGATGATGACGTCAAACAAGTGAGATTTTTCCAGTCGATTGTTCAATAATTTCAAAGTTCTTGTCTTGCCAATGCCACCCATTCCCCAAATTCCAATCTTGCGGAATCTGACATCTTCTATAAGCCCTAGTATCTTCTGCAATCTAGGCTCGGAGTCGGTTGATGAATTAATTTCTACAATTTGTGGCTCAACTCTCTGCAATGGTGCATCACGAAACTCCCTTCCTGCGAATGCCAATCGACGATTGCCAAGATTTTTCATTTCCTGGATCATATCTACTATACGTTTGCCCAGCTCCATCCTAGATTTGACATTAGGACACCAGCCTGCAAGACATGTCTCGTCTTCCTCGTATTTTGCTTTAATGGAGTTCTCGTCTTCCTCGTATTTTGCTTTAATGGAGTCCACTTTATCTTTCGCCTTTTCCACATCATCAATCCAGCAGCGACATTCTTCTGTTGCAACTTTCAGTTGTTCTGTATTTTTCATTTCTTGCACATCCAACAATTGTGCAAACAAAGGTGTTGCATTTTTCTCCAAATCATCCATATTCCTTTTGAGATTCTTAATGTAACCAATTCGACGACCAATAGGATTCCATAAGAGTTTTACAATTTCTGAAACTGGTGCAATAATCTCCATGCCTGTAAGAAACTAGAAGACAATTAGGTACAGATCATCAATGGCATAAATAACGTCAGGCAAGAATAAATATCACCTAGTTAATTTAATACTCACGAACACATAAGATTTAATGATGTGGAGAGAGAGAGAAAGAGAGAGATGTGAAGTGGTTAACTCATTCTCCATTTATATGTTGATTGGTATTTAATTAAACTGAATGATGCGCTACAAATTTGACCTGTCTGACTTGGTTCCTTTTTTTTTTTCTCTCTCTCTCTCAACAAAGAGATCACATGTTAGGACTTTTAATGTAATTTAGGCCATCGAAATAGAGGACCCCATCACATGACAGCCATTCTAAACCGTCCTTTTCTTCCTTCAAGGTAGAAAGAAATTTAGCAAGACCGTCATCAGTCAAATTCGTCATTTTTAAAACATGTCATCAATATAAGAAGGAGAATCTCTAATTGATTTTGATTGTACACAGTAGATTTTGACCCTCCGCTAATTACTCCATAAGATTTTTTTTCTATTGACAGGGAGCCAAATTTTGTTTCGTTTGACTTATATGAATTAAGTTTGTTTATCATGTGAGCGCTTTAATTGTGAAGAACTTCTAGTCGTTTAATATTTAGGAACTACAAAAAGGAGATAATTTGGTTTGTATTTGTATGGTTTGACTACTGATGTATGCAAATAGGGGATAAATCCAGAAAAAAGAAATTTAATAGTTCTAGAGTTTCTAGTATTTTAATAGGATCTCTGATGCAAATTCTACGGGGAGGTAGGTACAGTGTGTTATTCTTTTCTTCTTCTTTATTTTTTTTTCTTCACTTTGTGGGGGATTTTGACTGGGGAGTCTCCTTATGCATTGATGTTTGGAATTAGAAGAGTTGCCTTGGGCCTGATGTACTTAAATTGGTTTTTTTGGTAAATGATTCTCTTCTGACCATGTTGTATGTTATGTGTTTGTTTTCATTCATGAAGGTGTAAGGTTTGTTTCTTATCAAAAAATTTTTCAAAGTATTCATTACTCCGAATATTTCTTTTGGTAAAACTGATTACTTCAAAGTTAAAGGGTGGGTCTTTGTCCCCACTACTGTTGAGCCTAGATGTTTAAATCCTGCCTTTTTTTTTTTTTTGAAAGCAAAGAAAAGGAATGCAGAAGCAGCTGTATTCTTCTATTTTCCTCGCAGGTTTCTTTTAGTTTTAATGGCATTAGGTTTCTATAGGCTGTGGGTTTCTTCTTTTTTTTTTTTTCAATTTTTTTTATTTTTTTGTTTCCGTGGCATTAGGTTTCCATAGTATGTGTCTCTTTTTTTCCCTTTTTTGTTTCAAATTTTATTTTATTGGTAAAATGGGTTCTTTTAGTTTTCGTTGCATTAGCTTTCCATAGACTCTGGGTTATTTTTTTTTTTTTTTTTTTTGTTTCAAATTTTGGGCATTGGCTTTTCCTCAGTCTTTTGTTTAAAATCACTTTTTATCATGGGGTTTTATGTGTATTTTCATTTTTATTTTGTATTTTCTTCTTCTTTTATTGCTTATCATTATAAGTCAATTATTTCTTTTACTTCCATTGGCTTCTTTTAGTTGTCTTTGTGAAGGCTTTTCATGGATTTGTTCTTTTTTTATTTCTTTTGTGGCATCAAATTTTCGTTTTTGAATATTAGATTATCCTTGGTTGGTTTGTTTCTTCTAAATTTATTTTCTCATTGTATTGTCTATTGGTCTTCATTTTTATATATTTTTATAGTTTTCAAAAAATTTATTGCCTATTATTTTGTATTTCTTTTATTATTATTTCTCAGTTGTAAACTTGTAATGGGTCTTTCTAGCTTTCTTGATGATGGATTTTGATTAATTTGTGGGATCTTTGGTCATCACCTTTTGTTCTCGGTTATTTAGTTTTTTTTTTTTTGTTTTTTTTTCATTGGTGTTTGATTCTTTTAAATTGCTTATGTTATTGGGGGATTCAATTTCGCAATTGAGTTCTAATTTCAAAATTGATTGAGAAATTGGAGCTCAACTTCGATTTCAGTTTTAACTTACAGGGGAGAATTTAGAGATTCAAGAGAATTCTTTCATTTTAGAGTTCAATCTAAAAGGAGTTTCTTTTTAAAGAGTCTAATCTTCCGCAGTCTCTAATCAATCTATGAGGGGGGAATATCGCCGCTCACCTGCGATTGACCCCGCTCATTTTTCTTCTTCTTTCTCCTCCTATTCCTTCCTCCTCCACTCATTTTCATCTTCTTCCTCCTTCTCTTCCTTCCTCATCCACTCGTTTTTCATCTTCCTCCTCCTTTCTCCAACTCCAACTCAAGCTCAAACCCAAATCTCACATATTAAACGTCACAATAGTGGGATATGGTTGGGTTTTGTGTTCTACACTCCTTGATCTCCGACGAGTTGTGGGTCACAAAGGAAATGTGTCGTGTTGAGTGATTATGTAAGGGAAGAGGGATCACTTTCATTAAACATAACCCTCCACTATCTGTTCTATGCATTTTGTTCTCCTTCATGTAACATGGTTTAATTGATTGTTGTTTTGTCGTTTGGGTTTTCATGTGTCCCATTAATTACTTCATGAGATTTTTTTTCTATTGACAGGGTGCCAAATTTTGTTTCGTTTGACTAATATAAATTAAGTTTGTTTATCATGTGGGTGCTTTAATTGTGAAGAACTTCTAGTCGTTTAATATTTAGGTACTACAAAAAGGAGCTAATTTGGTTTGTATTTGTATGGTTTGACTACTGATGTATACAAAGAGGGGATAAATCCAGAAAAAGATATTTAATAGTTCTAGAGTTTCTAGTATTTGAATAGGATCTCTGATGCAAATTCTAGGGGAGGTAAGTACAGTGTCTTACTATTTTCTCCTTCTTTATTTTTTTTTTTTCCTTCACTTTGTGGGGGATTTTGATTGGGGAATCTCCTTATGTATTGATGTTTGGAATTAGAAGAGTTGCCTTGGGCCTGATGTACTTAAATTGGTTTTTTTTGTAAATGATTCTCTTCTGGCCATGTAGTATGTTATGTGTTTGTTTTCATTCATGAAGGTGTAAGGTCTGTTTCTTATCAAAAAAAAATTTCAAAGTATTCATTACTCCGAATATTTCTTTTGGTAAAACTGATTACTTCAAAGTTAAAGGGTGGGTCTTTGTCCCCACTACTGTTGAGCCTAGATGTTTAAATCATGCCTTCTTTTTTTTAAGGGGGAATCGGCGAGAGGTCCCTGAACATTTCACTTTATTGCCTTAGGTCCACAATCTTTTTTTATAGTGTAAAATGTCCTTTTTCCAAATTTGAAAACATAAAGTGTCTAATTTACCCTTTCTTCAAATCATATCCCATGACTAGTGGGATAAGCCATTAATAATGGTCAACTACCATTAAATTAGTCACGATTAATAAAATTTCACTAATGATATTTTCAAATAAAGTTCAAAAAACAGGAAACAAATTTCAAATAAATTTCTAAAAATGAAATAAATTTTAAAAACGCAAATAAATTTTAAAAGATGAAAATCAATTTCAAAAGATCCAAATAAATTTCAAAAGATGTAAATAAAATTAAAAAAACAAAATTAAACTCTAAAAAAACAAAAACAAATTTCAAAAAATAGAAATAAATTTGAAATAATGCAAATAAATTTCAAAAAATGCTATAATATCAAAAGAATATAGAGAAATTTAAAAAGACGCAAATAAATTTCAAAAAATCTATAATTTTTCAAAAGATGAAAATTAATTTAAAAAGACGCAAATAATTTTCAAAAGAACTAAATAAATTTCAAAAGATGAAAATCAAATTTAAAAGATCCAAATAAATTTCAAAAAAGTGTAAATAAATTTAGAAAAACACAAATACATTTGCCACAAACTCGGATAAATTTGTCCAAACTCAGATAAATTTGTCCCATAACTCAGATAAATTAGCCAAAACTCAGATAGATTTGTCCAAAACGTAAAGAAATTCATTCCAGAACTCAGATAAATTTACAAAAAACTCAAATAGATTTGTTCAAAATTCAGATAAATTTGCTAAAAAATCAGCTAAATTTGTCCATAACTCAGATAAATTTGTTCCAGAACTCAGATAAATTTGTGCAAAATTCAAAACAATTTGAAAAAATAGTCAAAACTCCGATAAACTTGATAAAAACTTAGATAAATTTGACAAATCAATGGAAGACGGAGGAGATTAGATCAACGGAACACGAAAGAGATCAGATCAGATCTTGAAAAGGCTGCATCACATATTTACTGCTGATTGTGAGATCGGTTGGCCACATGCAAGTGGAGAAGAGGGGTCTCATTCGATAACTTTGACATCTCTAATTAATCACCCATACCGAATTTAGATATGCATCTTCAACAGTAGGTGAGTAGGTGAAGGCGATTTTGTAAAGATTTGGAGATCATTCCAAGCATTACAGTAGATGACTTCAGATAATTAGATTTCTTTGAAATTCTCTAAATCTCATTGTGAATCTATTGAAGATCCATCATCCACAACCCCAAAACTTCCTGCAGATGGAGATTTTGCTCAAAAACAGTAAAAATCTTCGAAAACGAACAATTTCAGCTATGTAAAACCGATCTATAGATTTGCGATTGAATCTAATCCGAAATATTCAGATTAACCGACCTTTTCACCATATCAGAGCAGAGACTTCATGTTTCGGAGCTTTAAAGAGTCGAAAATGGAGGTTTTTTGGATCTGGAACGCTTACACACAGCTCTCGATGCCAATTGTTCGAAGAAAGCTGATTAAATTCGAAAGAAAAAAGTAGGTTGAGAACGATGATTTCGGTTTTGATTTTGCACAACAGAGATTAAAGGCGATGAGAAACTGTTTCTGGATACTTCGTAACATCAAAAATGCCGATTCCGATGGCGATATTTTTCAGTGGCAGTAGTGGAATCATAACGAGAGAGAAAAGAGAATATGCAGCTCAAAAAGACACTAAATAGCATAAAAGAACGACGGCAAAAGTCCAACCTGGATTCTCCGGTCCGCCGGCTCTATAAAGAGTCAGGATCATATGATGCTCTAACTAAAAAAAGAGATAATTACAGGAAAGAAGCACACCGGGCCCGGAGTCCAAAAGATGGCGAACGCCGGGCCAAGGATAAACGTGTTGCAATTCTTCGTCTGCACCGCCAAGACGCAGTAGCTGGATGGGAAGCACGTGGTGTTTGGATAGATTGAAGGAAGGAAGCAGCGTCAGAATTTGGGGAAGGGGGGAATGGAAGATTTGAAATTTGAAATTTCAAAATTAGATGCCTAAACAGTTGGAAGAGGGCAAATTAGTCATGTAAATTGTATCCAGGGACTTTTGACTGTAAACAGTTTAGCTGCTTGAACTAGAGCCCTTAAAAAGAATTTGCTTGGATTGGAGGCTTGATAGATTCAATTTTAGGGACCTTTCGCTAATTATCTCTTTTTTTAAAGCAAAGAAAAGGAATGCAGAAGCAACTGTATTCTTCTATTTTCCTCGCAGGTTTCTTTTAGTTTTAATGGCATTAGATTTCTATAGGCTGTGGGTTTCTTTCTTTTTTTTTTTTTTCTTTTTTTTCAATTTTTATTTTATTTTCTAGTTTCCATGGCATTAGGTTTCCATAGTATGTGGGTCTCTTTTTTTCCCTTTTTTGTTTCAAATTTTATTTTATTGGTAAAATGGGTTCTTTTAGTTTCGTTACATTAGCTTCCCATAGACTGTGGGTTTTTCTTTTTTTTTTTTTTTTTTTTCAAATATTGGGCATTGGCTTTTCCTCGGTCTTTTGTTTAAAATCACTTTTATCAGGGGGCTTTATGTGTATTTTCATTTTTATTTTGTATTTTCTTCTTCTTTTATTGCTTATCATCATAAGTCAATTATTTCTTTTACTTCCATCGGCTTCTTTTAGTTTTCTTTGTGAAGGCTTTTCATGGATTTGTTCTTTTTTTATTTCTTTTGTGGTATCAAATTGTCGTTTTTGAATATTAGATTATCCTTGGTTGGTTTGTTTCTTCTAAATTTATTTTCTCATTGTATTGTCTATTGGTCTTCATTTTTATATATTTTTATAGTTTTCAAAAAATTTATTGCCTATTATTTTGTATTTCTTTTTATTATTATTTCTCAGTTATAAACTTGTAATGGGTCTTTCTAGCTTTCTTGATGATGGATTTTGATTAATTTGTGGGATCTTTGGTCATCGAGTTTTGTTCTTGGTTATTTAGTTTTTTTTTTTTTTGTTTTTTTTCGTTGGTGTTTGATTCTTTTAAATTGCTTATATTATTGGGGGATTCAATTTCGCAATTGAGTTCTAATTTCAGAATTGATTGAGAAATTGGAGCTCAACTTCGATTTAAATTTTAACTTACAGGGGAGAATTTAGAGATTCAAGAGAATTCTTTTATTTTAGAGTTCAATCTAAAAGGAGTTTCTTTTTAAAGAGTCTAATCTTCCGCATTCTCTAATCAATCTATGAGGGGGGAATATCAATCTATGAGGGGGGAATATCGCCGCTCACCCGCGATTGACCCCGCTCATTTTTCTTCTTCTTCCTCCTCCTTTTCCTTCCTCCTCCACTCATTTTCATCTTCTTCCTCCTTCTCTTCCTTCCTCTGCTCATTTTTCATCTTCCTCCTCCTTCCTCCAACTCCAACTCAAGCTCAAACCCAAATCTCACATATTAAACGTCACAATAGTGGAATAGGGTCGGGTTTTGTGTTCTACACTCCTTGATATCCGACGAGTTATGGGTCACGAAGGAAATGTGTCGTGAAGAGGGATCACTTTCATTAAACATAACCCCCCACTATCTGTTCTATGCATTTTGTTCTCCTTCATGTAACCTGGTTTAGTTGATTGTTATTTTGTCGTTTGGGTTTTCATGTGTCCCATTGATTGATGAAGAAAAAAGGAAAATCATGAAGTTGCATTAGGTTTTGACTGTTTTCAGTTCAAGTATACACCGTTGATGGACGAGACAAGGGAAAGGAGGAGATTGAAAAGGGAAAAAAATTGACAAATGATCGATCGTAAAAAGGCAAGAGGAGCGGCGATATCCTCTCTCAAGGAAAACTAAAAAAATTAAACCAAATCAGGCCTGTAGGACCACTACGGTACATGGAGACTTTTTGAGCCCCTTTTAATCTTCAATGAGTCCAAGGGGAATTTTTCGATAAAATCCCCATATATCAAAGTTGGACACCATTAAAAGTTCTCTCATTTAAATTCAATTTTAATTTGTAGTTGGTTATACTTTTTTTCCTTTTGACTAAACTTGATAGTTATATATATATATATATAATTTTAAAAATGAGTAAAACTCAATATACCAATTTTTGCGGGATTCACATGACATTATGTTTTTCTTGTTTTTCTACATTTAAATATGACATTATCAGGATTATATTTCTTCAATTTAAATATATTTCTATTCATTCTACATTTAAATTAATAGATATATCTTTTTTAAATAATAGCAACACATATTCGAATTTATAAGATTTTAAAGAATATAATAACTTTTATATATATATTTTTGAAAATTGTTATTATAATTTTACATTTTAGTAACTTATTAAGATGTGAGATGAACAGTATTTTAACTTATCATTTTTTATTTAGTTTTTCTATCTTAAACTCAATTCAAATATAATTGCAGCTTATATAATTTTATAGCACTATTTACTTTTTGAATAAGTTCTTAGGTATATAATTTTTTGAATGATAAATACAATATATATCTTATCTTAGGTAAAAACTATATTTATTTATTTTTTATTTATTTTCTGTCCACTAATATGGGAAGAAATTCAAATTTTTAAATATATTCTTATTTATTTATTTATTTTTTTGCCCGGCTTGTCATGAGCAATCCAACGTCATCCAACCTAGATTTAAAGTAAAAATTGGATCCTCAGTCCAACATCATCCAACCTAGTTAGAAAGTAAAAATTGGGCCCAAGTTAAGGGCTTAGAATTTATAGGATTCATATGTATCGAGAATTTCTAAATTCTCAAACACGTGGGCTTCTTTAATCCTCATTTGTATTTGGGCATTTAGAGCATGTTTTTTTATTAGAATTTTTAACAAGAATTTGTCATGCTAGGATTTTTAAATGTGATGTGACATTTTATCACCAAGCATTTACAAATGGCATGTTGTTGCTCAAGCATTTCAAAATTCTTCCAACTAAAATGTGTCAAATGATATTTGAAATTTTAGGAATTGTAACCTCGTTCGCAAATTTCAGAAATTCTTCCAAGTCGTCGGTTAACCCTTGACCCACGCTTGCAGGACACGCAGAGTGGCTCCACCATAGACGCTCAGCTGGTTTGGTTAATGGTGCAAATAATCTTATTGAAGTTAAGTTTTTTATTTGTTTGAATAATTTTCGGATGTAGCTTCTTACGGATTTGAAGAGCATCATGGGATCGATTATTCAAAGGGGGCATGATTTGAACATTAGCAATCCGAGCACGCTATACTTGGCGGTTGAGCAGGTGGACAGATTGAGTTGAAGGATGTCTCTCGAGGAAGCCTAGCAACCAAGGCCATGTACCCAGCCGAGGACATGCACTCGCTCTCGCACCCAAGGGGGGTCCCAGCCATGATGTGCCTTCTCTTGAGTTTTTTTTTTTGTTTAAAAGAGGTGTTTGATGGCCTGTAGTACTGGATTCTATTGTTGTTGAGAAACAAAGGTTTTTTTTTTTTTTTTTCTGAACTTGTATTGGATGTTGCATTTTGTTGTTTGCGATACATGTGTCATGATGTCTTATTATTTTATTGTTTGCTATCATGTGTTTTGTATGTCTTATTATTTTGTTACAGAATTATACTGTTGCCAAATTAAACGTGTTCAATCACTCAGGACCTGAGTGACCAAACAAATGTGTTAGTGCTCGGCCACTTAGGGCCGAACAGTCATAATAATGTTCGGCCATGCAGGGCCAAACGGTAGGCCCTGAACATCCGAGTAGTTTGGGTCAAAACACTCCCAAACTCGCTTCAAAAAAATTGAGTAGCGTCCCTTCAGTTCCGAGAAAACACAAACGTTGAGAATGCAGGGGGAATGGAAGGGAAAGGAGGAATGAAAAGAGGAAGCAGGAGAATAAAAAATGACGGAAGAGGAAGAGATATGAGGAGAACAATGATGGAAGAGGAAGAGAGAGTGATGAGAGTCTAAAATATATCATTTAGGCCCTTCAGTTTAGACTTTGATATACACTCCGATGAGTTTAATTAGTTTTATTATGTTATTTTTATGTTTACAAGTCCCTAGGAGCATTGGGAAGAAATTGGTGCAAAATAGGAAGAAATTGGAAAAAATGCCGAAAATCCAAAATTGGTGCTTACTGGCTCCGGGCATCGGGACGCCTAGTCACAGAGAAGACGCAGGAATTTTTATTCCTGATGTCCGGACGCCCGGACCGGATGGATGACCGCCTCAAGCATGTTTTGACGAGATTTTTGGGGCCAAAACTCTATAAATATGATACCTAATCTCATTTTAGAGGGATTCACATCATGGGAGAAGTTCTGAAGGCTGGTTTTGGTGCTTTGGAAGAGCGTCAATGGGGATTTCGTCAGAAATTCTTCGCCAATCGTCTTCCATGAGTAACAAATCTCCATCTTAGGGTTGTGATGAAGCCCTAGGGTTTTATTTTAAATGCTTTGATTATATGACATTGATGTTATTCATTGTTGGATTCTCTTTATTAATACGAAATCTCTTTTTGGTATTTTATTCTTGTAGTTTGGAATACAAAGTCATATAATATGGTGCTTGAATGTGTGTGGAGTTAAAGTTAAGATAATCTATGCCTTAGAGATAGGTTATGCCCAGATCTAAACCCGCACTCTTATTTGTTGACTCTGTAAATGTTTGTAACCAGAACGAGTCTTGAAAGCATTAATAGTAAAACCCTAGATCTATATTTGTCATTGCACGAGGGTAAGGTGGATTCATACCCTAAGACTTTTCTCCGATTAGATCAAAACCTTGTCTTTTAATTTGTTAATTTAGGAATTACAACCAATCAAACCAAAACTTCGTTTTCTAATAGGATTAGTTTAAGAATCAGAACATTGTTTTCTATTAGGATTAGTTTAGGAATTTAGGAAACAACACAACTTAGCCTTTTTGTCTCAGTGGATACGATACTCGGTTAGCATCTTTGCTTTTTCAAGCAGAGATAGTAACGGAGAATAATATATATTAGCAACCATGTTTTAGGACGGTCAAATTTTGGGCATCCGGACGCACGGACCGGATGGATGACTGCCTTAAGCATGTTTTGACGAGATTTTTGGGGCCAAAACTCTATAAATATGATACCTAATCTCGTTTTAGAGGGATTCACATCATGGGAGAAGTTCCAGAGGCTGGTTTTGGAACTGTGCGTAAAGCGTCAATGAGGATTTGGTCAGAGGTTCTTCACCAATCGTCTTCCATGAGTAACTAAATCTCTATCTTAGGGTTGTGATGAAGCCCTAGGGTTTTATTTTAAATGCTTTGATTATATGACATTGATGTTATTCATTGTTGGATTCTCTTTATTAATACGAAATCTCTTTTTGGTATTTTATTCTTGTAGTTTGGAATACAAAGTCATATAATATGGTGCTTGAATGTGTGTGGAGTTAAAGTTAAGATAATCTATGCCTTAGAGATAGGTTATGCCCAGATCTAAACCCGCACCCTTATTTGTTGACTCTGTAAATGTTTGTAACCAGAACGAGTCTTGAAAGCATTAATAGTAAAACCCTAGATCTATATTTGTCATTGCACGAGGGTAAGGTGGATTCATACCCTAAGACTTTTCTCCGATTAGATCAAAACCTTGTCTTTTAATTTGTTAATTTAGGAATTACAACCAATCAAACAAACACTTCGTTTTCTAATATGATTAGTTTAAAAATCAGAATTTTATTTTCTATTAGGATTAGTTTAGGAATTTAAGAAACAACACAACTTAGCCTTTTTATCCCAGTAGATACGATACTCGGTTAACATCTATGTTTTTTCAAGCAAAGATAGTAGCGGAGAATAACTTATATTTGCAACCATGTTTTAGGACGGTCAGAGAGGGAGAGAAAATTGGAGGGAAATCCATTTGTTTTAGTGGTAGTGTACAGAGCAATTGGAGGACTTTAAAACATTTAGTTATGTCCATTTTCATCATTTCACTGATGGGTATGTTGGTCTTCAAATATTCGGGTGTGCACCGAGCAACTATGGATGTACATATTGCAGCTCCTTTTTTTTTTTTTGCTTCTAGGCAAATAACATCGATGTAACTCTCACAATTGTATGTAGGTGATGGTCGGATATGTTGTGGGTGTATTTTTTTTTAGCTAATTGAGAATTGCAACTCATGATTTAGGGTAGATAATGTAATATAAAAGATGTTCAATGTGTGCATCAACCTCTTAATGGAGTCCAACCACCAATGTAATGGAGTAATCCAAGTCTTTCAAAAAGGGGATTCGGAGCACAGTTGTAGGAAAAAGACAAAACACAATTAAAAAAAAAAAAAAAAAAGAGAGACTTGCACAGGATATAAGGTAGTTTTGCATTAGGCCTATCGACATAAACGATGTCGGAAACGGCCAAAAAAAAAAGGCAGAAAAGCAGGGGGAGGTTCATTTCTCTTTAAAAGAGTTTACTATGTCCATTCTTGTGTAGTGCCCATCTTTGGGTTTTTGCCTGTAAATTCCTTTAAAATTTAACTGCAAGAGTCAAAGTTTTAAAGGAAAAAACAAGAAAAATTATCTAATACATTATATTGAAAGAATAATGGGTCAAAGAAAATGAAAAAATTGGAGAGTAATTATGAATATTCTAACATGTGATGAAGAAGGAACATATATATAAAAGAATAATCAATCTAAATAGTTGATGGTACGAAGTGTGAATTTACTGCATTTCATTGATTCTTTGATTTTACATATTTATTATTTAGTTAAATTAGTAAATATAAATGATAATAGTTTTTCTTGATAAACATGATTACATGAAAACTCATGAGAGAAGTTATACGGAGCTGATAGATTTTAGAGAAATATCAAAGAGTATAGATTTTAAGACCTTGATTATTTCTCTTTAATTTCTTTAAAAAAATTGATTTTAACTTGAAAACGACATTTGCCTCATTACCAAATATTTCAAGGGTCATTTGATAGGAAGGAGATATCGGGCTTGAGATCAACATAGGTTTTGAACGGTTGAGTTTGACCAGCTTAAAGGTGACAGATACCATTTGCATGTTGAAGGGCTGAGATGTAAAGGATCATGACCAGAAAGGACAATTAGTTCCTACATGCGAACCACATGTAAAGCTCCCCCCCTGTGAGGGGCTACTAGGGGCCACCTTTGATCCCCACCCATATGCAGCTAATTTCACACTCTCATCCAATATGCATGATTTAGCACCATACCCGATTTCATACTCTTTGGCCTATTCACAACCTTTGGATCAAACGTCATAAAATTCTGTGGTTAAAAGACCATTAAAATTTAAGGGTCTTCAAAGCCAGGGCTAGAATGATTTGAGGCTGCTGATCTTTTGCATGACCACCCTTATCCATGAGGATACCTTTCTATCTATCCCACTCTCTTCCATAGGAATCCATTCAAGCGGGCCCTACGGTATGGGCCACGGTATGCCATCTGCTTGTAGATGATGATGTTTCTAAATAAATCATCTTTCGATATCTTTAAAAAGAAAAAAAAATCGGTCTTTCAACAAATAAAAAAGTTAACCATAGAACATGTGGTGTCGCTACAAGATATGATTTTTTCTCCCATTCGGCCACAATATTTTTTTTCCACCAGAGAACATGATTTTTAGTTTTCCTTTTTCTTGGCAAGGTTTTTTTTTTTTTTTTTTTTTTTAAATCTTTCTTGTTTAAGGGCGAGGACGACTCTTGTAATTAAGGTTTTATTATATATTATGGAATCTTTAAATGGATTATCAATTTCAGCTTTATCCTAAAGATTGGAGACACTCTACAGTGGATTGAATAAACACAGACATTAACTCATTATGATCATCAAGAACTAGAAGAGATCAACTCAGGGCCAGCTCTAGCATAGGACCAGTAGAGCCTTTGTTTTAGGCCCAAAAAAATAAGGCCCCCATAATAGCAGCTCGCATCTTTTAAAATTCTAAAAAAATAAATCCCTTTATTTTTCTCTCCAAAATATAAGGCCACATAATAACTCTCTTTAAAAAGATACAGGCTTAAATTGTCATTTAGGCCTATTATATTTCCAAATCTGCCCCTTATATTACTATTGTCAGGTGTCCAATTGATTTTATCACACCATATATTTCCAACAGTCCATGTGCAACTTTACAAGCCTTTTTCATTATTTTTGTGTATCCTATTTCAACAGGAGTCATTCAGATTTGATCCATGATGTGATTGTAATAAATTCATAGCTTGAGATTTCATCTCTAATAATAGATCTAAAAATTTAAGATAAACAATAGGCCCCTGCCAAAATTTATTCACTTGCCACAGTGCATATCAGCACCATGCATCTGGAACATCCAATACGTGGGGCACAACTCTGAAGTCCATCTTGAATGGTCCTGACTCATGATGCGTATGCTATGATGCACAGATACTTCAAAATGGGCAACGTATCATATCCGATACTTCACTTTTTATGTATAAAATCCATGTCACTGCCGTGTTCTTGTGGTATCCATGTCGTATCTATGCATTATAGTGCGTATGCGTATCGAAAATGCTTCCCACACCACTAGTGGCAGATTCAAGATTGATTGATTGATTTATTTATTTTTGGGGGGTTTGGGGGTCCAAAATCTTCATGTGGATTTTGGAGGTGGGCTTATGATAGATTAGCAAAACTTGAATATTAAAACTTAATTAGTAATTTTGCATCACAAAAAAGCAAGAAAATAAATTTTAAAATAAAGTATTTATAATAATATTAAAACATAGAAAATGCCTCATTTAGGATTGTTGCTTTAGGCCTTAAATTGTCTCGAGCCAGCCCTAGGGCCAAGTCAATACAATGACTCTTAAGTACGAGTTATTGAAAACAAGGGTTTGCCTAGCAACGGAATTGTTGGGATTTTAAAGTACCACCACTTATGGATTTAGCAGGGAAACTTTATTGCTTCCTATTTTATAATGCTTTGGGTCATTTGTTATTTTATGCTTGAGAAATGCCAGACAAATTTACATATTAAGTTTTAAATACTGAAACATGACAATGTATTGATGCAAACACCAACTTCATATCACTCTCAATAGCAATTCATTTTACTACATCTGTTTTAACTAGATATGCATATATCATTTATGAGGTGGGAAGAGGAGGAAGAGAGTTTTTATAGTTTCTCTACAATTTAGTGGGCTCCTGGACCCCAAAACTTTACAAGAAAATAAACAGCTCATCCTAGGCGTAGTCAATGGTTTGGATGATGAACTGGGAGCCTACAATTAGGGGTGTAAAATATTGGGCCGGGCTGCGCTAGCCCTGGCACTTTGACGGGCCCATCATGGCCAATGGAAGGACCGTGCTGGCCCCCCTGGCATCTACCCTCTCCCCCTTTGACTAGCCCGTCATGGCCAATGGTAGGAAACCCCCACCCCCCACCCCCAACCCCCAAAAAAAATAATAAAACAAAATTAAAAAAAATAATTAAAAAAAAACTAAAAAAAAGGCTACGTGTTTGTTGACAGTTTTACACCCCCACCCCACAGCAACCAAAAAAGATCATATTAGGGATTGTGTCATTTCTAACACTAGTTAGATTTGTAAATACCCCGTTTCAAGTAGAAGACAACTTTTTAGCATTAGAAATATCATAGTATTAAAAAATTATCATAGTTGTAATTTTTAAAATTTATCTCTAGTTAAAAATTATCGTCATAGTTGCTGTAAACTTTATTTTCAGGGAACCATCGTACTTTTAATTTTTATTTTTAGTTTATAGAGGATAGAAATTTATTTTTAATTTATAACTTTTTAAAAGTTGGAATTATCATCAAACTTGTAAGTGTTATCTTAAGTTAAAATTTATCATCAAAGTTGTTGTGAATTTTATTTCAAGAAGTATAAAATAACTGAAATCTTATTTTTCATTTGTAAATTAGCATCAATAGTTGTGCATTTATTTTAATCATTTCAACTTTATTTCAAGTCGAAAATCTTAAAAGTCCATAAATTCCCTTTCAATTTACATAAAAAATAAAAAGAAATATTAGGAGGGGCCTGTGGGCCAGCCCTGCATGACAATTGTCATGCCATGTCCCGTGTTGGGCCGACCCCCTGCCTGCCTAAGCACGGCACAACCCAGCCCAACCCGGCTCAAGCACGACAAAGGCCAGCCAAATAGTGCCTGAACAACCCGTTTTACACTAGTACCTACAAGATTGCAAAGAAACATGCAGTAAAAATGAGATTGAGCAGTTTTTTATTTTTAACTAATTACTCAATATCACCGAGGATCTATGATGCGAAACTTAATACCTTGAGGGTTATCCATTTTATGAGAATCTTGAATGGCTCATCATGAATTAGGGGATGCATAAAAAATTGAAAATGGGCTTAGTATGTTTTTAATTTAGTTTTATCATATTTCTTGAAATTAGTAAAGATCTAAGACAAGAAACCTACACCCCGGTGTTCAGATCACAAATTGGGGCCCCACAAGAGAGCAAAAAAAATCAGAATAATGGGGTTAGGAGAAGCTTCTGATAGTATTGATAACATGATCTAGGCCATGCTTTGGGGCCACAATTTTCCTAAGGAGGCTGGGATCCAACGGTCCTCAAGGGGGACCGGGCCCGAATTCGGTCCCCCAGTCGGTCCAGGTAGCACACGCTTGTTTGTTTAATATCTATCATCATCTCACTGAGTCATCAAATTAATCATGTCTGTCCATTTGATGCACTTGGGCCCTGCCCTTATTTGAAGTTATGGTCTATTGCATTTTCAAAGTTGATCATGTTGGCTATAGTGGATATGTCCCTGGATACTCTTTCAAAAGGTTTCCAACTCTATGTCAGAAAAATGGGGCATATCGACAATAAAGTGGATACTGTTCACGAAGAACAATTGGAATGTGACGTTACAGTGATGGGGTTGGGTCGTGTAGAGTAACAGATGGGTGTGGGTTCGGGTATGAATATGATGCACGTGGAGGGCCGTTTGGTTGGTTGGATTCATGGAGTTGCAGGTGGGTTTGTTTTGGTGAATGAGAGTTTTGTTGAGGCTGGTGGTTAGATCCATTAGGATGGTTGCAGGCGATGGCTGCTCCATTTGGGACGATGTAGCCTGGTTTGGCATGGTTTGGCTGAATGGGTAGATGGGCTGGATATTGTTGGATGGGTTGTTTTAGGGTGATGAGAGAAACGGAGAGAGAAACGGGGCTTCTTTGGTGGTGAGATTAGATGGAAAATAAGGTGGGTCTCAGATGGAAGAGAGGATGGACAGATAAGAGAATCTGGCCGTATTCGGAGATGAAGATGGAGATCTGTTCTCTGCAATGAGCATATGAGCGGATGTTTTGGTAAGAGAAATGAAGGAGGGGCGGTTTTTCCCAAAGTCTCCAATGAAGAAGAACCCTACCCGAAAGAGTAAGAGGGAAAAATGATAAAAAATGCCAAAGACATATATCTGCTATTATCCCTAAAAAAAAATGGTATGTTAACACAAAGTTAAAGAGTCATAGTCCTTTGAATGTCTCACTACAATGCACGCACGTGTTTGTGTATAAGTTTTAAAAAAAAAAATCCACAAATTTTTCTCTCATGTGGAATTTCTTTTTCCAACCACCCCCATTGGATTTTATTTTCTAAGGAGTCACAAAAAAATAGCCTATTTTTGTGTTTTTCCACGAAGGAAAATAGCGACACCATACATAGATGTTAGTGTAGTGTAGAAAATCATTTCCGCAATCCTCGATTTTTCAACGAGAAACCAGCTATGCAGACGTGCAGTAAATTTACTGAGTAATGAACACACACTCTTACCCCTAGTGCCATCTTGACCAATTAGATTATGACCCTTTTTCCTTTTTCACTCTGTTGGCAAGTTTTTTTTTTTTTTTCCTTGTTTAAGGGCATGGAGGACTTTAGTACTTACGGATTTATTGTATACTATGGACTATTGTGAGAAAGTATCAGTTTCAGCTTTACCCGAAAGTATGAAGACACTCTACATGGATTGAGTAATCAACAATAATCCATGATGATCATCGATGAGAGATCTATTTTTCTCATTGTTTTGGAGTAAAATTTTCGTTTTTTTTTATCTTTTTATTAATTTTGGTACCCAACCAAGGACCCGGGACCATTAGAAGCCCTAACTATGGAGAAGGAAACATGCCGCACGGGACGACCGCCAAGAAATCGAACTCCAAGCAATAAAGTGAGATGCGAGATGACTAACCAATTGGGCAACACTTCTGAATGGGTAAGTTATTCTGTTTAATTGAAGATTTTGAAGTTTTGAGTTGTCATATGGCAGGCAACTTAGGAGGGTAAACGAAGGTTGAAGGAAAGGAAAAAAACCAAAGTCTTAATCCTTCCAAAAGAAGAGTATGAGTCCTCAAAATTTAACAATAACAAAAGGCAGAAAATGAAAGAGAAGCCAGAAGTTCTCGCATCATCATAAGGAATGAAATAAATTGTATCCAGGGTTGAGATCATAACATACCTGATGCTTGGCAGTCAGAAGATTGAACAAGATAAGACTCGAGATTCTTCAGCCGATCCGTTCTACAAGGACGCTCAGATTTCCTCTCGTGTTGTGCGCTATACAGGGACACTCAGATTGCCCATATAGCTAAAGGTGAATGCAAGCCTTGGGTCAATGCAAGTCTTGGACGGTTGAGATTGACTGGCTTAAAGGTCACAGTGACCATTGAAATCTTGGAAGGGTGAGATGTATGGATCGCTACAAAGGACAATTTGCTCCAACGAGCTGACTGCATGTACAGCTCAGCGCTCCATGAGGGCCACTTTGGCCCATATTTGATCAGTGCATCTCCCTCCACATTCTTGTCCCCAGTAATCTGCCACCGTACCTGGATTTCATGATCGAGGTGCCCTTGCTTACCACCGTTGGATTAAAATTTTAAAAAGACTACGGTTAAAAGGCCATTGAAACTTATTAAGGGAATTAATTCGAGGGCATTAAATGATCCAATGGAGCTGATTTTTTGCATTACCTTTTATCTAAAAAAAAAACCTTTCCATCTATCCTTTCACCAAAATTAGATATGCATCTAAGTGGGCCGTGGGCCCCACATAATGGACTCTACCAGACGTCATGTGTTGTCGGCCAATTATATGATACATTACCCTTTTTCTGATAAGAGAGAAAGGTTGACGTGGGGTCCACTCCGTACTCCATAATGCAAGGGGACAAACAGGGAAAATCATTAAAGTAGAATAAAGAACCTTTATCTTTTAAATATTTTTTAAAATCATGACTATAAAGTAAGAGAGAAAGGCAGACGTGGGGTCCACTCCGTACTCCATAATGGTGCCCACTTGCCTACCTATTGTAAGCTCAATGGTAACCTAGGCACCTTCCTTTCTAAAAAAAGACTTGCTAACCATTGTTAGCTCAAGGTTTATAGAATTTAATAGTGTGTGTGAGTGGGTGTTTGAATTGTATACTTTATATCACAAATGGTTAAATATGAATACTGAAGATAAAGTTTAAAAAATAAGTATTAAATAATTTTTCATTTTATTAAAATAGGGTAAGATGGAAAATGAAGAACTAAGGAAATAGTTAGTTACTCGTTTTCCATTTATTTTACTTCTATTCTATTTTCATCAAAGCGAAAGCTATTTAACACTTATTTTTTTAAATAAATTTATGATTTTCTTTTTTTAACTCCTGATGGCATAAATCTTTTGTATTCGATTTCTATATATTTTAATGTAAACAAATAGGACCTTAAACATTTTGGATCGAAAAGTATTTAATAATGAAAGTTCTTAAAGCAATCAAAATATGTAAGATTTGGACCAAATGAAAAACGAATTATTCAAAAGCCCAATAGTCTTTTTAAGAAAGGTCTTCTTTCTTGAAGTGTCCCTATTTAATTGTCTAATTCACTGGATCGGGCGTACCGGACTATATGAAAAAATAGTCCCACCATATATGGGTAAAAAATTAATAATAATAATAACTCATTAATGGACTTCCCACCGACTCCAGCAATTTAAGCGTGGGTAAAAGTGAGCAACCATTTAAATGTGGGTACAATTTTAATGTGGTTACAATTCAAGGGTAATTTTGATCAATGAGATTTTTGGATCTCCGACAAAGTGTCGTACACTCACATGAAGAGTCCTAATTGTATTTGGACAGTATTCATTGTATATATATATATATATATATATAATGATTTTAGTGATATTGCTTTCCTTCCCTCTAGTCTGCACGTGAATGCGATCATGTGTATGGCCCACCTCTGCTTCAGCAATAACGTCTGAGTCCCTTTATTCTGCACGTGATCATGTGTGTGGCCCACCTATGCATGTTATCATGTGCCTGCTTCCATGGTTCCTCCACATTATTGAAAGCCTTGTGTCATGTCCCTTTCTGAGCTGTGGTGTCTTGTCCCCTCTTCACGTCTGAGGCCTCAAGCAATGCATCCACACTTAGATTTAAATAATGACAGCTCTTTTCTATCAAGCAGCTCTCTGTGTAAAAACGAGAGAGGCCATTGAACAAGAGGCTTTTTGAAAAAATCTTTCCTTTTTTCCAAAGTGTTTTTTTTTTTTACCTAGGGCTGCGTGAGGACCTCCGTTGATGGAGAGAGAAAAAGTGCACTACAAGAAAAACCTTTTACTCTCTGGTGAAAAAGAAAAATGAAATCTTAAATTTTGGAAGGCTAGTGCTGGAAAAACGCTTCTCTTAATAGGGCCCACTGGATTGCATGATAACTATAAATGTCAGTCGGATCCAAAAAGCTATATGAGAGCTATTTTTGTGTGAAATTTGGATTTCATAAGATCATCTTAACCCTTTGATCCATAGTTCTAAAATTTAATAGTTTTAAATGCATCACTTTCTTACAATTTCAATCCACCGGTGAATAAAATTTGGATGAGTGTCAAATTTTGACTTATGACCATTCATTGAAGAGGAGGATAGTGCATGCGAAAAGATTAGATTAACTTAGGGCCTGTTTGAATGTATCGTGAATTGAAGTATCAAATCAAAAGAAAATAAAATATAAGGAGTTATGATAGTGTTTTACATTTAGTTGTTTGGCATGGAATCTTTTTGACTTTTTTTTTATAAAAAAGTGGATTTTTTTTTGTCTTTTAATGGAGAAAGGATGTTGCTTTTTTGACTTTATTTGAAAAATTCGGAGGATATTTTGAAATTGTATACTTTTGATATGATGACTTGTCATTTTTTGTCTTGATTCACTTTACTTTCACTTAACTAGTTAATTGCCAAACACACCCAAAGTGAGCCCACGCAAAAAAAAAAAAAAAAAAAAAAAGACAGGTGAGCCAAAGTGGCATTTTGGAAGATTACCCATTAAAATATTTGTTTGGGGCTGTGCTGCTGTGCAACACGCATATTGTAAAGCGTAATGGATCAAATTCATCTGCATACAACGCTGGACTTTGGTGGGATCCAGCAATCAACAGGTGGCAAGTAAAACGAAAGAAGAAAAAACCCAGTTTCTGGTTATAACTTGCAATCTTTTTAATCAAGAGAGAAAAAAGTTGGAATGGGTAAAAGTTAAGGATCATGATATTTGGTCCAAGTTAACCATCGTGATATGGGTGCCATCTAAGACTGGTTGTGCTCGAAAAAACATCACTTGGCATTTGCCATCAGCTTGTTTCATGTAATTGAAGTCTAAATTTTTAGACGCAATCAAAATTAAATAAACAAATTTGAGTTAATGATCATCAAATTATCTCTATTCTAATTGAAAAATGAATGAATGAACGGTGAAAAATAAATACCCAGCCACCACCCTAGTAGTTTAAATCCTAAAAAAAGTGAGGAGTGCATTATCTACAGCTTTGTCTTGAAGATGTTTTCGGTCCACTCACTTTTGCCTAGGCCCATGTTGAGACCTTTGTTTGATTTTGTGATTTCCATGCCCATAACCCTCACCCTCTTGATATTACTTTTTCAAAGAACCTTTAGATTAAACTCAAGTGTTCAGTTTTACTTAGGATATAATTGAAAAAGATACATGCCTCTTAAACCTTTACCAAACAAGCTCGAGGCTATATTTCGTTTACTTATGGGTTTCAACTTCAAGATGCCCCTTTTACCCAAAAAAAAAAAAAAAAACAAAAACCAAAAACCTTCAAGATGTCCCACGCGTCTTTGATCGTACAACATGGGCTCCTTGCTACTATGTCCCTTCAATTACGTGGTTTCTTACTTTTTCTAATGAAAGGATTTGACTAATTAATCTTTCTTTTATTAATTCTATCAACTATGATTTCAAAGCAGTTCTCTATTATTTCTCTCTTTGTCCTTTCCTTTCTTAAGGAGGGCGTTTGGAAACTCTAGTCTAATTTCAGGGAGCTAATTAGATTAAGGTCTAAAATGAAACGTCCTAAAACTTTAATTTTAACTTACAACTAATTTTACAGTAAGGTTATAAAAGAAAGCTCTACTTTGATATTAGCGGCTTTGGTAGACGGTAGACCTATCTATAAATAAGCACTTAGAGGAGGGAATTTCTCTTTCATTTCTCTAAAATTTTGATTTTAACTTGAAAATGACCAAATATTTCGAGGATGAGATTTTCGGCTCTCCTCCTCCTGCTTAGTGTCCTACACTCCTACACTCACATGTAGGGTGCTATTTGTATTTGGTTAGTACTCGTTGCATAGTGAATTCGTTTCAAGGGAATGCAGCTATGAGTGACAGTTTGAAAAGTCCCCCCCAGTCCCTCATTCCCGCCCAATTCCACCAACCTTTTCCGACAGCCTCCACCGGTCAACCTCCGCCCTACCAACCTTCCCCGACTATCCTGGCCCAGCCTCTGTCTCGACCAGCTCTCCTTCAACCTCCCTCCACCTTTCCCATAGCGCAGCCCCTGCTCCCTCCCTTCTCGTCCTCCCAACCTCCAACCTCTTTCCTCTCAGGTCCTGGTAGTGCAGAGCTGAACCTCCCTCCCTTCTCGTCCTCCCATCACTTTCCCCCTCTTCTAGCTACCCCATCAGTTTCCTCGCTGGCCTCCCAACTAGTTCCCCCACCAGGCCCCCAACCAGTTCTCCAACCCGTCCCTCCCCCTCAAAACTTCCCCCCTCCTTCCTGGCAAACAAACTTCTTCCCTCAGCACAGTCAATCCTCCTTTCTTCAAGCTGACCCCCTAGTCTCCAATCTTTCCCCTGCCTTTCCTTCTTTCCCATCGTCAGCAAGCTCCCCCCCCTTTCCTCGGCCCTCTTTTGCTAACTTGTTTGTCTCTTCTCCTCCTCTGCAACCTCCTACCCCCAGCTTGCCTCCTGCATCCTTCCCTGTCTCCTCCTGGAAAAACGGTAAGCCATCCCTTACTATTCCTTTCTCTATGATTTCTTCTAGCAAAGAATCTTTTACCAATGCAGTCATAGGTAGGTTTGTAGGAAGACGTCCTTCCTTGGAATGGGTTGAGGAGAGAGCTAGACTCTGGCCTCTTTCTAGGCCCTGTATGGTTTCCCTGACCATTAAAGGCAACTTCCTCTTCCGTTTCAATTCCCCTGAAGATAAAGCCTCCATCCTTGGTCTCTCCCCTCTCACCATGGACAAGTTCAAAGTTCTCTTCCTGCCTTGGCTTCCAGGCCAAGAGGAATCACCTTGGCCATCCTTAGTTCCAGTATGGATTAGATTAAAAGGGCTGCCCTACCATTGCTGGAGCCAAAACATCATCTTCTCCATAGCAAACTCAATAGGTCTTCCTATCAGGCTTGACAACATTACCCTAGGCCAAAAAATCCTATCTTTTGCCAGAGTTCTGGTCACCTTAGATCTGTCTAAGCCAAGACCAAACTCAATTCTGGTGGAGCTTCAAGGAGAGACAGAACTGGAAATAGAATTAGAGTATGAAAATCTCCCCTGCCCTCACTGTCTTTCAGCTAGGCATAAGCACTCCTCTTGTCCCTTCTCTCCTTTAGACAATATCAGAGCAGTCAACCCTTCCCCTTCCATCACTCTGGCCTCTGTCCAAAACGTTCCAGGTCCTCAAACCAATCCCCTCCCAGCAAGTTTATCCAACCAAAATCAGTTCATCGTCTCTTCTCCCTCAGGCCAACCAATACTAAATCTTCCCCTTCTCACTAACCTACCTTCTCCCCCTGCTTCAATCCATATTCCCCCCCAGCTAGCTGCTCTCCCCCAGACCAGACCTCTTTCCCTTCTAGATAAGCCTAACCACCTTCCTTCTAGCAACATGCAGTCCCTCTCCACCTCAGTAGCAAATAGCTCCCTCTCTCCATCTCCAAAACTTTCATCTAGGAAGTCCTCATCCTCCAATTCACAAACCCCTTCTCTTTCCTTTTCAGACCTGCCTTATGATGCTATCACAGAGGTCCTCCACAGAATTCCCATAGAGCCAATAGATACCTCCAACCCTTTTGACATCCTAGATAAATGCTCTTTGATTGACCCAGTCTCCAACCCTTCCACATTTGGCCGCAATCTCCACACCTTCTTAGAAGGAAACTCTTCTTCTTCCTCAGATCTTCCTCCAGGATTTGAGAATACCATTCCTCCTCTTGATCCTCAGTCTCTTGGCCACTCCTCACCTTCAGTAGCTGCCCAATCTTCAGGACTACACCAAGGCCAATCTCCCCCCCCCCCCCCCCCCCCCAGCTGCTTCAGCTTCAAGAATTAAGCTCCACTCAGAGGCAATCAGTTCCTCCTTAGCAGAGGCTGCCACCAACACTAGACCACAAAATAAAGGCAAAACAATAGGAAGACCAATCCTCTCCAAAGACCCCTCCTCTGGCCCAATCACCAGGAGATCTAGAGGAAGACTCTCCCGCCCCAACCTGTCTCCATGTTAAGAATCCTTTACTGGAATTGTAGGGGAATAGCAAACTCCCCCACTAAAAGAGCTCTGGCTAACCTGGTCCATCACCATTCCCCTGACCTCATCTTTCTTTCAGAACCTATGACCCTTTTTTCCTCAACCTCCTCCCTTAAGTTGAGTAATTTCGGTTTCGACACATTCCACTCCAATGCCTCTTCAGACTCTGTCACCAATTTATGGTGCATCTCTGAGTCCTCTACCCATCTTTCCACCTCCACTTCAGACTTTTCCAACCAGCACCTTACAATGCTCATCCAAAATTCCCTCACTGGACTCTCCACTCTCATTACAGGAGTATATGGCTCCAACAACTCCTTTCTCAGAAAGGAGCTCTGGAAAGTGCTCATAGACACCTCTTCTACTCCCCTCCCCTGGAGCATTCTAGGGGACTTCAATGCCACTCTCTCCCTTGAAGACAAACTTAGCCTTCGCCAGCCCAATCCTTCTATCCTCAGAGATTTCCAAGAAACTGTTCTCCAAGCTAGTCTAATAGAAGTCCTCTTCTCAGGTAACCAGTTCAGTTGGTCCAAAAACAGGCAGGGTCTTTCTTATGTGGCAGCTAGGCTTGATAGAGCCTTAGTCAATCCTCAATGGATGGCCCTTTTTCCAGACCCAATCCTTCATCATCTCCCTAGGATCTCTTCAGACCACAGCCCAATCCTCCTAGCCAACAAAACTCAATCTCCCCCCTCAAAAGCTCCTTTTAGACTTGAAAACAAATGGCTATTGAATTCTTCCTTCTTGGAGGTTGTCAAAACAAGTTGGGATGCTCCTACCTTTGGCAATCCCCAGTTCATTCTAGCACAAAAGCTAAAAGCCTTGAAGGCTTCTCTCAAGATTTGGAGCAAAGCTTCCTTTGGCAACTTGCAGCAAACTATCCAAGCAGCTGAAATTCGAGTGCTCCACAGTCAACAGAAGCTTGATTCCTCCCCTTCAGAGTCTGCTAGAGCAGAGCTTCTCTCAGCCAGAGCAAAGCTCCATGATGCTCTAAAAGTTCAAGAGATCCATTGGCTTCAGAGATCCAGAATAACTTGGTTGAAGGAGGGAGACAAAACACAAAATTCTTCCACCATTCAGCTAGAGCAAGGAGCTCCTTCAACAAAATCCATCAAATCACTGTAAATGGCAGGACCTTTGAAGATCAAGCTTCTATCCAAGCTCTGGCCGTGGATCATTTTTCTTCCCTTTTCCAGCAGCAGGACAGTCACCCTTGTCCCTCTCTGTTTCAGGTGGACAGTCCAAAAGTTTCAGATAATGAGAACCTGGACTTAACCTCCATCCCCTCAGCAGAAGAAATCAAAGCAGCGGTATTCGGCCTCAAGCAGCAGAGCAGCCCTGGTCCGGATGGCTTCAACGGTGTCTTTTTCACTGCAGCCTGGAATATTATAGGTCTCTCGGTTATAAAGGCAGTGCAGCACTTCTTTACCTCCAAGAGAATTCTCAGAGCCTCGAACACATTCTTCCTGGCCCTCATTCCAAAAACCAAAACCCCTTCCAACTTTGCAGATTTCAGACCAATAAGCCTCCTGAACTTCTCTTACAAAATAATCTCTAAAATCCTAGCCAGCAGACTTGCTATTATTCTCCCTAAGCTGATCTCCAAGCATCAAGCTGCCTTTATCAAAGGAAGGAGCATTCATCACCATTCAGGTTTGGCTTTTGAGCTATTCCAGAGGCTTAAACTCCAGCAATCAAAAGGAAGTTTCTGTCTCAAACTAGACATAACCAAAGCATTTGACAAGTTAAATTGGTCATTCCTCTTCACTGCTCTCCAATTCTTCAACTTCTTAGCCACTTGGATAGATCTTATCAAAGAATGTGTTTGCACATCAATGTGTTTAGTGCTTATCAACCGAACTCCGCATGGCTTCTTTAGTTCTTCCTGTGGGTTAAGGCAAGGAGATCCCCTATCTCCTTACTTCTTCATTTTGGAATAGAAAATTCTGAGTCTCCAGCTGCAAAGTCTTCTAACTCAAGGGATTTTTCGTCCAATTTCTTCTCTTCCATCAACTCCCTGCCATCTGCTATATGCAGATGACATTCTCATCTTCATGAAAGGAGCCTCTGCCAGTGTCCTAGTTCTGCAAGACCTTTTGGAGAAGTACCAGGTAGCAGCAGGCCAGTTCATCAACCTCAACAAGAGCCAACTCTTCTTAGGAAAATGTGGTTCTAGGAGAAAGAGCAGAATCTGTTCCACTCTAGGGATCAAAGAGTCCTTGAGCCATTTCACCTACTTGGGTACTCCAATTTGCTTTGGAACCCCCAAGAGGCGCCATTTCTCCAAACTTCTGGACACAGTCAGAGCCAAGCTAAGTGCTTGGAAAGCCAACTCCCTCTCCTTTGCTGGTCGTTTAGTCTTGATAAAACATGTGATCTCAAGTTTGCCAATTCACATAGCAGCTACATTACCTCTTCCAGTTTCCATCTGTAAAGAAGTGGAGAGATTGATGAGACTCTTCTTGTGGACAGGCAAAGCTCTCCAAGTTAAGCCCAACTATGTTAACTGGGGTTCTGTGACTCTCCCTAAGGACGAAGGAGGCCTAGGCATAAGGAAATTAGCAGACATCAATTCTGCCTCTTTTCTCAAACTAGGCTGGCAAGCTTCCTCAGCTTCTTCTCTCTGGTCGGCCTGGTTCAAGGACAGGTATTTTAAATTTAGACCAATCTGGCACCCTCAGAATTCGATCTATGGATCTTGTATCTGGAGAAAGATGAGACGCCTGGCTCCTCTCCTTCAAAGAGGTATCTCTTAGGCAGCTGACGATGAAGAGATCCAGCCAGCAGTCCAATCCCAGCCAACTCGTCAGGCCTCAGACACTTCAACCAGGCAGGAAGGCAGGGACACTTTCAGATGGAGAGACTCTCCAGATGGCCAACTAACTATGAGTTTAGCTTGGAACCTGATCAGGCACAGAGGTCTCTCTCTTCCTTGGCCAAAACTTCTCTGGAACTCCTTCTCCCTCCCTAGAGTGCAATGCTTTGGCTGGCGCCTGCTTCACAACAAAACTCCAACAGACTCTCTGTTTAAGCGCTGGGGAGTTTCTCTTGCTTCCAGATGCAGCAACTGTCTCCAAGAGGAGGAATTTGTTCCTCACCTTTTCTTCTCCTGTCCCCAGGCCAGAATGCTTTGGATTTGGCTCTTAAGTGCTTCCAAGCTGAGGCCTCCTCAGTTCTTCTCAGCTGCATCTCTATGGCTTTCTCTTTCCCAAGGTAATGATTCAACAGGCAGGAAGATCATGGCAGCAGTCTTCATGGAAGTTATCTACTCTCTATGGAAGTCCAGGAACAAAGCTATCTTTGAAAATAAAAAATTTCACTTCAACTTCATCACTTTGCAGTTGCAGGAGGCTATTACCACCTCTTTGAAGAACATTTCCAAGGCTTTTTGTAGCCCCCAACTCAAGGCTTTAAGTCTGTCTTTGCAAGTTTATGGCTCTGGCAACTCTCCTTTGTAAGAGTTAGGCTCCAGGCTTTAGCTTCTCCTTTTAGTTCCTTTTTATTTTTTGGGGTCCTAATTGACCTTTGTATATTCTTCCTCTGTTTCTTCTTCTTCTTTTAATACATTTACCCTCTTTGCAAAAAAAAATAGTACTCGTTGTAAGAGCCACTGTATAAATTATTGACTGATATTGCTTTTCTTCCCACTATTTTGCATGTGAACATGTGTATGGCCCACCTCTGCAGCATTAAGGTCAAGTCCACGATCTGGAGTCTCTGCATCCACCACCTTATTAGGAACCTCAAGTATTGTGAGTTGTGATTCTTGGCCCTTTCTTGGTGTCTTATCTTGTCGCTTTCACGCATGTGAATCTCGAAGCAATGAATCCACGCCAAGATTTAAACAAAGGAACCTCTTTTCTGGCAAGCTTTCTCTGTAGACCATGGCACGAGGGGCTTATTGAAAAAGGTTTTTTTTTTTTTTTTTGTTTTAGTGTTTTCCTCACCTAAGATCAGGAGATAAGACTGTAAATGGGTCCGAATTTGAATCCTATATTCGGACAGTAGTCATTGTATATAAATAAATGATTGAGTGATATTGCTTTCCTTCCCTCTATTCTGCATTTGATCAAGTGGGGCCCACCGCTGCATGTTATCATATGTCTGCTTCCACCATATTATTGGGAGCCTGCGTCCTGTCCCTTTCTTAGCCACATGGTGTCCTGTTCCCCCTTCGTCTGAGGCCTCAAGCAATAAAACCACAACCAGATTTAAGTGAGGGAAGCTCTTTTCTATCAAGCTCTCTATATTCTAACCACAACAAAAAAAAAAAAAAAAAAAAAAAAAAACAACCAGAAGCTCTCTATATTCTATCAAAAAGAGAGAGAGACCATCGAATTAGGGGCTTTTTGAAAAAATCTTTCCTTTTGTTTTAAAGTATTTCCTTCTTTTTTATAGTGTTGTTTTCACCTAGGAGAGGACCTCCGTTTGAAAAGAGATGCAGAGAGAAAGGAGTTTTCCAAAAAGAAAAAGTGAACTATATGAAAAACCGTTTTCTCTTGGAAGGAAAGAAAAATAAAAAATTTAATTCTAAAAGGCAGCGCTCCTTGAAATACATGATTATAAACGTCTATCGGATGAAAAGATTTACATGAGAGCTACTTTTGTGTGAAATTTGAACTCCATGAGATCGTTATAATCCTTTAATCCATAGCCTTAAAGTTTAATAGTTTTAGAGACATCACTTTTTATAATTTTAATTCTTTTTTTTTTTGCTAAGAGGGTAAATGGATTAAAAAAGAAGAAGAAACAGAGGAAGAAGATACAAAGGTCAAATAGGACCCCAAAATTCAGAAAGAGAACAAAAAGGAGGAGCTAAAACCTGGAGCCTAACTCTTACAAAGGAGAGTAGCCTAACTCTTATAATTTCAATTCAGCAGTGAGTAAAATGGGTGAGTGTCAAATTTTAACCTGTGAACTTGTGGCCATTCGTTGAAGAGGGTGATAGTGCCTATGAAAAAGATTAAAATGGCTTAAGGTGGGCCCATGAAAGAAATAAAAATAAAAAAAGCTAGCCAAAGTGACGTTTTGGAACATTACCTATTATAAAAATATCCATTTGTTTGGGGCTATGCCGCTCTGCAACTCACATATTGTAGAGCGTATTGGATCGAATTCATTGCATCCAATGATGGACTTTGGTGGGATCCAACAATCGACAAGTGACAGTAAAACAAATGAATAAAATACCCAATTTTTGGTAGGGCTGCACGTGGGCAGTTTGGATCGATTTCGCACTAAAATCAACCACTAAACTGAATCTATCAATTTTTTTTAATTAACCAATCCAATCTTATCCGACTGATGGAGGGGGCGGGGCTTAGATCGAACTGAAGCAAAGTATTCAGTTTTGTTTAGTTAATTACATCCTCTATTTTTTTAATCAGAAATTAAAATTTTCAAAACGATGACACTTCCATCATTTGCATTTATTCCAATGTTTAGAGCAAAGATAAAAATCCAAATGAAACCCTAAAATCAAAATAGTCAAATACTCAAACTATATAATATATCAATCGGTTCGGTAATTAGGCAGTGAACCAATGGATATAATTGAAAAAGATACTGCTGAAGCTGCTGAAGCAGTGTGAAATATATGCAATTTTCTTAAATTAATTAAAGCTCGAGAAATATAGACTTTTAATCAAATATGTGAAACAATGGTGAAAATCTAGAAAAATAACCATTAGAATATTTTTCTTATCTTATTTCCTTTGGACCCTCTTGATATTCTCAAAGAAAAACTCAAGTGTTCAGTTTTACTTAGGATATAATTGAAAAAAAATATTGTTGAAGTAATGTAAAATATATGCAAATTTCTTAAAATATATTATAGCTCATAAAATATAGACTTTTAATAAAATATGTGAAACTATGGTGAAAATCTAGAGGAATAACCATTATAATATATATATATATATTTATCTTATTTCCTTTGGGTGTAGGGTTTTATCCTTCTTGGGTGTAGCATTCTACCACATCTCAGAGCTACATGACTTTTGTATTGCTTCTTCTACGATCACATTTAAGTTTTTTTTGTGTGCGCCAATAATGTGAAAATTGCCTCAGATTTCTTTGCTTCTAGCTATCTAAGATGTTTCGTTTACAAGTGGTTTGAAAAATTGACCTGTTTGGGAATATCTAAATCTATAATTTTTTGAAAAACACAAGATGAAAAGAAAAGAAAAAGATCTATGCTCACTGGCAACTTCACATAGTATTTCGCCTCCCACTTCTCAAAGGTATTTTTTCACTTGCTTGAGATTTTGGGGACCCCCTCGGGAGTTTCAGGTTTTATTAATTTTTAAGAACATTTTAGGTAATTTAAAAATATAGTTAATCTTTCTGATAGGGGGTATTTAAAAATATGGGTTATCTTTGTGATAAGGGATGTACGTGTGGTGCATGAACTGAGCGACAACTGTTTCTGTGCTTATTAGGGGAAATTTTTTTTTTATGTCGCTTGTTTCTCACTTTCTTATCAATTCATTGTGGGGTTAATAAGCATGGACATCTCATTTGTGACAAGAATGCCAAATTTAGGGCCAATTTGCTTGGGTAGATTTGACAAAAAGAAAATCTAGGAAATCTGCCACGTTGTGGGGCCTAGTTGCTACATTAGTTTAATTTACCCTTACTTGGGGCAGTCAGATCATCAAATCATTGCCTGCACCTATTTGGCATCGGCCTCTCAGAACCAAAATCTATACATATAGAAATACGCAATATGTTCTTACTCTAATAAGGAATGATACTATGATGGTGCTGGCCGCAGCTTGGACCTGATTTAACATGTGGAGGAGTCCATCGTGGTCGCTTAATTGATTCATATCACATATCTTACATAAGTTTAACTTCAATTGAAGTGATATAGACTCTCCTTTAATCATTTGTGGAATACATAATGATTATTTTTACACATGGTGAATCAACGTCAGGAATCTAAGCCTACTAAAAATTCACAGGACTGAACACCCATTTTTATTTTCTGTTCTCATCTCTGTCTTGTTGTGAGGATGAATTGTTGTTCCATTTACTTTCATCATGTTCAGTGGTGAAATAAAGTGTATATTCAAAAGCCAATAATTGGATGAACATGTATAAATTATGGAATTTAGGGAGTTTACCTTATTTTCTTGGCATTTGTGAAAATTGGAAGTTGGATTAGGTATGTGAGGTACTGCTTAATAACAGCCTCTATTTGACTTCATGCCCTGCCCAAAACAATTAACATAGCATAAAACCAACCTTCTAGCCAAAACGTTTAATTAACTTGGATAAGTAGTCTTTATTAACATGATTTAGCAGGACATGACAACTTTGAAATTTGGTTGCCAAAACACACAGGGCGCCCTAGCGGTGGATTGCTCAATAATATTATTACTTTTGTCCGATTGGCACTGTCAGGGACATAGAGACGAGGAGGGACAATTTTTTGAAAATCTCACTTGGGAGTTTTATCTTTTTTCTATTTTTGCGCCCCTCATTTTTTGCTAATATTACAAAAGAACTTTAGGCTTTATTTCTTTGCTGGAATTCCAGAAATTCCTATCTAGGGGATTTCTGAATTTCCAAACAAGGAGGAATTCCTGGATGCTCCTTTGCATTTAGAGGTGCAAATCTGGGCCGTGCCGTGCCGGCACGGCCCACTGAAGCTGGGCCCAGCCCGTGCCGGGCCGGCACGGCCCATGTTCATTATGCGGGTCGTGCCGTGCCTGGCCCAGGACCACTGGGGTCAGCCCAGCACGGCCCAGGGCACGACTCTGGTCGTGTCGTGCTGGGCCGGGCCCTAGATGGGCCTGGGCCGTGCAGCCCGTGGGCGGCCCACAATCCCCCTCCCCCATTTTTTTTTTTTTTTTAACTTTTTTTAAGTTCTTTAAGTCTTAGAGACTTAGACTCTTCACTCTTGGTCTTGGACCAATTTCATTAAAATAAAGAAATTAAGAGAAATAACAAGTAGAATAACACTAATAATGTTTTGAAAAAATACATTACATAAATTGTATTTCCTTGAAATTTAAGTTACAAAAGTTTTTAAAAAATTACAAGTTTGAACTTGGATCAATATATATAATGAAATTCAAACCTTCTGATAAATGAAAAAAGAATTACAACTTTAAAAACCTATGATACATTCTAAAAAATAAATTACAAGTTTAGAAACCTATGAATACATTCTAAAAAATAAATTACAAGTTTAGAAACCTATGAATACATTCTAAAAAATAAATTACAACTTTAAAAACCTATGAAGGCTATGATACATTCTAAAAAATAAATTACAGGTTGAAAGCCTATTATACATTCTAAAAAAAATTATACTATGATATATGTAACTCCGCTAGCTCATCTTCTATCTCTATCTCGATCTCATCATTATCGAGGTGTTGTTCCCTATCATATGCTTGATACCAATCTCGTAAACACATGCAGGTCTCAACAGTTTCTTCTGTAAGCATAGTCCTCCTGGGGTCAATAAGGCGCCCACTTGCACTAAATGCCTGCTCTGATGCAACTGTAGACGCTAGTATTGTTAGTATATCACGGGCTATGGCGGAAAGCACGGGAAACTTAGTTTCGAATGATTTCCACCATGCCAAAATATCAAAATCATCTTCTTCTTCATCTGGGATTTCAACAGGATCACTCCCCAAGTACATTGTTAATTCATTAAGGTTGTGAGATCCTCTGGAAGAAGAGGAGTTACTTCCATGAGATTTCTTCATAATACTCCAAATAGCCTTCTTTTTTCCTTTATGTACTTGGGGAGGGCCTGTTGGGACCGTGGGTGTTATGGATCTACCTAATCGGGTAGCATAATCCAAATAAAGTGTTTCTAATTGTGTCATAATTGTTGTCATGTCATTTATATTTGCTGTATTCATATTAGAGTTTATTTCATCAAGAAGGGTTTCTACACCTTGTAATTTCAATCTAGGGTCTAATGCAGCAGCTATACAAAATGTTAAAGGAGCTATTCTCCAATATGATGAAAACTTTGCCTCCATTTGTGCACACATGAGTTGAAAAATTGAGAAATCTCTATACTTTTTAAAAGTAAGACTTATTTCATAAAAATGGGCTAAAGCTTGGTTTGATGTAGGATAATATACCCCAGAAAAAAACAATGTTGCATCATGGAAAACTTCTAAAAAATCTCTTATTATCTCAAGAAGGGTCCATTTATCATCACTTATAAAAATATTTTCATGCTCCAAATAAAGTTGACAATATTGATTTAGTGCCATTTTATAGGCACATGATTCTTTTAACATTTTATAGGTAAAATTCCATCTATGCTTTACATCATATGATATTTTCTTTGGTCTTTGATTCAAATTTACACATATGTCCCTCCACCATTGTTTTCGCGAGGGAGAACAGAAAATGTATCCTACAATCCATTTAATAACATCTAAATCAGCTCTAATTAATTTCACCCCAACTTGGACGATAAGATTTATGACGTGGCATGCACATCTATTGTGAAATAGATCTCCATTTAAATCAAGTTGAATCGAATGTTTTAGTAAATCTACTGCGACATTGTTAGTGCTTGCATTATCTAAAGTTATAGAAATTATTTTATTTTCAATTTTATATTCTCTAAGTTTTTCAAGGATGGTGGACCCTATCCTAGCACCAGTGTGTGGAAATTCTAGCATAGAAAATGCAATAATTCTTTTCTGCATCACCCAATCACTATCAATATAATGTGATGTGATTGCAATGTACCCCACATTTTGTTTAGAGGTCCATAAATCTGAAGTTAAAGCCACTTTTCCAGGTAAATTTTCAAAAACATTTTTTAAATTCTCTTTTTCTTTCAAAAAAGTTTTTATTGCATCACTTCTAGCAGTAACTCTAGATATTTTCTGCCATGAAGGAACAAAGGCAGACCTCAAAAATCTGTCAAAACATCGTTCTTCGGCAAGTATAAATGGATATTGGCGATAAATTATATACTTAATAAGTTGATATCTAGCATTAGTAGGGTCATAATGGAAAATTCCTAAACCGCCAGATGAATCCGTTTGAGAAAGTTGTGTTTGAACCATCCCACGGTTCCCACCTCTTTCCCCATCGTTAGCGGTATTAGTGTGTTTGAGTATACACTTTTTCATGTGCTTACTAAGGTGGCCAGTGCCGCTTGATGATTTGGCACTGAGGAGATCTTTGCAAAAATTACATTGTGCCTTTTCCTCTGTTCCTCCCATGGGACTTGGGACAGTAACTTTAACAAAATAAGTCCATACAGGAGAAGTTAATCTTGATTTTCTCTTCTTTTTAGTTGTAGAAACCGAAAATGCAGGATTTTGGGGATTATTACTATCTACTTCTATGCCCTGACTTTGATCTAAATGAATAAATCCAGGATCTTCCTCATTTAGAGAGAAGTCAAGGTTGAAAGGTTGTGATGGTCCAACCATTTTTCTAAATAAAAGATAAACTTTTTTAATAAATAATTATGTATACTGTGTTTTTTGTGATAATTTATATAAGAAAGGGGAGAAGATGAGACTTAATATATAATATTACTATGTATATTACTACTAAATAAAACTCAAAATTAAATATAATAAATACCTTTATGAGAGAGGGAGAGCTAATGGAGAAGTTCTTCTTAGTTGAATCCTCCACTTTAGAGAAGTCACCCTCACTTTTCACTTCTTAGAAAACTTTGTATAAAGAGCTTAGACTTTATAATGAGACTTAAGAGAGCTTAGAACTTTATAGGGAGTGTGAGAAATGAGAGAGTAGATGAGTGTAGAGAAATGAGAGAGTAGGTGAGTGTAGAGAAATGAGAGGAATGAGGGCTATTTATAGAATTCCTAAGTGATAAAATGACATAGAATACCCCCCCATATGACCGTTTTATAGCAGTTGGGGGGTTATAATGGTAAAAAATGATCAAAAGACACTAATACCCCCCCATTTGACCGTTTATAGCTGTTGGGGGGGGGGGGGGGTTAAAAATGTAAAAAATCACTTTTAACCTTTTTTTTGAAGGGGGGGGGGAATTTTTAAAAAAAAGAGTCGTTGGGTGGGCCTGGGCAGGCCTGGGCGTGCCTGAGCGGGCCTGGCCGTGCCTGGGCGGGCCTCGTGCCGGGCCGGGCCGCCAGCGGGCCTGGGGAGCTGGCCCAGCACGGCACATGGTTTTGACCGGGCCGTGCCGTGCCGTGCCTTGGGCCTGGCAGCCCTGGCCCAGCACGGCCCATCGGTACTGCCGGGCCGGGCCGGGCGGCCCGTTGACCAAAGTCAACGTGCCCAAGCACGACTTTTTCGTGCTGGGCCGTGCTGGGCTTGGGCGGCCCGGCCCAGATTTGCACCTCTATTTGCATTTGAGCATCCAGGAATTCCATTAAAATACAAAGAAAGTGGAATTCATGGATTCCCAAAGATCAAAAGAGACCTTTTATATAGCTGAAATCTGAAAATGGGTAGAAATTCCACTAAAGAAAGACGGCCTTAAGTTAGACTTGCCTTTTTATTTCTACAAAAGCAAGTCATCTTTAGACAAATAGGTGGCTCTCTCCTAGGTGACAAGTTTATCTCCTTTTTCTTCTCCTCTTTCAACTCATTTGAGCCAGTTCTTCTCGAATATTCCTCTTTCAACTCATTTGAGTCAGTTCTCGAATATAGAAATATATGGAGTTCTACAACCCATTTGCCTTTTGTTTCTATTATTTTCTTTGCCTGAGTTCAATTAATGTCTCTTTGATGAGTATATTTAAATGCATATATTATTTTTTCTTCCTCTTTGATGAATATATTTAAATGTGTATATTATTTTTTCTTCATATCTTGTGTATTTTTGTCAAATACAATTACTTCTTGTTATTCATTTTTTATTTACTTTATATTGTGAGTTTTTTTATGTCATATTATTTAAATATCCCAATATTATGGATTTCGATTAGATTAGATTGAAAATCTAGGGCTATGTAAATGAATAGCTAGATTGGCAATGATGACCAACTAGATCAAATGAAGGTACTCTTTATGATACATCCAATTTATTAGTTATAAATTCTATTAATTACCGCTTATAGCCCTCCATCTTATTATAGGTTCCAATTGTCAACAAAAGAGAATGGACTGCCTAACTTTTGATTCTCATGCATATCCAGAAATCACTATTATATGTTGACTTATAGGTCTCCATAAATCTATTATAGGGCCAACACAATTATAATCTAAACCATTCAAAATGATTATCATCCCTTCTATTGATATATCATAAATCTCATATTAATAGGAGTGGGGCCTATTGTCCGATTGAGTACTTGATTGATTGTGTTTGTAAAATATTGTACAAAATGTAGTTTTATACAAATTAAAAAAAATAAGAAAAAATGATAATAAAAAAATGGTCACTGATTCTCATTCATGATTGACAGTCATTGATGTAATTGATTGGGTTAATTGATTTACAAGCACTTTTGTCAAAACAACTTATTACTTTTTTATACCTCTTTTCTTTATTACAAGTTTTAATTCTTTTTTGCCCCCCTTTGGAAGAAATTGCTAGCTCCGTCGGTGGGCATGACCCACTTGCAAGTAAAGTAAGTGTAACGTAAGCTCCATCCTGCAATGGTTGGTTTAATTATGTGGTTTCATAACAGTTGTTTGTGATATCTCTTTTTTCTTCACTTGAGAAGGGGACGTTTGGGAACTCTAGTCTAATCTAGGAGGAGTTAATTAGATAAAGATCTTAAAGAAAAGCCCTATGTATTTAGGTTAAATTAACAGTTAATATGCTATAAAAGTACAAAAAAAGCCCTAATTTGACATTAGAGGGTTTGGTAGACCTATAAATTAGGGTTTATAGGAGGGTATTTCTCTTTAATTTCTTAAAAAAATTGATTTTTAACTTGATAACATCCGATCTTAAGATAAATAGTAGAGGACATTTGCATCATTACGAAGTAATTTCAAGGGTCGTTACATGGGAAGGAAATTTTTGGATCTCCTACTCAGGGTCTTACACTGACATGTAGAGTCCTAATTGTATTCTTGGTCAATATTCATCGTAAATAAAAATGATTGAATGATATTGCTCTTCTTAATTCCCTCGATTCTGCATGCGGTCTTGTTTACGGCCCACCTCTGCTTTGGCATTAAGGTACCTTTTTTTTTCCCGGTACCCATATGTAGGGGTTGGACCGTGCCCTGGTAAGGGTAGTAGACCTCGATGGTATTTCAAATTTTTAATTAGTAAAAAGTAGTTGTGATATCACACAAAATTAGCAATACAAAAATGCCTCGAGGATTTTTTCAGCTTCCGTCATCGAGTGTGGACTCAAAGGTAAGAGGAGGCAGTTATCACTCAATTTCCTAGGGTTTGAACCTTGAGCATACCACGTCTCACCAAAGGGCTTTATCATCTCACCTGATGTCTTCTTCCTTATCTTGAGGGCGCCATTGCCTCACCTGAGGTCTACGGCACTAACCCCATGGAGTTTCCAGCCCCCTAAGCTGGGGTACCAAAATAATAAATTTCAAAATGTCCCACATATAACGCATCATTAATATATACAAGGTATGCTTCTTCCTTCTTATGTTTCTTTCAATAATGTGGTTTCAAGATATCACATGCATCAAGAATGGCTCCTTACCCTAATGGTAAGGAGCGTCTATTCTTACCATGGTCGAATCCCAAGTACGTCACGTCACGTCACCTCTTTCCACTTATGTGGGCTTTCTTTCCACTTGAGTGGAGTTGTTTGCCTGTGTGTATGCGGGCTCTCTCTTGGATCCCAGCCCCTTTGCTAGGGTGAAAAAAAAGGTCCTATGCGTCTTTGACCTTTACCACACAAAAGAACCGCTCTGTACCCCACTGGTAAGGAGTTGGATTCTTATTGGGGAGGTCAGGGGTTCAACCCCCACCTCACCCTCTATATTTATGTATGTGTATATACGGGTTTTTTATACATTCCTTTCCAAATGTACCGGCCTCTATATAATAAATAAATAAACCAACAAAAGAGTCCCGGCCACTGTAGCTTAGTTGGGGTTAAAAATAAAAATGAAAATGAAAAACCTTTACCACACAGGCTCGGGTTTCAAGATGTCCCCACACATCTTTGACCCGCACAACATGGGCTCATTGCTACTATGGTTGTTCAATTATTTGGTTTCTTACTTTTTCTAATGAAAGAATTTGACTAAGTAATCTTTTTTTTATTAAGGTCTAGTCCCAACAGCTGTAGTGACCACAATATTAGGACAGAGGTGCTATGCACCCCGGGATCCTGACCCCGGACGGACCCCGGGGTGCATAGATTTTTTGTTATTAGGAACCTTATGTCTTGTGACTCTTCGCTCTGTCTTGGTGTCTTGTCCCTTTCACGCATGTGAGTCATGAAGCAGTGAATCCTCGCCAAGATTTAAATGATGGAAGCTCTTATCTGTCAAGCTCTCTCTTTATTATAAAACCAGTGAGACCACTGTACGGTCAAGGGGCTTATTGAAAAAGTTCATTTTTTTAAGCTTTAGGGGCTGTTTGTACAGCTCCGTTTTCAACGGAAAGGGGGAGGAGACAGGGCGCCGGAAAATCCGGTGCCCTGCTCAGTCGTTTGGTGCAGCGAAGAAGGGGGGAGGGTTTCCTTCCCTTTTGTACTATTTTCTTCCATAAGCCATGAAAATGGTTTCTCACCTCCCCTGATCGGAATCGTTTGCCGCGGAAGAGGAAAACAAGTTTTCCTCTTCTGCGGCGTCTTCCAAACACACCCTTAAAGTGTTGTTCTCACCAAGGCCTAGTTGGTCTGCTGGGGCAGCGCCTCGTCATTTGGTGCTTAGATGAAGAGCCTGAGATAAACATAGATCTAGAACGGCTGAGATTGACCGGCTTAAAGGTGATAGGTACCATTTCTATGTTGAAGGGCTAAGATGTAAGGATCCCTAGTCCCCAATAGAAAAGACAATTTGCTCCACTGAGGGCCACGTTTGTCACTGTAGCTACTTACACACTCTTCATGACCTAGCCGCTAGCACCATGCCCAATTTCATAGCCAGGGGACCCCTACTCACTAGTGGATCAGACTTCAAAAAACTTGTAATGTCAAGTGATTTAAGTTTTTTTTTTTTTTTTTTTAACCATCGTGCATTTTTAATTCTTTGAGCTGGATTAATTCCTCCGAATCTAGAGGAAATCCGGATAAACTCCTCACTTTTATAATGTCAAGTGAATGACTTGATGCAAGGTCTCCGATAACTTGATGCAGCAGCTGATTTTTGCATAACCCTTCCAATCTATCCCACCCTCTTTAGAAGTAAGTCAATTTAATGAGGCCCTGCGGTGTGCCATCCGCTTGGAGGTGAAGATTTTTTATCCACAAGAGAACATGTGGTGTCGGCCACAAAATATCGATAAGAAAAAAGTAGATGTGTTGCCATTCCGTACTTAATGATGAGACGAACATAGTAGAATCTTTAAATTATATGAAAAATCCTTTTCTTCTTTTGCTGGAAAAATGTCTTGGATGAAAATTTAAGTTTAAGAAGCAATGCATTGAAAACTTAGTGCTTGCTATTCACATATCTGAGAGTCTATCACGGGCCATATATAATGATAATCTGAATCATTCAAAATGGATGTCAACCCAACCAATGATATATACCAAAATTTCATTTCAATAGACGTCGATCTCACCATTCGATTGAGCGTACCAATTTGATTTGGGAATTGATGTTTAATTTGGAAATTATTTGGTCACTTGAACTCTCAATCTTGCATCTTGGAATCCTTAATACTAATCTAGGAGCGGTGATTATGGACTGATCCGGCCTAAGTCAGACCCGATCTAGCCCACTTTGAACTGAGCTTGAGCCTTAGATTTTGACACGTGGGCAAGTTTTAAATTTAGTGATTGAGAGCCTGAACTGTCAGCATGGCCTGAATAAGATATATAATTTAGGAAAAAAATAGCTCTTTTAGAAACGAACCCAAAACCCAAAAAACATGATTCACCTGGGCTCTAGCTTGACCTTCTTCATGCGGGTTGAGTTTTTGCCGGGCTTGGATATTGGACAGCGTGCTCAAACTCGGACCATGAACACCCATATTATCAACCTTTCATTTAAAATTTTGTCATTGGTTAAACTTGTGAAGTCATTTATGGAGAGGGCTACCTCATATGGATCCAACAAATTTAATGGGGCCCATTGATAGGATTTATCACTTAGAAATGGATCTTAGAAATTTTGGGGATCCGTTTGTGAGAAATTGTAATGGAAACATAAGTCTAATTAGTTAGGATGGAGTTTGATTTCTGTAGGAGCTATATCATTGGTCTGAACTATTAGTTACCTTTACCAACTATGCTATTTTATTTCATATAATAAAAATTATATATATTGGTGATAGCTGGGGGTCATCATGCTAGGTCACACCTAAGACGGTGAGGGCTTGCTCTCACACGAACATTTCTCTCAGTAGCCGTGCTACACAATCCGACTGGGGGACCGAATTCGGGCCCAGTCCCCCATGAGGACCATTGGATCCCAGGGGCACGCCTGGTTCTTAATAAAGATTATTTTTTCCTATTATTTGTACTTCATATAAACTTTTATTTTTTCCACTGCATGTTTCAAAACAAAACACTAGATTAACCAAAATACAAAGTATTCCATTTTCAGAAAGTCTAAATGGCCCGATTTTTGGGGACCGAAGCCTGTGATCCAATGGCCCTCTTGGGGACCGGGCAGCACTTCGGTCCCCAAAAATCGGGCCGAGTAGCATGATTCTTCCATTTTAGAGGCAAACCATTATGGCCTCCATAGAGAAATTGACAACTATTGTTTGTAAAACAACCTCCAATTGTCTTTCAAATCAGCACCCTTTCAGCAACAATCTTTTGAAAAATAATAGAAAAAGAGGGACGTCATGGAGAAGACCTGTAGGCTGTAGCACAGTTGGAAGGTACTGCTCATTGTCGTAACCACAAATTTGTGGTTTGACTTTTGAGGCATGTTGCCAAGTGAAAAAAATGATATAAGAAATAAAAGGAAGATTGAATGATGATGATGATGATGATAGAAGCAAGAAATGACCGCTCAATTTAAGAAAGGTGAAAATAATGGCCATATCAAAAGAGAATAAAATGTTTTGATGGAAAGCAAAATGGATGCTGGACAATGGTATCACATTGTATCGACCATTTATAAGATTGCCCATCATGGTCTCCTTTGAGTCCTTACTGCTCAAACCGAAGAGGGTTCAATTTTGAGGTCCGGTCAAGTCCATGGAGGACCCCGACTCAATTATTGTTCCCTGTACCTAGACCCAGAATAAGTCATATATATATATATATATATATATATATATATATATGGTAATGGCAGATAGACCCAGCTCCAATTGACCCATGTGGACCCAGACTAACTCCAGGCATGTCTCGAAGCCCAAGCATTAGGTATGAAATATAAGAGCAGGGCATCCATGCTCATTGAATCACTTGGTCTAAGAGGCCCACCTGTAAGCATACAATCAAGGTGGGCAGGGGTATGAAAGTTCTCCTTTTGACAATGGTAAGCTTTTGATATGGGAAGTACACTTCTCAGCAGGGTTGGATAAAAAATGGGTCTAGTCGACCATAGGTTTCTTAGGTTGAGACCCAACTAGTGCCCCCGTGCGGTTCCCCCCCGTTTTAGAAATAGGTTAGGTACTCCCAACCTGCACTCAATGCAGGTCGGCCCAATCGGACCTGTACAAACTCCATCCGTGTTGGTTAACCCATTTCACACAGATGTAACCTCCAGAAGCTTGTCCCACGTCTAATCCATGTCAAATAAGTTTCAAAATCAAGCTCCATTAAAAGCAGAAAAGCCCAATGCAAGTTCAGCTAATTCCACTAAATATAAACTATTCTTGGAATCAAAATAATAAAGTACCAAGGCATATCCCGGCACAAGCCTGACACGGGCTATAAAAAGTTAGGCCCGAGCCTGCCCATTTAATCAATCGGAACGGGCTGAACCGGGCTTTTCATCACTTTTGTGGGAATTAGAGGACTGATTAAATTAAATTACATACATTTCTTACACAAGTCAGGCCGGGACGCACAATGGGCTTGCTCTCACTTAATCCAAGGCCAACCCAAAGCAGGCTAGGCCCGGATCAGGCTCTGGCTGGCCCAGCCCATGAGCACCCCCACAAAACCATTGAAGTGGTTTTAAAAATGCGTGTCAACCCTAACCTGACCTGTTTAAATGGATTATTTAATTTATGCAGGCTGACCCAAACACAACTTGGTTACTAAGTCTTGAGTGATCCAGTTTTGCCACCCGTAGTTTTGAGGGGCCTCAAGGTTATTAACTCGTAGCTTAATTAAGTTTCGATGGGCAATTTTAATGATCAATCCAATGGCCTTTCAATTGGATTGGCTTTTTTAGTGGCTGAGATTTAACACAGGGTGGGGCCAAGCTTTTCCATACAGGGACGGTGATAAGTGGGATTTACTCAGGTTGGCATCGCATAATGCAATTAGTCGGGCTGGATCAGTTTCACATGAGTCAAATATCACCACCACCCGTCCCTAAAAGTATGATATTTTGTACAACTGGGTATACAGATTATATGTTCCCCTGTGCTTTGTATGTGACCAAACCAGAGAACATATGCAAAATATGTCACAATGGAATTTTTATAAACAAAACAATAAAAAAAAAAAAAAAAGAAATTCTATCAATGTGATTGATAACGAAAGTTGCAAGTCGCCAAGCTCAAAAAATTCAAAAGTTTGACTCAGCCCAACAGACTCATCTCAGTTATCAAGATCCAACCCATTATAATCATGCCCAGCCCAACCATGTTGATCTAACTCATCACTCAAATCCAGCATGTACGAGATCGCCCAGGTCAAGAGGATTATCTTCGCATATATTTTCTGCTAACTTGGAGATTGACAAGCAAATGGAAAGCATATCTTCACCACCCTACACAGGCCACATGTCAAGAGTTATCTTCGGCACTGGAAATACCTCGTGGAAACACCTCTGCCGACCTCATCGTATGAAATCAAAGACGCTACACCTCATCGTATGAAATCAAAGACGCTACACCATAGCCTACAACCCATTCCCTTGATATTTGGAGCAAATAAAAAATTAAGAAAATCCATTGGCCATCTCATCATTGATTGAGTCCACTATCAATTCATGAAGAGGATGACACATCAAAGATGCCATTAGATAACGCTTGATTGATCCTTTCTCATTACACATTTGTAAAGAAAACCAAATGAAACATATATATACAAGAATAAGAACTTGTCACCTGGAAAAAAATTCAAAAAAGGGGTGAACGATTCTGTCTTATTTCATAGTTGGCCTTATATTTCTGAAAATTGAGAAATTCTTTAGTGATTGGGCAACAACATAGTTTAAACAGTCACACTATCCTATAAATGACCCTCTTTATCTATAACAAATGAGAGACAGACATTCAGCAATATTGCAAGAGAAAACTAGTACTCCAAGCCTATCATAAATGGATGAAATAAGACTCGATGTTGATTAGAAATCTATTGATAAGGAAGAAATTTCCACTCAATATCATCTCAACATATCTTCTTTTCTTTTTTCTTTATGTTTTTTTTTTTTAGAATCCATTTCCTTTACAACATGTTACAGACAGGATAGAACAAGTCCCTACAGTGGCCACCTATACCAAACAGACCTCATTTTTTTTCATGTACATATATTTCATCCTAAGATGTGAACACGATGGTTCACGTCCATCTCAGACACTTTGGTCACAACAAAACCGCTTCACTCGTAAAAGGAAAAATAAGAGACCTTTCCAGTTTGGTTGAAATATCATGTAGAGGGTAATAAGGCTCCACCAATTATTTCTCCAGACATTTTAGTTAATCAGGAACTTGGTTTTGCACAACTATTTCACAAATTAAAAATAAAAAATAGTAATGACGATAATAATAACAGTAGAAAAAGGAGAACAAAAACCAATCAATGAAAGAGTGGTGGTGATGTAAATTTACCTTTCATAAATTGGTCCACTCAAGCTCTTTTTATGATCTTGCAAATAGCCTATGCAAATTGAAAGTCCAACCAAATAGGCCCCCTCATTCATTATACAAACACTTGCACACACAGAAAGAAAATGATCAGATTTCTTACATTCTTACGGGATATATTTAAAAAGCAATATAAACCATGATAAACTTCTTGAGCAAATTTACTATCAGAAAAATTACATGTGAATGTGATTTCTTATAGACGAAACTAAACTGAGCATGATAAATTATGAGAAAATTTCAAATGCAAAACATGCTCGTTGGGATATTGGCTCGTTTCTTTGCTTTCGGCTTATGATATATGCTCGTTGGGATGCTGCTCTCGATTCTAGTGTGATCTATGTGCATCCAAATTCATTTGGATCTCGTTCTCCAAAGTTTGAAGAGAGAAGGCCTTCTTTCGATTTATACAAAAAGACCCGAGATTCCAACGATCAAGATATCATCAGAGAACCTACAAGGAAAGGAGGAGTTTCTACCTCAAATGGCACAAAGTGAAGGCATGTAGAGCTACAAATTTATCCAAGTTTGTGATAAAATGTTCTCAACATGAATCGCTTGAAGTTGGAGATTACTTGAGAGCAATTGAACAACTGTGCTCAATGGAACTAGGATTTAAGGATATTCAGCTGTTTCTATTCACAAAAAATCAGAACGTGATGCTAAATTTGATTGGATTGCACTGTTCCTTGTTTTGCCTAGGAACACCGGGGATGATTGTCCATTATTTGTGTTCTTTAATGATCAATGTTCTAGTTAAAACTGATGGCTTATGTATTCAAGAAACGCATTTTGAACACATATTATCCAACCGATCCTCTAGAAAGGACAATTAAATAAAATAAAATAAAAGAGAAACATTTAAACAAACAAAAAAAACCTTATTAGATCAAGTAAGAACATCTGTAGCAAGAACAATAGTTTCTAAACTTGCAACAGATAGGTAACAGAACGATCAGTCAAGGGGACAAGCATCTTTCAAAAAAGATGAACTGGTTGAGCCATTACATCAAACACTTTGTGGGCATATGAGATAGAATTAAACTCGTCCAACAAAGACAAAAAAAGATGTGGTGGTTTCGTCATGTTCAATCTATATCCCTTTTTGGCCTTGCATATCATTAAACAAACGGAGATCATCATCTTCTTTCTTTGAATTTTCTAAGCAACCCATTAATGAACAAAGAAAAAAAATACAAGCAGTGCTTATTTCAAAGAAATTTCAAAAGAAGGATTGCAGACGAAGAACAAAAGAGATGTAAAAGAAATGAAGAAATGTAAAGAGAGATTTACCTGATAAAAAGAAATTTAAAGCACTTGTTCATCATCTACCATCTCGATTCAAAGAAAAGAGGTTGGAGTCGTTCCTTGATGTCATTGTCTTCCCACTCCAATGCTTCCCACCATTCACTAGAGCCACGAATATTCTTTAGCACTGGTGCTACAATATTGGTGCCATTGGAGAGGAAGGAGAGACTCTTTAACTTGGGACATCCAGCAATATCAATAATTTCTAGTGATGGCCATTCGAAATTAGAAAACCCTCGGCAAATGCTAACCAATTCCGGAAGAGAAGAGAGAAGAATTTGCCTGATACTAGGGAGGATGAGTCTATCATTATTATAACTTATAACATTATGGGTATGGCTTGCGACAGACATTGACATCTCCTCCTCTTCAATTTCTATTATTTCTTCTATCGTCGAACAATTGCTGATCCAGAGGATTTCTAAATTGCAGAGTTGTCGAATAATACCCAATTGGAAAACCTTCTTCAAGTTTTTACAATTATAAAATCTAAGATCTCTTAGATTGGAGAGGCTTCCTGGCACCATTGGACCATCGCAGAAGCTCCTCAATTCAGGAAGTCTCACAAGATGAAAAATCTCCAGGTTGGGTAGCAGTGCACAAGCCTCCTGCTGCTCATCTCCATCAAAGAGAGTTTCCATCTTTTCACAGTGTTGGACCATACATACTTTCAACTCATTCACGTTTGCCAGGCCCAACTCTGATAGCTTTCTTGCGGTGCGATGATCGTCGAGATGAAAAGAGGAAGAATGGGCAAGAGTCTCCATAATGGCGGCATGTGACGTCCCAAAACCACCGTTATATACCAAACATCTTTCCTGTGGAGGACATGGAAGAAAACCAGAAGATACATCCCTTATCTGAGTGCCAACCCGAAACCGGAATCTCCTATCTGCTAAGTTTTTCACCGATTCGCTATGTCTTAGAAAATGCTCGAGACACTCCACTTTTGGAAAGTATGCATCGAGATAAATAAGATGTTCCAACCTGCATAATTCTTCAACCACAACTTCCATGCTTTCACCATCCCACTGTTCCTTTTCAAGACAACCACCACGAAAATTGACGCACAGAGCCAGTTCCTCCAATAATGGGAGATTTGGAATTATTCCAGTTGGAACTCTCAACTTCATGTTCCATTCTTTAGTGTCCTCGCCATCATTAGCTTGGGAACAAACATCCTCGCCATTTTGCCGACGCTCGCGTTTTTTAAACCCCACTATCAAACGTTTCAAACGAGTTAGTTCCCCGACCTCTTTAGGCAGATATTTAATTGCTAAGTATCCCAAATCAAGCACCTCCAGTTGCGAGAGCACTCCTACTTGGGATGGAAATTCTTTTAATTTAAAACAACTCTTCAAATAGAGACCGCGGAGATTAACCATGTTCCACAAGGAAGAAGGCAAGGACTTTATTCCTGTCTGACTCAAGTCTAGAATACGTAGAGAATGCATATGTACAAAGAAGGGATCGGAGATCATTGTTAGCTGATCATTACCTTGCAACAATAATGTGGACAAAGATTCGCAATTTGGCCTCTCCGGCAAACAGCCCAAACTACAATGCATCAATGATATCTTTTGTGATAGCAACCATTCCTTCTCCTCTGGTGGATGCTTTACATGCTTACCAGTTCTTACTAAGAACCCTGAAGCTTCATTCAATGCAAAATCCCTTATAAGGTCATGCATTTTGATATATTTTTCACTATCATCAGCTCTCTCCAACAATGATGCATTGACAAGATTCATTACCATGAGGTGACCATCATCCCGTGCCTCTTCAATGCTATCAACTCCTTCAATGTAGCCCTCCAACTTGCAATACTCTGCCAATTCATCTATCAATATTTTATAGTCTTCTGGGTACAATGAGCAGTACAAAAACAAGTTCCTTTCAGAATTATCAGATAACCCATCATAAGTGATTCTCAAGGAGGAGAACACTTCCTTTCCCATGCCTTTAATTTGAGACGTAGATGGTAATTGCAGTTTCCTTAGCGTGCTCCTCCACACACCAACATAACTAATATTTCTCAATGATGAACCAATAACGATGATGGCAAGTGGTAAACCACCACACTCTTTAACGATATCTCTAGCAATTGGTTTGATACGAGGAGACATGGCAACATCTCCAACTTTTTCATTGAATAGGCTCCATGCATCCTCTTCGGATAGTCTCTGTATTTGTATTTCCACATCTGTTTCCATCTGTTGACATATGCCATAGTCTCGAGTGGTCAACAAGACCTTACATCCATTATCTTGATTTAGAATTGGGATCCCAACATCAGACAAATCTATTCTTTCCCAAATATCATCTAAAATCAACAAGAACTTCTTCCCCCTTAAATGGTGATATATGTTTACTTTTAGCCGATCATCGGACATATCTATTGCAGTACATTTCAGACGTTCTGCAATATCATGTTGCACCTTTCTTCGACTTCCTTCTCTTGAGACAGTTACCCAGATGACGATGTCAAACATGTGGGATTCTTCCAGTCGATTATTCAACAATTTCAGAGTTCTTGTCTTGCCAATGCCACCCATTCCCCAAATTCCAATCTTTCGGATTCCGACATCTTCTAAAAGCGCTAATATCCTCTGCAATCTAGGCTCGGAGTCAGTTAATGAATTAATTTCTACAATTTGTGGCTCAACTTTCTCCAATGGTGCATTAGAAAACTCTTTTCCCTTCTTACCAAGAATATCATACAGGAGTTTCCCAGTTTCTTTGGTATCGATGCCTGTTAAGAAAATAAATGACAATTAGGAAAAGATGAACAATAGCATCAATACCATCCAGATTATGTAATACTCACAAACACATGTAATGGTTTGGATATTCAAAATGGCAAGTGTCAAGCAACTGTGAAAGAAATAGTTCTTGATATAAAGATTTTTCTATATCTATTGAAATTCCCAAACGAGTGATATTGCTCTCTGGATATATGTATGATAATTGTACACCCTTTTAATATTAAAATAATGATCCCTAGATTTTATCTTTATATACAAGTAATACAATCCATCAACCACCTTAATTGACGGTTCAAACCTATCTTTTTACATCAAATTCAACCAGCATATTTATAAAAGACAAAAATGTTGTTACCTTATACCTCTTTGCAGCAGACGATGTTTGAAATTAAAATAACTTTAACCAAAATGTTTTACAATATTCGCCTTGATCTAAATTGAGTTACAAAACTATGATGGTATTCTTACCATAGTTTCCTTTTCAAGGTTTTTTTTTTTTTGGTAAAAGCTTCCTTCTCAAGGTTAAAGTTCAGAAATTACAGTAATGCAGGGTTTTTTTTTTTTTGTCCTCTAAGTAGGCTTCAATATGAGCATGGTCAGGTCGGACTGTGTTGAGGCCAACATCAGCTTGACCCAACCATACACAATCCCAGCACAACTTGAATACAAACCTGACTTTTAAACTAACATCTCAGCTCGAGCAACAACCCAGGTTTAGTAGTTGCTATAACCTGACTCAATCAGCCCTCATATCTTTTATTCCCTTCCAAAAACCCTTGAGCCCAAGACCCATGGCTTCATGGATTACTACAACAAAAACCCGTACTAATCACGGGTATGCATGAAGAGAAAGGATTCTATGTATATTAGAAAGGGGGAAGATGAGAGTCCATAGGGAGGGAAAATATATTAGTAGAAAGTGGAGGAAGAGTATGTTAGCGGTTGTAAAAACCGAAAATAACTTCTGGTCAAAATTAAAAGGTAAAGTCAAAATTGGATCCAAAACTTTCCAGCTTAATATATTATAATAGGCAAAAACCCGAAGCCCACAACCAAATCGCTGTGCTAATAAAACAAAACGAAAAAAAATAAAAAAACGGATGAACAGAAACCAACATATTAAATAGAAGAGTCGCATAGTTTTAAGAAAATAGATGGAGAAAAATGTGAGGCCCACCACTGAAATAATCATACATTTTTGTATGACGTGGATAACATTTTTGCAATAGAATGAAGGGTGATTTTGTAATCCATACATTAGTTTGAATCTGTAATTATGTTGTGTATAAACTTGACACTTAGCTTTAAATAGGACTATTCGATGAAATGATACATAGTGGCTTATTATTGAAATGCTTCCGCTATTAAATGTGATTTGACAGGTTAGTGAGCTAGACTCACAAGTGGAATAGTAAAATTTTCTCCTTCGTAATGTTGTATTTGACTCTACACAGGAATAATATTACGGGAGTACGGATGCTACATCTCGGAGATTACCCTAGGCCAGAGTAATTCGGGACCGGGATGTGACAAGTAACTTCAACATTCTTTTTCAAATGGGGATAAGTGTAACATTTCCGAGTCCATCTACCATCACAATTTTCTTGAATTCCCGAATTGACGTACCAACTTGATATTCTTCAGTTCCCAAATTGATGTTACCTGGAATATTTAATTGAATTCCGAGGTTGACGTTAGCTCCATTCTCAGCTTTGATATCCCCTTGGACCATGGGATTGAACCCTCCCGCACCATGCATGGTATTGCTCCCTCCTGCACCATGCATGGTATTGCTCCCTCCCGCACCATGCATGGTATTGCCCTGCAACATCAGCCATAAAATGGTTCAGTAATTGCAATATGAATCCATGGTTAGTGTCTCTTTAGATAAATCTATTTAGAGTTTCCATATACCTCTTAAATTGATTTTAAATAATCCAAAGAGTCCAATTTAAAGAGAAGTTCCTATTATGATTCTATCTCTTTCAAACTTCTATAAAAAGTCTCCTTCCCAAAAAAAATTCTCCTTAATCTAATTAAGTTTTAGAAATTTTGAATTTAAACTTAAAGTCAAATTCTCAAGATATTGATCAATAGGCCACCAAAATGAATAGTTTGTATCAATTACAATTCAACTAAAATCATTTATTTAGACCACATTGATGTGGGCCCTACTTTTAGATTCACATTCATTTGTGTGACCCAAAGTTTCCAAATGCAATTTCTTAATTTGTGTGCCCCATCTAACCAATCCACTAATTCAAATTTAAACAAATAAAGGCTTGTAGATCTATAGATATATTTTTCTTATGGCTACTAGGTACTGAGCGAGAGTTCTTCCGAGGAATTTGTATGTGATCTTCTTCTCTATTCTTTTCTATTTATTTTATCTGTCATAGTTTTTATTGTTAAATTCTTATATTTTAATTAGCTTCATTATTTCGTCTCTCAATCATATATTTTGCTTCTAGGTAATGTCATTTCTTATCATATGAGAATATATCAGATGGTATGGATTCGGAAAAAGGCCTTTTCACATTTGGATTTTACCAAGGTTGGTATAACTGATAGTCTTGAATTATATAGATTTTCTATGTTGTCAATGGCCTTAGATAGTTGGTTCCTATTGGTATTCCTTATTTTGTTCAATTTGCAACTATGGATAGCTTTATTTTTTACTTTGCTTTTACCTTTCATTTTTCCAAGATATTATAGCCTTTCCATTCATTAAGATGATATTCTGCCCCTTATATATTTTTTCAAAAAATTAATAATATTGTGTTCATTTCAAATTTTTGTTTTTTGATTTAATCTTATTTAGAAAATCCGAATATATTTTAAAGTGAAAGTATTATTTAATTTTAGTTTGCATGGATTTTGTGGGTGCCACTCGAGGGATTAATCTTATTGGGCTAAAGACATAATAATAATAATAATAATAATAATAATATATCTCCCAAACCAATTGAATGGGCTCGCAAAATTAAATTATTTATTTATATATCAACTGTCATTGTTGGCTCAAGCTTAGCATGGGTGTCGTATTTTTCTTTCTCTTTGTTTATAAACTTCTCTCTAAATTTTACTCTTTCAAAAAAGATATGGTTTCATTTTAGATAATGTATTCACTTTTGAGCTCACGATGCCATTGAATTTCACATAATCTCATTAATTCAATAATCATAAAACAATCAGGGTATCATGTAATTGGAAAGTAATAAGATTTATATAACACGTGCTTACTAAAAAAAGAATTTTAAGCAAAAATGTTGTTTATTTATTTATTTCTTATTTTTAGGTGAAAATATTCTTCTGATTTTCATAGACTTCCTTTTACTACCTTACAATCCCCACCCACCCACTCAAAAATTTTCATTTAGGATCTTTACATTCCATTTCTCAATTTCTTTACTTACTTTGGGTAGAGATTCTAATTCTTTTATTCATGTAGAGCATGGTATCTTAATTTTTTATGTAGTTTTTTTTTTATGGTTTTGAGTACTAGCATTTTAAACTTTTAAATCCGAAGTTTCGTTCTTTAATAGTGTGGTGAGAGGATCATGTTATCATAATTTTGAAAATGACCACTTATATCTTTTAATATTTATTTCAAATTTCACATCTCAAAGTAATTCAGACAACAAATATAAGTTTTTAATTATGAATTATATTGAACTCCAATTTTGTAGTTATTTTTTTTATTTCAATTTTAAAAGACTGAGACTCTCAATTTGGTTGATTTTGCTTTTAGCATTGAAATTGATTGCTTGATTTTACATGGAACTATGTAGTGTTGGATTCAGGTTTATATTGACTTAAAATCAGCCAAAAAACTTAAATATATAGCATGTCACACATTTTAATAGCGGAGCTATTTTAATTCATATAATGAAATATTATATATATACATATATGTATATTTATATATATAAGACATATGGTGCGGTCTTATCAAATTCATTGGTTCAATCTTCTTTTGCTCTTTTTTTAAGGTGGGCTTGTAGTTGTTTTAGACGAAACCACAATCTAATTTCTTTAAAGTTTCACACTTTTAAATTGTCTTCGTAACTTAAATAATAAAATTATAATATTATTATAAAAAACAATGATACATATCTTAATTTTATAATAATAATGATAATCCACAATAATACTATTTTTTTTAATTTCAATATAATTTTATAGAATGCTTCACATATTTTATCTTTTTATCATTTTTTGAAAGTTTATAGATTTTTTTATTATATGAATTATATTGGCACAGGCATGTCTCGCTAGTATTAGTTATATGTGTGTAGAATTAAAAGAGAAGCAAAAACAACACCCTAATGGCCCAATTGATCCATCCCATGAACCCCATTCAAGCTTTAAAAGGTATAACTGCCCACAAATGTGCAGATAAGCAGCTGGGCCTATAGATGCATACATGGTGCCCACAGCTCCTGTACTCCAAGTCTTTTTTTTTTTTTTTGGTAAAAAAAAATAAGCTGTGCTGCTTTGCACAGACCTCTTTCGTGTTTCCTTCAGATTTTAGTTTCTTTCTATTTTTTATTTTTATTTTTAAGAGTAAGTATACATATGTTAATGAAGGTCAATTCCACTTTACCAATGGAGGGAGCACCTCAACTAAATCACAAGACAGAAGAAGGCCCAAAATACAGGGAGAAGAAAGAAAGCCAAAAGGAAAACTATGAACCCACAAGACAAGTCAGCTATAACTAGGGCCTAGGGAAACTCTTTATGTTCAAGTTCTTTTTTTTTTTTTTTGGAAGGTCTAGGAAGATCCGTGTAATTAGGATTTTATAGTATTTTTATGCTTTAAGATTTTGTATGTCTTATGTATGCTTTGTAATGGAGGATCATTTTCTGCTTTGGATATTTTCTCCTATTTTGAATAACTGGGCTCTATCCCAAAGATTCAACATCCTTTATTTTTTTGGTAAAAGATTCAACATCATTGTTAGTAGAATTAGCGATCATTGGTGAGAACATGGTTGGAAAACTCTCCAACTCGACTCTTGACTCTCCCGAGTCATCTCATTTTGATGGAGAACTGAGTTAAATATAGGGAAGACTCCGCTGAGTCATCTCATCTTAATAAGTTATTTTTACTTTGAACAATTTGATTGATATATCTAATTTTGAACAATTAATGTTTATTTTTAAGTAATTATGCATGCGATTTGTAGTCGGTAACTCAAAATAATGATGTCTGGAACGTAATTTGAAACTTTATTTATTCTTTTACAATCAATATTTGGACTAACAAATTCTGTAATATGCAATATTTTTTTCTTTTTTTTCCCTCATTATAGTACTTTTCTTGCATATATAAATTTATTGATTTACATTGATTATCATGAATGAATGTAAATAAAAGTATATTTATATTTTTATAAGTAACAGATTCATTTTTAAATATTTTTAAAATTATTTTAAAAGAAACATGACTCTCCCGAGTCGTTTTTTCCATTTGACGGGTCGAGTCCGAGTCATGAGTTTTCCAACCGAGGATTCCTAAATTCTCAAACACATGGATTTCTTTAATCCTCACTTGTATTTGGGCATTTAGAGCATGTATCTTTATTAGAATTTATGACAATAATTTGTCATGTTGGGATTTTTAGACGTGATGTGACATCTTCTCTCCAGGCATTTACAAATGTCATGTTACTTCTCAAGCATTTAAAATTCTTCCACCTAAAATGTGTCAAATGATACTTGAAATTTTAGAAATTCTAACCCCTTTTGCTTTTTGGTGGAATGTTTGGATACATAAGGGAACATTCAGGAATTCCACCATGTTGAGAATTTCAAAATTTTCAAGACAAGGACTCTATAAATTCAAGTAAAGAAACAAGCCCTTAAAAGTTCCATGAAAGATTTTAGAATTATAAAAATCTCAAAGATCATTTGAGGCTTCTAAGGTGGTTGAAATTTTATCATTTTAATAAATAAACATGGCATTTGCACTCGATTGCTTAACACATCATGTCATAGAATTAACGACAAACCAAGTTCCCCTCAGAAATCCCAATAACAATCATAGGGTTGAGCAAGCATTTAAGATTTACTTAGAACTTTACATATATTTCTTTCCAATTGAATGACTGCCGAGTAGATGTACTCAAATTATGCTTTTGTCCAATTAGCATGGCCCCACTTGCAAGTAAAGCAAGAGGAGGCTTCTCTCTCGACCAAATAAAAAAGATGTCCCACGTGTCTTTCACCCCTTCCCTACTGTGGTCGTTCAAATTCAATTTTGTGGTTTTAAGATCTCTCACATGTCTTGGTTCTTTTAGGGCTTGTTTGGTAATTTACTTGTAAAATAAAGTGGAGTGAAGTGAAATGAAAAGAATGAATAAAATATAAGTGAGTTATAATTGTATTTTATTTTTAGTTGTTTGGGATAGAATATTTTTGACTTTTTGTATGGGGAAATGGAGTTTTTTTGTCTTTTAGTGAGTGAATGTAGTTGATTTTTTATTTTTTCTGGAAAAGATGAAGGGAGTTTTGGTAAAAAGTGCTTTTGATGGGATGTTTAACTTGACTTGACTTCACAAATAAATTTTAACATATAAGTCATAATAAAAATGTAATTAAAATTTAGAGGAATTTACCCAAAAAATCAACATAGATGGGCGCTATACTGGTAAGGGCCCAAAAAACTCTTATAAACAAAAGGGGTACCTTAGGCTAATCCCGTCCTTTTTTTTTTTTTTTTGTGGGATGGTCGTATCTACTAAAGTCCAACATGCCATTTTTCCTTTGCCTATCGACCAATGACCATCCATGCATTCCCCCTTTCCCTTTCCCCTCGTCGTTGTCGAGCACCCCCTCCCCGATGGTCCTAGCCAGAGGTCCCATGTAGCTTTTGGTGCCATTTTTTCAAAAGGTGGTTCACATAGAGGTATCTCTCTCTCTCTCTCTCTCTCTCTCTCTCTCTCTCTCTCTCTCTCTCACGATGGATCGTGGGCTATGAGATCTGGGTTCTTATTTTTGCTGTTTTCATTTTAATGTCCTGACATTTTTGAGGAGTCATGCTATGTTTTGTATTCTCTTCGTTTGATGATGGATTGTTTATTCTTACTCTTTCAATTTTAGCTAGTTACAATAAGAACATCAGTTTAGGGTTTAGGTTATGTAAACGGATCTCAGTACTACTATTTTCTAGTTGGGTTTTGCAATACTTTCTGGGATTTGTGTTTTTATTTTCATGAAGGAATCATGTTATGTTTTGTGGGTTTTGTGATAAACACAATGTCACACCCCGAACCCACTCAATCTTGTTTATTCCTAATCAATTATGTTTTATATAAATTAAATATACTTAGATACTAATTAAGTTATTTAGCGCAAATTAGTCTTATATCAGTCTTTGGGTTAGACCTTGAGTCTTGGGCAGGTAATTCAGACCCGATTCAACCCATTTAGGCAAAGCCGGAGACTTTTTCGTAATTTCGAGTTTCTTATTTTGCATCATATGCACATCATTTTGGCGTCATCGCATGTCGAGCCTGTCAACTTTCATATTGAACATTTCCTCATCAGACCTCAAACTAATCAATTAGGCCCTGATTTGACTCAGTGTAAATATGACAATGGAGGAGAGGACCTTATAAACTGTGAAACAACATCACTCAAAACAGCCACCCATTTCATTCGTTCTGTTCATGTTTCAGTTTATGTGGGCTGCTGAAAGGGAAACTCAAGCTCATTCCTTCTTCCTTTTCTCCTTCTCTCTTCACCATCATTCAAGAAAGAACTTGCTTGTGGAGGAAAAGGCGGACTTTAGCTTTCTCATTCCAATTACCAGCCTTTCAACTCCATAAAACCTAAAGAACCCTCTTCCTATCTCTTCTAATCGCTAGATCAGGTGAGGAACTATTCTCTTCTTCACTTTCAATAATTAATTGATGTCAAAGGACTCACCCATTGTGCATGCATGCATTTTGATAGTTCTTTGGTATTATCTTCTCAATAGGGTTTGTGGAATTTGGGGGTTTTTACTTGTTTTGACTCATGAGGGAGAGTAAGTGAGAAAAGCTTGGTAAGGCAAGTATAAGCAATATTCTTCAATGCATGTTGTTTTATGTTGATTCTTAAATTGAAATCCAGTCTACCTGTTGATATTTCCTCTCATATGTGAATAGATTGAGTTTGGAATAGGATTAATTTACTTGGTTCTTAAATTACTTATTAGAATGCAATTTATATGACTGATTATTGCTCTTAAATAGAAGAATGGGATCTCACTGTAGGAAGGAGTTGGAAAGTCTAATATGGATGCAACTTTGATTCAGAAACTCCAAAAGCCAAGAATGGTTCCAGGTCTTGAAATGCAGAAATTGAGCGTTCGCTCGAGCGAAGTGAACCATCACTCGAGCGGACAGCTCTTTGGAATTCAAAGAAAATAGCATTCTGAACCTGGGACGCACGGACACCTCTCCAGGGCCGGAGTGTCGGTGTCCGATACGTGTCGGACACGGACACGCTCCGACATGTGTCGGACACGCAAAAAAGAGTGTCCAGTTTATTTTTTTAATTTTTTATATTTCAGACACGATGAGGACACGTTTGGGACACGTCCGGACAAGTGTCGGACACGCTGGGCCACTTTTTAATTGAAAAAAAAATAGAATAAAAGGGCCATCCTTAAAAAAAGAAAAGCAAAGGGGGCTATTTGCAAAAGGAAATTGATGATGCTCCCTTTTTCTTTGTATGAATTTTATGGAACTATGGATATTTCATGTTTAATGATTATTAATTATGTTTCAATTTTGTATTACTATTTGATAATTTGATTTGTTTGTTAGTTGGTACAGTGGTACTTGATTTTTTATTTATTTGATTGCTAAATTGATTACAAAGTTAAAATGATAGTATCTTTTAGTATATTATTAGATATTATTATTATTATTATAAACGTGTCCCCGACATGTCCGTGTCCTAATTTTTTGAAAAATGCCGTGTCGGCGTGTCCATGTCGTGTCGTGTCCGTGTCCCGTGTCCGTGTCCGTGTTCGTGCTTATTAGTTCTGAACCCTACGCTCGAGCGCTTACTTCTTCGCTCGAGCGGACTGGCCTCTGTGAAGCTTCCACTCGAGCGGTTGGTCATCCGCTCGAGCGAACTTGACTATTGTGTTGGGGACACTTTACCACATACAATTAAAAGGAAAATTTTATCCTAACACTAATGTGAGACCTCCATGACTATCTTGCGGATAATCATGGTACACCGGGAAAACCAATAGGATTATTAGGATTGGTAGACCATGTAGGACCTTAGAAGGGAACCTTAACTAATTCCTTATTTGTCCAAATGGATAGATATAGCTCATAAATGTTATTCTTGGGTGTTGAATTGGGAAGTACAATGTACCTTTGTTACCGTAACACCTAAGATGAATAACAAAACATTAAACTTCCTAAAACCATACTGAATGGAATGATGAGTGACTATTGATATTTAGATTAGTTTGGCTAGTAACAACCTTGATTCTATAAATTTCCTTGCATGATCATTTTGTTATTATATTTGTGACTTCAAACACTAAGTGAGTGTTCATAAGCATAATTGCATCTATCTTGTATTTCAACTTTACATTGCAAATTATGTTAATTGAGTGAGCCTTGAGTAGATCTATGAGTGTACTTGAATAAAGTGAATTGTTTTGTGTGAAGTGATTAGTGTGTCTACTCAAGTTCAGTGTATCATTGATTTAAATGAGTCAGTATTACTTAGCTTTGACGGGACGATACCCAATGGGGTGACTCTTGGTTTAGATTGTGAACGTCTCTGCGCAGTAGACAGTCTGGAGCACCGGAACTCCAGAACCAGATAGCCATTTGAACCTTTGGCCAGGTCGCTGGTGGCATCCCAAAATGTGTGCCCTCAATGAGGGGATTTAGCACCGGAACTCTAAAACCTGGTAGCCATTTGAACCTTTGGCCGGGTCACTGGTGGCATCCCAAAATGTGTGCCCTCAATGAGGGGATTTAGCTAATATGGTTATCAACTAGATTGTACATGGTTTTCATTTATCAATGATTCGTCAAGCATTATTAACTCGACCGCACAATTGCCTAGTATATTGTCATATGAATTATTTTAATCCACTGTCATTAATTCTGAAATTGTTATAACAGGTGGAATAAATTATTGCTTATACTCAGCTGAATTGTTGTATTCATTCGTTATTTTTGGTGCTACAGACGCATATCCCGATCCCGGTCTTGAGGAGACCACAGAGGGAGAGGAGGAGGCCGTTGAGGTACCTCCAGGCATAAAGGAATGGATGGCTGAGGGAGCTGTCTAGCTTATGTCCCTAGAGAGCGTTTCAATAATATACTTTTGGCTTATAGAATACTTTTGTGTAGATGAACAAACTATACTTACTTTTGGTATTGATGTATATAAATATTTTTGTATTATTGAGGTAGAGTATGTTTTAAATCTCTACTTCTTACTAATAAATGAAATCATCTTTTAATTAATGAACTTGAATGTATGGAAAGCTCATGATATGATACCTTTACATGTTTTGAACTAAAGCTTCCGCTGATAAATGTATAAAGACAGGTGTCTGTGAGCATGTCTCACACGTGCAAAGTGGATTTTCTCCTCCGTGACTCACACTTGTCCCGAAACAGGTGTAATGTACGGGAGTACACGTGTCACACATTGGGAATTATCCTTGGCCAGGTAATTTCGGGACCGGGATGTGACACACAACAAAATGAGATTATTCTTATTTTACCTGTTTTAACCCCATTGCTTTCCAAGGAATCGTGTTATGGCTTTTGAATATATTCTAGGATTTGGGTTGTTCCAGTTTTGGCTGCTTGGATCTTCTCTACATTTTATGAATCATGTTATTTTTGTGGGTTTTATTGTTTTGTTGAGTTCCTTCTTTCTTCTTTTTTTGGCTTCAAGGCAAATAACATCGTATAACTCTCACACAATTGTATGTAGGTGATGGTGGGATATATGTTGTGGGCGTGTTGATTTTAGATCACTGCAATTTGCACTCATGTTTTAGGGTATATAATGCAATATAAAAGATGTTCAATATATGTACCAACCACTTAATGCAGTCCAACCACCACTGTGATGGAGCAATCTAAAAGGGAATTCGCTAGAGCAGTAGTTAAGAGACAAAACACAATAAAGGCAGTTTCGCATGAGGGTCAATATCAACCATGTCGCAAAACAACAAAACAAGGCAGAAAAGCAACGAGAGTTCCTTTTCAGTTTAAAAGAGTTTACTAGGTTCATTCCTGTGTAGCGCCCTTCTTTAGGGTTTTTTCTTGTAAATTCTTCTAAAATTTAACTTCAAAATTTAAAGTTTGAAAGGAAAAAATAAGTAGAATTATCTAATACATGATATTGTAAGAATGACTCAATTACATAAGAATAACAAGTCAAAGAAAATGGAAAAGTTAGACAATAATTATGAATAATCTAACATGTGATGAAGAAGGAAACATATAAAAGAATAATTAATTTGAATAGTTGATGGTACGAAAAGTGAATTTATTTATAAAAAATATTCATGCTTGGAAGAATATATCTATTATTTGGTCCAACGTCTTAAATTTACTGTATTTCATTGCTTCTTTGATTCTGCGTATTTATTATTTAGATAAATTAGTAAATGTAAATGATAATATTTTTTCTTGATAAACATGGAAAGAAGTTATAGGGATCTGATAGATTTTAGAAAAATATTAAAGCAAAGGGTAGAGATTTTAAGACCTTGATTATTTCTCTTTAATTTTTTTTTAAAAATTGGTTTTAACTTGAAAACGACATTTGCGTCATTACCAAATATTTCAAGGGTCATTTGATAGGAAGGAGATATTGGGCTTGAGAGCAACATAGGTTTTGAACGGTTGAGATTGACCAGCTTAAAGGTGACAGATACCATTTGCATGTTGAAGGGCTGAGATGTAAAGGATCACTAGAAAGGACAATTAGTTCCTACATGCGAACCACATGTAAAGCTCTCCTCTGCGAGGGGCCACTAGGGGCCACCTTTGATCCCATATGCAGCTAATTTCACACTCTTATCCAATATGCATGATTTAGCACCATATCCGATTTCATACTCTTTGGCCTATTCACAACCGTTGGATCAAACTTCAAAAAATTCTATGGCTAAAAGACCATTAAAATTTAAGGGTCTTAAAAGAAAGGGCTAGAATGATTTGAGGATGCTGATCTTTTGCTTTACAACCTGTGACCTTTCTATCTCTCCCACTCTCTTCCATAGGAATCCATTCAAGCAGGCCCTACGGTATGGGCCATGGTATGCCATCTGCTTGAAGATGAAGATCTTTCAAAAAAATCATCTTAAAAAAAAAAATCTGATCCTTCAAAAAAAAGTTTTTTTTCCACCATAGAACATGTGGTGTCGCTACAAGATATGATTTTTTCTCCCATTCCGCCACAATATTTTTTCTTTTCCACCAGAGAACATGATTTTTAGTTTTCCTTTTCTCTTGGCAAGGTGTGTTGTTTTTTTTTAATCTTTCTTGTTTAAGGGCGAGGAGGACTCTTGTAATTAAGGTTTTATTATATATTATGGACTCTTTAAATGATTTCATCTTTCTCCTAGAGATTGAAGACATTCTACAGTGGATTGAATAAACACAGACATTAATTCATTATGATCATCAAGAACTAAAAGAGATCAACTGCCTTTTCCCCTTGTTTTGGAGTGAATCTTTCTTTCTTTTGTTTCTTTTTTTTTTTTTTTTTTTTTTTTTTTTTTTGTGTGTTCTTTCTTGTTTTGGTATGCAACCAAGGAGCACCCGACTGCAACCCATTGCTGTAGGTGAGATTTTATGTTTAGTTGAAGATTTTCAAGTTTTGGTTTTGATAGGGCAGCAATTTAACAATAACAAAAGGAAAACAAATGAAAGAAAAGGCAGAAGTTCTCACATCATAATATGTAATGACATAAATTGTATCCACGATTGAGATGATCATCGTTAAGAAAAGCCAGAAGTTCTCAACATTAATTCATGATGATCATCGATGAGAGATCTGTCCTTCTCCTTATTTTGGAGTAAAATTCTCTCTGTTTTTTATTTTACCCAAGTAAGGACTTGGGACCTTAGAAGCTCCAACTATGAGGAAGGGAGATAAAACTCCGGGCAATCAGGTGAGATGCGAGATGGATAACCCCTCTGGTATGGGTGAATTTTTTCTGTTTAATCCAAGATTTTGAAATTTTGAGTTGCAATAGGGCAATTTACGAGGGTAAACTAGGATTGAAGGGAAAAAAAAAATCTTAATCCTTTCAAAAGAAAAGTATGAGTTCTCACAATTTAACAATAACAAAAGGGAAAAAAAAATGAAAGAAAAGCCAGAAGTTCTCACATCATAATAAGTAATGACATAAATTGTATCCAGGGTTGAGATCATAGCATACCTGATGCTTGGCAGTCGGAAGATTGAACAAGAGATAAAGACTAGAGATTCTTCAGCTGATCACAGAGGCGGACCCAGGATTTTCATTTAGGTGGGGCGGAACTTTTGCTAGAATTTTTTCACATCTACAATAACAACAGAAAAAATGTATTCCATGTAAATAGATGCAAAATTTTCTCATCAGTCCAAAGTGAAAAAATAAAAGATGTGCTATAGAACTAAGAACATCACATATTCACATGCATCTCCTTATCTCATTTACCCAAATAAAATAAAATAAAATCAAATAAAAAATCACAACTAAAAGAAGAAACAAAAGCATAAATGTGAATGTGATCGAGTCAGTCACAATCAAATCACCCTTTTCCCTAATTCCCTCCATAAATGTGATCAAGTCAGTCAGTCAAAGACATCCCTACACTTTGATTTCCCTAATTCCCTCCATTTATCAGAGAAAGAGAGCCAGAGAGAGCCAGAGAGAAAATATTCTTCTCAAGTTGAGAGATCATACTGGATTCATGGATCTCTAGGCCTCTTAATCTATATATGTGGGTCGCCTTGTCGCCTATCCAAATCATCAACATCATGGGCCACTGCATCAATGCCACTAATCAAATGCCAGCCATACCAGAATATCTCACCATACAACACCACGAACCTCACCTTTGAGTATGCCTAGCAGCTGTAATTCTTTTTTAATTATGTGCAGGCTTATCAAGGAGATTTTGGAGGCATGGATAGGACCCATTACATCAACAGACCCAGATTGCATTCCTCTTTTTCTTGATTATGCAAAACACTGCTAAATAAAACCCTGGTTTGCATTTAATATAACTTGGTATGTACCAAGGTTTCACTTCCTTCAACTCAATCACCCTTTTCTCAGTTTTAATAGAATAGAGGGCACTGAAATCTCACTTCAAAAGAAAAGGGAAAACTAAAACATAAACCCTAATGCGCAAAGGAGGAAGAGAGGAAGGAAAATAAGAGAGGAAACTGCACAAAGCCTAACCAGAGGGAGAGGGAGAGAGAAGCTACAGAGAGAGGGAGAGAGATACCTGAACCGTCGATACTCGAAGGAAGAGGGTAGGTCGGAAGAGACGAAGGGCGGAAGAGGGAGAGGGAAGAGCGGAACAACATCCTGAGTTTTTTTCTTTCGTTATGACTTTTTGACCTAGGGCGTGGCTTTTGTTGATAGTAGCTGGACCAATCCCGGATTATCAATATATAGGAGATCCGTATCTGGACACTTACCTGATTGTGCCCAAGTTACAGAACCTTTACCAGATTTGAATTTGAATGAAATTACCCCCAGACAAGCACACAGAACTAGGGATGTCAATGGACCGGTGCGGGGGGGGGGTGCCGAGGTATGGTCTCCATCCTCGTACCCGCTTAAAAAATCTTCGTCCATCCCCGATCCACTCCCGCTAACGGGTATAATTTTCATTCCCATCCCCGTCCGCGGATAAATTTATAATCCCCGTCCCCGCTTCCCCCGTACCCGCCTAAGCCTAAGCATTTTTTTTTTCTAGCCTTCCCCTAGCCTCCTTGCAACAGGAGATCACACCTGAATCAAGGGTATGAGAAATATTATGACACTTTCAATACACGAACATCAATAAAGAACTACTCCTAAAAAATCATATACATAACTGCGAAATCAAACCAATCACTGCTGCCACGAACACCTGATACATACATTCCTATGAAAAACAACAGCACCTAAATCACTAAATGTCATAACACCATAGGTACACTACATATATATATTTATTTATTTAGCGGGTAATGGGGACGGGGCGGGGCGGGGCGGGTACGGGGCGGGGTTAAGGGTAAGTCCATCCTCACCTCCATCCCCGCACGGGTTTATACGAGTATCCCCGTATACGTCCACCGTCCAATACGTATAGTCCATCCCCGATCCAAACGGGGCGGGTTTGGACGAATACCCGTTTTTCCCCGGTCCACTGCTATCCCTACACAGAACTGAACAAAGGTGGACCCTGGCATGAATCGAAGGCTAAACACTTATATAATATACTTAATATACATATAATGCACTGTCATGACATCGGGCATTTGGTTCTTGGGGATGAAATCCATGTACCAAATGCCCCTAAACTTGGACCAATTTGTTTTTTCAAGGTCTCTGCAGTACCAGCATGAAATCTTCATGCAATTATGTTAAACCTTGTCACTTATTTGAGCGTGCAGTGTAGAACTCTATAGCAATTAGAAACCACTTCAGATTTTGCAGGGCAATCAGCAGCGATTTAAACTTTTTAATTTGTTTCAATTCAGCCGAAATAGCTGAGTGTTCATTTATGTATGGAATCCGAAATGAAATGAACTATTAATTAGTGATGCAATGCGATCCAAGAAAAAGAGGCCTTACTAATGGGGCCCCACCAAGGAACACTACAATGATTCGCTTTCTTTAACTAGTTTAGTAATTTTAGTAATTTGATGTAATCTCTTATTTGACTTAATCAAAGAGTAGTGATTTGATTTAGTTAGAGATTTTTGGGAGTGATTTTATGAATCACTGAATAATTATAGTTTCCTCATTAGACTGAATAATTATAAATAGAGAGGGATGTTTGATTGTAAGCCTGCTATATTGATAATAAAATTGAGAAGTATTCTCATGAGTTCCTTTTGGGTATTCTCTCCTAATTGGCCTTTGGGCTTGAGTTGGAAGACTCCATTTCACCTTTGGAGGTGTAGATCTTCAATGAGTTCGTGGCTGGGCTGCACCAATTAGTTGGCCATGATTTGGTCTGTTTCAGGATAAACAGATTGAAACAATTGAAGCCAATACATTGCTTTAAAAAAGCGCTATCATGGTTTTTTTAAGATTATTTTTTCCTATAGTTTGTACTTCATATAAATTTTTATTTTTTCCACTGCATGTTTCAAAACAAAACACTGGATTAACCAAAATACAAAGTATTCCATTTTAGAGGCAAACCATTATGGCCTCCATAGAGAAATTGACAGCTATTGTTTGTAAAACAACCTCCAATTGTCTTTCAAATCAGCACCCTTTCAGCAACAATCTTTTGAAAAATAATAGAAAAAGAGGGACGTCGTGGAGAAGACCTGTAGCACAGTTGGATGGCACTGCTCATTGTCGTAACCACAAATTTGTGGTTTGACTTTTGAGGCATGCTACCAAGTGAAAAAATGATAAAAGAAATAAAAGGAAGATTGAATGAAGGAGATGATGATGCTAGAAGCGAAAAATGAATGCTCAGTTTAAGAAAGGTGAAAATAATGGCCATATCAAAAGAGAATAAATTTTTTTGATGGAAAGCAAAATGGATGCTGGACCATGGAATCACATTGTATCGACCATTTATAAGATTGCCCATCATGGTCTCCTTTGAGTCCTTACTGCTCAAACCGAAGAGGGTCAATTCTGAGGTCGGGTCAAGTCCATGGAGGACCCCGACTCAATTATTGTTCCCTGTACCTAGACCCAGAGTAAGTCATCTATATGGTAATGGGAGATAGGCCCAGCTCCAATTGACCCATGTGGACCCATTTTACACAGATGTAACCTCCAGAAGCTTGTCCCGCGTCTAATCCATGTCAAATAAGGTTCAAAATCAAGCTCCATTAAAAGCAGAAAAGCCCAATGCAAGTTCAGCTAATTCCACTAAATATAAACTATTCTTGGAATCAAAATAATAAATTACCAAGGCATATCCCTGCCCAAGCCTGACACGGGTTATAAAAAGTTAGGCCCCAGCCTGCCCATTTAATCAATCGGAACGGGCTGAACCGAGCTTTTCATCACTTTTGTGGGAATTAGAGGACTGATTAAATTTAATTACATGTATTTCTTACACAAGTCAAGCCGGGACGCGCCATGGGCTTGCTCTCACTTAATCCAAGGCCAGCCCAAAGCGGGCCCGGGACGCGCCATGGGCTTGCTCTCACTTAATCCAAGGCCAGCCCAAAGCGGGCTAGGCCCGGATCAGGCTCTGGCTGGCCCAGCCCATGAGCACCCCCACAAAACCATTGAAGTGGTTTTAAAAATGCGTGTCAACCCTAACCTGACCTGTTTAAATGGATTATTTAATTTATGCAGGCTGACCCAAACACAACTTGGTTACTAAGTCTTGAGTGATCCAGTTTTGCCACCCGTAGTTTTGAGGGGCCTCAAGGTTATTAACTCGTAGCTTAATTAAGTTTCGATGGGCAATTTTAATGATCAATCCAATGGCCTTTCAATTGGATTGGCTTTTTTAGTGGCTGAGATTTAACACAGGGTGGGGCCAAGCTTTTCCATACAGGGACGGTGATAAGTGGGATTTACTCAGGTTGGCATCGCATAATGCAATTAGTCGGGCTGGATCAGTTTCACATAAGTCAAATATCACCACCACCCGTCCCTGAAAGTATGATATTTTGTACAACTGGGTATACAGAATATATGTTCCCATGTGCTTTGTATGTGACCAAACCAGAGAAAATATGCAAAATATGTCACAATGGAATTTTTATAAACAAAACAATAAAAAAAGAAATTCTATCAATGTGATTGATAACGAAAGTTGCAAGTCGCCGAGTTCAAAAAATTCAAAAGTTTGACTTAGCCCAACAGACTCAGCTCAGTTATCAAGATCCAACCCATTATAATCATGCCCAGCCCAACCATGTTGATCTAACTCATCACTCAAATCCAGCATGTACAAGATCGCCCAGCTCAAGAGGATTATCTTCGCATATATTTTCAGCTAACTTGGAGATTGACAAGCAAATGGAAAGCATATCTTCACCACCCTACACAGGCCACATGTCAAGAGTTATCTTCGGCACTGGAAATACCTCGTGGAAAGACCTCCGCCGACCTCATCGTATGAAATCAAAGACGCTACACCATAGCATACAACCCATTCCCTTGATATTTGGAGCAAATAAAGAAGAATATACATTGGCCATCTCATCATTGATTGAGTCCACTATCAATTCATGAAGAGGATGACACATCAAAGATGCCATTAGATAACGCTTGATTGATCCTTTCTCATTACACATTTGTAAAGAAAATCAAATGAAACATATATATACACGAATAAGAACTTGTCACCTGGAAAAAAATTCAAAAATGGGGTGAACGATTCTGTCTTATTTCATAGTTGGCCTTATATTTCTGAAAATTGAGAAATTCTTTAGTGATTGTGCAACAACATAGTTTAAACAGTCACACTATCCTATAAATGACCCTCTTTATCTATAACAAATGAGAGACAGACATTCAGCAATATTGCAAGAGAAAACTAGCACTCCAAGCCTATCATAAATGGATGAAATAAGATTCGATCTTGATTAGAAATATATTGATAAGGAAGAAATTTCCACTCAGTATCATCACAACATATCTTCTTTTCTTTTTTCTTTGTGTGTGTGTTTTTTTTTGTAAAGAATCCATTTCCTTTACAACATGTTACAGACAGGATAGAACAAGTCCCTACAGAGGCCACCTATACCAAACAGACCTCATTTTTTTCATGTACATATATTTCATCCTAAGATGTGAACACGATGGTTCACGTCCATCTCAGACACTTTGGTCACAACAAAACAACTTCACTCTTAAAGGAAAAACATGAGACCTTTCCAGTTTGGTTGAAATACCATGTAGAGGGTAATAAGGCTCCACTAATTATTTCTCCAGACATTTTAGTTAATCAGGAACTTGGTTTTGCACAACTATTTCACAAATTAAAAATAAAAAATAGTAATGACGATAATAATAACAGTAGAAAAAGGAGAACAAAAACCAATCAATGAAAGAGTGGTGGTGATGTAAACTTACCTTTCATAAATTGGTCCACTCAAGCTCTTTTTATGATCTTGCAAATAGCCTATGCAAATTGAAAGTCCAACCAAATAGGCCCCCTCATTCATTATACAAACACTTGCACACACAGAAAGAAAATGATCAGATTTCATACATTCTTACGGGATATATTTAAAAAGCAATATAAACCATGATAAACTTCTTGAGCAAATTTACTATCAGAAAAATTACATGTGAATGTGATTTCTTATAGACGAAACTAAACTGAGCATGATAAATTATGAGAAAATTTCAAATGCAAGCATAGAAAGAATACGAAACATGCTCGTTGGGATATTGGCTCGTTTCTTTGCTTTCGGCTTATGATATATGCTCGTTGGGATGCTGCTCTCGATTCTAGTGTGATCTATGTGCATCCAAATTCATTTGGATCTCGTTCTCCAAAGTTTGAAGAGAGAAGGCCTTCTTTCGATTTATACAAAAAGACCCGAGATTCCAATGATCAAGATATCATCAGAGAACCTACAAGGAAAGGAGGAGTTTCTACCTCAAATGGCACAAAGTGAAGGCATGTAGAGCTACAAATTTATCCAAGTTTGTGATAAAATGTTCTCAACATGAATCGCTTGAAGTTGGAGATTACTTGAGAGCAATTGAACAACTGTGCTCAATGGAACTAGAATTTAAGGATATTCAGCAGTTTCTATTCACAAAAAATAAGAACGTGATGCTAAATTTGATTGGATTGCACTGTTCCTTGTTTTGCCTAGGAACGCCGGGGATGATTGTCCATTATCTGTGTTCTTTAATGATCAATGTTCTAGTTAAAACTGATGGCGGATGTATTCAAGAAACGCATTTTGAACACATATTATCTGACCGATCCTCTAGAAAGGACAATTAAATAAAATAAAATAAAAGAGAAACATTTAAACAAACAAAAAAAAACCTTAGAAGATCAAGTAAGAACATTTGTAGCAAGAACAATAGTTTCTAAACTTGCAACAGATAGGTAACAGAACGATCAGTCAAGGGGACAAGCATCTTTCAAAAAAGATGAACTGGTTGAGCCATTACATCAAACACTTTGTGGGCATATGAGATTGAATTAAACTCGTCCAACAAAGTAAAAAAAAAAAGATGTGGTGGTTTCGTCATGTTCAATCTATATCCCTTTTTTGGCCTTGCATATCATTAAACAAACGGAGATCATCATCTTCTTTCTTTGAATTTTCTAAGCAACCCATTAATGAACAAAGAAAAAAAATACAAGCAGTGCTTATTTCAAAGAAATTTCAAAAGAAGGATTGCAGACGAAGAACAAAAGAGATGTAAAAGAAATGAAGAAATGTAAAGAGATATTTACCTAATAAAAAGAAATGTAAAGCACTTTTTCATCATCTACCATCTCGATTCAAAGAAAAGAGGTTGGAGTCGTTGCCTGATGTCATTGTCTTCCCACTCCAATGCTTCCCACCATTCACTAGAGCCACGAATATTCTTTAGTGCTGGTGCTACAATATTGGTGCCATTGGAGAGGAAGGAGAGACTCTTTAACTTGGGACATCCAGCAATATCAATAATTTCTAGTGATGGCCATTCGAAATTAGAAAACCCTCGGCAAATGCTAACCAATTCCGGAAGAGACGAGACAAGAATTTGCCTGATATTAGGGAGGATGAGTCTATCATTATTATAACTTATAACATTATGGGTATGGCTTGCGACAGACATTGACATCTCCTCCTCTTCAATTTCTATTATTTCTTCTATCGTCGAACAATTGCTGATCCAGAGGATTTCTAAATTGCAAAGTTGTCGAATAATACCCAATTGGAAAAACCTTCTTCAAGTTTTTACAATTATATAATCTAAGATCTCTTAGATTGGAGAGGCTTCCTGGCACCATTGGACCATCGCAGAAGCTCCTCAATTCAGGAAGTCTCACAAGATGAAGAATCTCCAGGTTGGGTAGCAGTGCACAAGCCTCCTGCTACTCATCTCCATCAAAGAGAGTTTCCATCTTTTCACAGTGTTGGACCATACATACTTTCAGCTCATTCACATTTGCCAGGCCCAACTCTGATAGCTTTCTTGTTGTGCGATGATCGTCGAGATGAAAAGAGGAAAAATGGGCAAGAGTCTCCATAATGGCGGCATGTGACGTCCCAAAACCACCGTTATATACCAAACATCTTTCCTGTGGAGGACATGGAAGAAAACCAGAAGATACATCCCTTATCTGAGTGCCAACCCGAAACCGGAATCTCCTATCTGCTAAGTTTTTCACCGATTTGCTATGACATAGAAAACGCTTGAGAGATTCCACTTTTGGAAAGTATGCATCGAGATAAGTAAGATGTTCCAACCTGCATAATTCTTCAACCATGGTTTCCATGCTTTCATCATCCCACTGTTCCTTTTCAAGACAACCACCACGAAAATAGACGCATAGGGCCAGTTCCTCCAATAATGGAAGCTTTAGAATTATTCCAGTTGGAACTCTCAACTTCATGTTCCATTCTTTAGTGTCCTTGCCATCATCATCTTGGGAACAAACATCCTCGCCATTTTGCCGACGCTCGCGTTTTTTACACCCCACTATCAAACGTTTCAAACGAGTTAGTTCCCCGACCTCTTTAGGCAGATATTTAATTGCTAAGTATCCCTAATCAAGCACCTCCAGTTGCGTGAGCGCTCCTACTTGGAATGGAAGTTCTTCTAATTTAAAACAACTCTTCAAATAGAGACCGCGGAGATTAACCACATTCCACAAGGAAGAAGGCAAGGACTTTATTCCTGCCCGACTCAAGTCTACAATACGTAGAGAATGCATACGTTCAAAGAAAGGATCGGAGATCATTGTTAGCTGATCATTACCTTGCAACAATAATGTGGACAAAGATCCGCAATTTGGCCTCTCCGGCAAACAGCCCAAACTACATTGCATCAATGATATCTTTTGTGATAGCAACCAATCCTTCTCCTCTGGTGGATGCTTTACATGCTTACCAGTTCTTACTAAGAACCCTGAAGCTTCATTCAATGCAAAATCCCTTATAAGGTCATGCATTTTGATATATTTTTCACTATGATCAACTCTCTCCAGCAATGATGCATTGACAAGATTCATTACCATGAGGTGACCATCATCCCGTGCCTCTTCAATGCTATCAACTCCTTCAATGTAGCCCTCCAACCTGCAATACTCTACCAATTCATCTATCAATATTTTATAGTCGTCTGGGTACGAGCAGTACAAAAACAAGTTCCTTTAAGAATTTTCAGATAACCCATCATAAGTGATTCTCAAGGAGGCGAGAACACTTCCTTTTCCATGCCTTTAATTTGAGACGTAGATGGTAATTGCATTTTCCTTAGCGTGCTCCTCCACACACCAACATAACTAATCTTTCTCAATGATGAACCAATAACAATGATGGCAAGTGGTAAACCACCACACTCTTTAACGATATTTCTAGCAATTGGTTCGATACGAGGAGACATGGCAACATCTCCAACTATTTCATTGAATAGGCTCCATGCCTCCTCTTCGGATAGTCTCTGTATTTGTATTTCCTCATCTGTTTCCATCTGTTGACATATGCCATAGTCTCGAGTGGTCAACAAGATCTTACATCCATTATCTTGATTTAGAATTGGGATCCCAACATCAGACAAATCTATTCTTTCCCAAATATCATCCAAAATCAACAAGAACTTCTTCCCACTTAAATGGTGATATATGTTTACTTTTAGCCGATCATCAGACATATCTATTGCAGTACATTTCAGACGTTCTGCAATATCATGTTGCACCTTTCTTCGACTTCCTTCTCTTGAGACAGTTACCCAGATGACGATGTCAAACATGTGGGATTCTTCCAGTCGATTATTCAACAATTTCAGAGTTCTTGTCTTGCCAATGCCACCCATTCCCCAAATTCCAATCTTTCGGATTCCGACATCTTCTATAAGCGCTAATATCTTCTGCAATCTAGGCTCGGAGTCAGTTAATGAATTAATTTCTATAATTTGTGGCTCAACTTTCTCCAATGGTGCATTAGAAAACTCTTTTCCCATCTTACCAAGAATATCATACAGGAGCTTCCCAGTTTCTTCGATATCATTGCCTGTTAAGAAAATAAATGACAATTAGGAAAAGATGAACAATAGCATCAATACCATCCAGATTATGTAATACTCACAAACACATGTAACGGTTAGGATATTCAAAATGGCAAGTGTCAAGCAACTGTGAAAGAAATAGTTCTTGATATGAAGATTTTTCTATATCTATTGAAATTCCCAAACGAGTGATGTTGCTCTCTAGATATATGTATGATAACTGTACACCCTTTTAATATTACAATAATGATCCCTAGATTTTATCTTTATATACAAGTAATACAATCCGTCAACCACCTTAATCGATGGTTCAAACCTATCTTTTTACGTCAAATTCAACCAGCATATTTATAAACGACAAAAATGTTGTTACCTTATACCTCTTTGCAGCAGACAATGTTTGAAATTAAAATAACTTTAACCAAAATGTTTTACAATATTCGCCTTGATCTAAATTGAGTTACAAAACTATGGTATTCTTACCATAGTTTCCTTTTCAAGGTTTTTTTTTTGGTAAAAGCTTCCTTCTCAAGGTTAAAGTTCAGAAATTACAGTATTGCAGGGGGTATTTTTTTTTTTTGTCCTCTAAGTAGGCTTCAATATGAGTATGGTCAGGTCGGACTATGTTGAGGCCAACGTCAACTTGACCCAACCATACACAATCCCAGCACAACTTGAATACAAACCTGATTTTTAAACTGACATCTCAGCTCGAGCAACAACCCAGGTTTAGTAGTTGCTATAACCTGACTCAATCAGCCCTCATATCTTTTATTCCCTACCAAAAACCCTTGAGCACAAGATCCCTGGCTTCATGGATTCCTAGAACAAAAACCCGTGCTAATCACGGGTATGCATGAAGAGATATGATTCTATGTATATTAGAAAGGGGGAAGATGAGAGTCCATAGGGAGGGGAAATATATTAGTAGAAAGTGGAGGAAGAGTATGTTAGCAGTTGTAAAAACCGAAAATAACTTCTGGTCAAAATTAAAAGGTAAAGTCAAAATTAGATCCAAAACCTTCCAGCTTAATATATTATAATAGGCAAAAACCCGAAGCCCACAACCAAATCACTGTACTAATAAAACAAAAAAAAAAAAAAAAAAAACGGATGAACAGAAACCAACATATTAAATAGAAGAGTCGCATAGTTTTAAGAAAATAGATGGAGAAAAATGTGAGGCCCACCACTGAAATAATCATACATTTTTGTATGATGTGGATAACATTTTTGTAATAGAATGTAGGGTGATTTTGTAATCCATACATTAGTTTGAATCTGTAATTATGTTGTGTATAAACTTGACACTTAACTTTAAATAGGACTATTCAATGAAATGATACATAGTGGCTTATTATTGAAATGCTTCCGCTATTAAATGTGATTTGACAAGTTAGTGAGCTAGACTCACAAGTGGAACAGTGAAATTTTCTCCTTCGTAATGTTGTATTTGACTCTAGACAAGTATAATATTACGGGAGTACGGGTGCTACATCTCGGAGATTACCCTAGGCCATAGTAATTCGGGACCGGGATGTGACAAGTAGCTCCAACATTCTTTTTCAAATGGGGATATGTGTAACATTTCCGAGTCCATCTACCACCACAATTTTCTTGAATTCCTGAATTGACGTACCTACTTGATATTCTTTTGTTCCCAAATTGATGTTACCTGGAATATTTACTTGAATTCCGAGGTTGACGTTAGCTCCAGTATCAGCTTTGATATCCCCTTGGACCATGGGATTGAACCCTCCCGCACCATGCATGGTATTGCTCCCTCCCGCACCATGCATGGTATTGCCCTGCAACATCAGCCATAAAATGGTTCAGTAATTGCAATATGAATCCATGGTTAGTGTCTCTTTAGATAAATCTATTTAGAGTTTCCATATACCTCTTAAATTGATTTTAAATAATCCAAAGAGTCCAATTTAAAGAGAAGTTCCTATTATGATTCTATCTCTTTCAAACTTCTATAAAAAGTCTCCTTCCCAAAAAAATTTCTCCTTAATCTAATTAAGTTTTAGAAATTTTGAATTTAAACTTAAAGTCAAATTCTCAAGATATTGATCAATAGGCCACCAAAATGAATAGTTTGTATCAATTACAATTCAACTAAAATCATTTATTTAGACCACATCGATGTGGGCCCTACTTTTAGATTCACATTCATTTGTGTGACCCAAAGTTTCCAAATGCAATTTCTTAATTTGTGTGCCCCATCTAACCAATCCACTAATTCAAATTTAAACAAATAAAGGCTTGTAGATCTATAGATATATTTTTCTTATGGCTACTAGGTACTGAGCGAGAGTTCTTCCGAGGAATTTGTATGTTTCTTCTCTATTCTTTTCTATTTATTTTATCTGTCATAGTTTTTCTTGTTAAATTCTTATATTTTAATTAGCTTCATTATTTCGTCTCTCAATCATATATTTTGCTTCTAGGTAATGTCATTTCTTATCATATGAGAATATATCAGATGGTATGGATTCGGAAAAAGGCCTTTTCACATTTGGATTTTACCAAGGTTGGTATAACTGATAGTCTTGAATTATATAGATTTTCTATGTTGTCAATGGCCTTAGATATTTGGTTCCTATTGGTATTCCTTATTTTGTTCAATTTGCAACTATGGATAGCTTTATTTTTTACTTTGCTTTTACCTTTCATTTTTCCAAGATATTATAGCCCTTTCCATTCATTAAGATGATATTCTGCCCCTTTTACATTTTTTCCAAAAATTAATAATATTGTGTTCATTTCAAATTTTTGTTTTTTGATTTAATCTTATTTAGAAAATCCGAATATATTTTAAAGTGAAAGTATTATTTAATTTTAGTTTGCATGGATTTTGTGGGTGCCACTCGAGGGATTAATCTTATTGGGCTAAAGACATAATAATAATAATAATAATAATAATAATAATAATTCTCATATATCTCCCAAACCAATTGAATGGGCTCGCAAAATTAAATTATTTATTTATATATCAACTGTCATTGTTGGCTCAAGCTTAGCATGGGTGTCGTATTTTGCTTTCTCTTTGTTTATAAACTTCTCTCTAAATTTTACTCTTTCAGAAAATATATGGTTTCATTTTAGATAATGTATTCTCTTTTGAGCTTACGATGCCATTGAATTTCACATAATCTCATTTCTTCAATAATCATAAAACAACCAGGGTATCATGTAATTGGAAAGTAATAAGATTTATATAACACGTGCTTACTAAAAAAAGAGTTTTAAGGAAAAATGTTGTTTATTTATTTATTTCTTATTTTTAGGTGAAAATATTCTTCTGATTTTCATAGACTTCCTTTTACTACCTTACAATCCCCACCCACCGACTCAAAAATTTTCATTTAGGATCTTTACATTCCATTTCTCAATTTCTTTACTTACTTTGGGTAGAGATTTTAATTCTTTTATTCATGTAGAGCATGCTATCTTAATTTTTTATGTTGTTTTTTTTTTTTTTTGGTTTTGAGTACTAGCATTTTAAACTTTTAAATCTGAAGTTTCGTTCTTTAATAGTGTGGTGTGAGGATCATGTTATCACAATTTTGAAAATGACCACTTATATTTTTTAATATTTATTTCAAATTTGACATCTCAAAGTAATTCATACAACAAATATAAGTTTTTAATTATGAATTATATTGAACTCCAATTTTGTAGTTATTTTTTTTATTTCAATTTTAAAAGACTGAGACTCTCAATTTGGTTGATTTTGCTTTTAGCATTGAAATTGATTGCTTGATTTTACATGGAATTATGTAATGTTGGATTCAGGTTTATATTGACTTAAAATCAGCCAAAAAACTTAAATATATAGCATGTCACACATTTTAATAGCGGAGCTATTTTAATTCATATAATGAAATATTATATATATATAGATATATGTATATGTATATATATAAGACATATGGTGCGGTCTTATCAAATTCATTGGTTCAATCTTCTTTTGCTCTTTTTTTAAGGTGGGCTTGTAGTTGTTTTAGACGAAACCACATATCTAATTTCTTTAAAGTTTCACACTTTTAAATTGTCTTCGTAACTTAAATAATAAAATTATCATATTATTATAAAAAACAATATGATACATATCTTAATTTTATAATAATAATAATGATAATCCACAATAATACTTTTTTTTTAATTTCAATATAATTTTATAGAATGCTTCACATATTATCTTTTTATCATTTTTTGAAAGTTTATAGATTTTTTTATTATATGAATTATATTGGCACGGGCATGTCTCGCTAGTATTAGTTATATATGTGTAGAATTAAAAGAGAAGCAAAAACAACACCCTAATGGCCCAATTGATCCATCCCATGAACCCCATTCAAGCTTTAAAAGGTATAACTGCCCACAAATGTGCAGATAAGCAGCTGGGCCTTTAGATGCGTACATGGTGCCCACAGCTCCTGTACTCCAAGTCTTTTTTTTTGGTAAAAAAAATAAGCTGTGCTGCTTTGCACAGACCTCTTTCGTGTTTCCTTCAGATTTTAGTTTCTTTCTATTTTTTATTTTTATTTTTAAGAGTAAGTATACATATGTTAATGAAGGTCAAATCCACTTTACCAATGGAGGGAGCACCTCAACTAAATCACAAGACAGGAAGAAGGCACAAAATACAGGGAGAAGAAAGAAAGCCAAAACGAAAACTATGAACCCACAAGACAAGTCAGCTATAACTAGGGCCTAGGGAAACTCTTTATGTTCAAGATTTTTTTTTTTTGGAAGGTCTAGGAAGATCCGTGTAATTAGGATTTTATAGTATTTTTATGCTTTAAGATTTTGTATGTCTTATGAATGCTTTGTAATGGAGGATCATTTTCTGCTTTGGATATTTTCTCCTATTTTGAATAACTGGGCTCTATCCCAAGATTCAACATCCTTTATTTTTTTGGTAAAAGATTCAACATCATTGTTAGTAGAATTAGCGATCATTGGTGAGAACATGGTTGGAAAACTCTCCGAGCGACTCTTGACTCACCCGAGTCATCTCATTTTGATGGAGAACCGAGTTAAATATAAGGAAGACTCCGCTGAGTCATCTCATCTTAATAAGTTATTTTTATTTTGAACTATTTGATTGATATATCTAATTTTGAACAATTAATGTTTATTTTTAAGTAATTATGCACGCGATTTGTAGTCGGTAACTCAAAATAATGATGTCTTGAATGTAATTTGAAACTTCATTTATTCTTTTACAATCAATATTTGGACTAACAAATTATGTAATATGCAATATTTTTTTCTTTGTTTTCCCTTATTATAGTACTTTTCTTGCATATATAAATTTATTGATTTACATTGATTTTCATGAATGAATGTAAATAAAAGTATATTTATATTTTTATAAGTAACAGATTCATTTTTAACTATTTTTAAAATTATTTTAAAAGAAACATGACTCTCCCGAGTCGGTTTTTTTTCCATTGGACGGGTCGAGTCCGAGTCATGAGTTTTCCAACCGAGGATTTCTAAATTCTCAAAAACATGGATTTCTTTAATCCTCACTTGTATTTGGGCATTTAGAGCATGTATCTTTATTAGAATTTCTAACAATAATTTGTCATGTTGGGATTTTTAGACGTGATGTGACATCTTCTCTCCAGGCATTTACAAATGTCATGTTACTTCTCAAGCATTTAAAATTCTTCCACCTAAAATGTGTCAAATGATACTTGAAATTTCAGAAATTCTAACCCCTTTTGCTTTTTGGTGGAATGTTTGGATACATAAGGGAACATTCAGGAATTCCACCATGTTGAGAATTTCAAAATTCTCAAGACAAGGACTCTATAAATTCAAGTAAAGAAACAAGCCCTTAAAAGTTCCATGAAAGATTTTAGAATTATAAAAATCTCAAAGATCATTTGAGGCTTCTAAGGTGGTTGAAATTTTATCATTTTAATAAATAAACATGGCATTAGCGCTCGATTGCTTAACACATCATGTCATAGAATTAACGACAAACCAAGTTCCCCTCAGAAATCCCAATAAAAATCACAGGGTTGAGCAAGCATTTAAGATTTACTTAGAACTTTACATATATTTCTTTCCAATTGAATGACTACCGAGTAGATGTACTCAAATTATGCTTTTGTCCGATTAGCATGGCCCCAGTTGAATGTAGTTGCTTTTTGACTTTTTTTGGAAAAGATGAAGGGAGTTTTGGTAAAAAGTGCTTTTGATGGGATGTTTAACTTGACTTGACTATATTAGTAAAATTACCAAACGGGCCCTTAAGCCTTCGGTTTCCAAGCCACGTCGTTTTGACCCGTATAACTAGGAAGGAACATAAGCAATAGGCCTATGCCCACCGTTTGCCATAATAAAATATAATTAAAACTGTAAACAAAAATATTTAAATAAGTTATAAATAAATATTAACATATAAGTCATAATAAAAATGTAATTAAAATTTAGAGGAATTTACACAAAAAAACAACATAGATGGGCGCTATACAGGTAAGGGCCCAACAAACTCTTATAAACAAAAGGGGTACCCTAGGCACCTCCCGTCCTTTTTTTTTTTTTTTTTTTGCGGGATGGTCGTATCTACTAAAGTCCAACATGCCATTTTTCCTTTGCCTATCGACCAATGACCATCCATGCATTCCCCCTTTCCCTTTCCCCTTGTCGTTATCGAGCACCCCCTCCCCGATGATCCTAGCCAGAGGTCCCATGTAGCTTTTGGTGCCATTTTTTCAAAAGGTGGTTCACATAGAGGTACGTCTCTCTCTCTCTCTCTCTCTCTCTCTCTCTCTCATGATGGGTCGTGGGCTATGAGATCTGGGTTGTTCTTATTTTTGCTGTTTTCATTTTAATGTCCTGACATTTTTGAGGAGTCATGCTATGTTTTGTATTCTCTTCGTTTGATGATGGATTGTTTATTCTTACTTTTTCAATTTTAGCTAGTTACAATAACAACATCAGTTTAGGGTTTAGGTTATGTAAATGGATCTCAGTACTACTATTTTCTAGTTGGGTTTTGCAATACTTTCTGGGATTTGTGTTTTTATTTTCATGAAGGAATCGTGTTATGTTTTGTGGGTTTTGTGATATACACAATGTCACACCCCGAACCCACTCAATCTTGTTTATTCCTAATCAATTATGTTTTATATAAATTAAATATACTTAGAGACTAATTAAATTATTTAGCGCAAATTAGTCTTATATCAGTCTTTGGGTTAGACCTTGAGTCTTGGGCAGGTAGTTCAGACCCGATCCAACCCATTTAGGCAAAGCCGGAGACTTTTTCGTAATTTCGAGTTTCTTATTTTGCATCGTATGCACATCATTTTGGCGTCATCGCATGTCAAGCCTGTCAACTTTCATATTGAACATTTCCTCATCAGACCTCAAACTAATCAATTAGGCCCTGATTTGACTCAAAGTGTAAATATGACAATGGAGGAGAGGACCTTATAAACAGAGAAACAACATCACTCAAAACAGCCACCCATTTCATTCGTTCTGTTCATGTTTCAGTTTATGTGGGCTGCTGAAAGGGAAACTCAAGCTCACTCCTTCTTCCTTTTCTCCTTCTCTCTTCACCATCATTCAAGAAAGAACTTGCATGTGGAGGAAAAGGCGGACTTTAGCTTTCTCATTCCAATTACCAGCCTTTCAACTCCATAAAACCTAAAGAACCCTCTTCCTATCTCTTCTAATTACTAGATCAGGTGAGGAACTATTCTCTTCTTCACTTTCAATAATTAATTGATGTCAAAGGACTCACCCATTGTGCATGCATGCATTTTGATAGTTCTTTGGTATTATCTTCTCAGTAGGGTTTGTGGAATTTGGGGGTTTTTACTTGTTTTGACTCAAGAGGGAGAGTAAGTGAGAAAAGCTTGGTAAAGGCAAGTATAAGCAATATTCTTCAATGCATGTTGTTTTATGTTGATTCTTAAATTGAAATCCAGTCTACCTGTTGATATTTCCTCTCATATGTGAATAGATTGAGTTTGGAATAGGATTAATTTACTTGGTTCTCAAATTACTTATTAGAATGCAATTTATATGACTGATTATTGCTGTTAAATAGAAGAAAGGGATCTCACTGTAGGAAGGAGTTGTAAAGTCTAATATGGATGTAACTTTGATTCAGAAACTCCAAAAGCCAAGAATGGTTCCAGGTCTCGAAATGCAGAAATTGAGTGTTCGCTCGAGCGAAGTGAACCATCGCTCGAGCGGACAGCTCTTTGGAATTCAGAGAAAATAACATTCTGAACCCTCCGCTCGAGCGGTTAGTTCTTCGCTCGAGCGGACTGGCCTCTGTGAAGCCTCCACTCGAGCGGTTGGTCATCCGCTCGAGCGAACTTGACTATTGTGTCAGGGACACTTTACCACCTACAATTAAAAGGAAAAATTTATCCTAACACCAATGTGAGACCTCCATGACTATCTTGCGGATAATCATGGTACACCGGGAAAACGAATAGGATTATTAGGATTGGTAGACCATGTAGGACCTTAGAAGGGGACCTTAACTAATTCCTTATTTGTCCGAATGGATAGATATAGCTCATGAATGTTATTCCTGGGTGTTGAATTGGGAATTACAATGTACCTTTGTTACCGTAACACCTAAGATGAATAACAAAACATTAAACTTCCTAAAACTATACCGAATGGAATGACGAGTGACTATTGATATTTAGATTAGTTTGGCTAGTAACAACCTTGATTCTTTAAATTTCCTTGCATGATCATTTTGTTATTATATTTGTGACTTCAAACACTAAGTGAGTGTTCATAAGCATAATTGTATCTATCTTGTATTTCAACTTTACATTGCAAATTATGTTAATTGAGTGAGCCTTGAGTAGATCTATGAGTGTACTTGAATAAAGTGAATTGTTTTGTGTGAAGTGATTAGTGTGTCTACTCAAGTTCAGTGTATCATTGATTCAAATGAGTCGGTATTACTTAGCTTCGACTGGATGATACCCGACGGGGTGACTCTTGGTTTAGATTGTGAACATCTCTGTGCAGTAGACAGTCTGGAGCACCGGAACTCCAGAACCGGATAGCCATTTGAACCTTTGGCCGGGTCACTGGTGGCATCCCAAAATGTGTGCCCTCAATGAGGGGATTTAGCTAATGTGGTTATCAACTAGATTGTACATGGTTTTCATTTATCATTGATTCGTCAAGCATTATTAACTCGACCGCACAATTGCCTAGTATATTGTCATATGAATTATTTTAATCCACTGTCATTAATTCTGAAATTTATATAACAGGTGGAATAAATTATTGCTTATAGTCAGCTGAATTGTTGTATTCATTCGTTATTTTTGGTGCTACAGACGCATGTCCCAATCCCGGTCTTGAGGAGACCGCAGAGGGAGAGGAGGAGGCCGTTGAGGTACCTCCAGGCATAGAGGAATGGACAGCTAAGGGAGCTGTCTAGCTTATGTCACTAGAGAGCATCTCATCTTTCGCAAATAATATACTTTTGGCTTATAGAATACTTTTGTGTAGATGAACAAACTATACTTACTTTTGGTATTGATGTATATAAATATTTTTGTATTATTGAGGTAGAGTATGTTTTAAATCTCTACTTCTTACTAGTAAATGAAATCATCTTTTAATTAATGAACTTGAATGTATGGATAGCTCATGATATGATACCTTTACATGTTTTGAACTAATGCTTCCGCTGATAAATGTATAAAGACAGGTGTCTGTGAGCATGTCTCACATGTGCAAAGTGGATTTTCTCCTTTGTGACTCACACTTGTCCCGAAACAGGTGTAATGTACACGGGAGTACGCGTGTCACACATTGGGAATTACCCTTGGCCAGGTAATTTCGGGACCCAGATGTGACACACAGCGAAATGAGGTTATTCTTATTTTACCTATTTTAACCCCATTGCTTTCCGAGGAATCGTGTTATGGCTTCTGAATATATTCTAGGATTTGGGTTGTTCCAGTTTTGGCTGCTTGGATCTTCTCTACATTTTATGAATCATGTTATTTTTGTGGGTTTTATTGTTTTGTTGAGTTCTTTCTTATTTTTTTGGCTTCAAGGCAAATAACATCGTATAACTCTCTCACAATTGTATGTAGGTGATGGCGGGAAATATGTTGTGGGCGTGTTGATTTTAGATCACTGAGATTTGCACTCATGTTTTAGGGTATATAATGCAATATAAAAGATGTTCAATACATGTACCAACCTCTTAATGTAGTCCAACCACCACTGTGATGGAGCAATCTAAAAGGGAATTCGCTAGAGCAGTAGTTAAGAGACAAAACACGATAAAGGCAGTTTCGCATGAGGGTCAATATCAACCATGTCGCAAAACAACAAAAAAAGGCAGAAAAGCAACGAGAGTTCCTTTTCTGTTTAAAAGAGTTTACTAGGTTCATTCCTGTGTAGCGCCCTTCTTTAGGGTTTTTTCCTGTAAATTCTTCTAAAATTTAACTTCAAAATTCAAAGTTTGAAAGGAAAAAATAAGTAAAATTATCTAATACATGATATTGTAAGAATGACTCAATTACATAGAATAACAAGTCAAAGAAAATGGAAAAGTTAGACAATAATTATGAATAATCTAACATGTGATGAAGAAGGAAACATATAAAAGAATAATTAATTTGAATAGTTGATGGTACGAAAAGTGAATTTATTTATAAAAAATATTCATGCTTGGAAGAATATATCTATTATTTGGTCCAACGTCTTAAATTTACTGTATTTCATTGCTTCTTTGATTCTGCGTATTTATTATTTAGATAAATTAGTAAATGTAAATGATAATATTTTTTCTTGATAAACATGGAAAGAAGTTATAGGGATCTGATAGATTTTAGAAAAATATTAAAGCAAAGGGTAGAGATTTTAAGACCTTGATTATTTCTCTTTAATTTTTTTTTTTAAATTGGTTTTAACTTGAAAACGACATTTGCGTCATTACCAAATATTTCAAGGGTCATTTGATAGGAAGGAGATATTGGGCTTGAGAGCAACATAGGTTTTGAATGGTTGAGATTGACCAGCTTAAAGGTGACAGATACCATTTGCATGTTGAAGGGCTGAGATGTAAAGGATCACTAGAAAGGACAATTAGTTCCTACATGCGAACCACATGTAAAGCTCTCCTCTGCGAGGGGCCACTAGGGGCCACCTTTGATCCCATATGCAGCTAATTTCACACTCTTATCCAATATGCATGATTTAGCACCATATCCGATTTCATACTCTTTGGCCTATTCACAACCGTTGGATCAAACTTCAAAAAATTATATGGCTAAAAGACCATTAAAATTTAAGGGTCTTAAAAGAAAGGGCTAGAATGATTTGAGGATGCTGATCTTTTGCTTCATAACCCGTGACCTTTCTATCTCTCCCACTCTCTTCCATAGGAATCCATTCAAGCGGGCCCTACGGTATGGGCCATGGTATGCCATCTGCTTGAAGATGAAGATCTTCCAAAAAAATCATCTTAAAAAAAAAAATCTGATCTTTCAAAAAAAAAAAAAAAAAAGATTTTTTTTCCACCATAGAACAAGTGGTGTCGCTACAAGATATGATTTTTTCTCCCATTCCGCCACAATTTTTTTTTTTCCACCAGAGAACATGATTTTTAGTTTTCCTTTTCTCTTGAATTTTTTCTGTTTAATCCAAGATTTTGAAATTTTGAGTTGCAATAGGGCAACTTAGGAGGGTAAACTAGGATTGAAGGAAAAAAAAATCTTAATCCTTTCAAAAGAAAAGTATGAGTTCTCACAATTTAACAATAACAAAAGGAAAAAAAAATGAAAGAAAAGCCAGAAGTTCTCACATCATAATAAGTAATGACTTAAATTGTATCCAGGGTTGAGATCATAGCATACCTGATGCTTGGCAGTCGGAAGATTGAACAAGAGATAAAGACTAGAGATTCTTCAGCTGATCACAGAGGCGGACCCAGGATTTTCATTTAGGTGGGGCGGAACTTTTGCTAGAATTTTTGCACATCTACAATAACAAAAGAACAAATGTATTCCATGTAAATAGATGCAAAATTTTCTCATCAGTCCAAAGTGAAAAAATAAAAGATGTGCTATAGAACTGAGAACATCACATATTCACATGCATCTCCTTATCTCATTTACCCAAATAAAATCAAATCAAATCAAATAAAAATCACAACTAAAAGAAGAAACAAAAGCATAAATGTGAATGTGATCGAGTCAGTCACAATCAAATCACCCTTTTCCCTAATTCCCTCCATAAATGTGATCAAGTCAGTCAGTCAACGACATCCCTACACTTTGATTTCCCTAATTCCCTCCATTTATCAGAGAAAGAGAGACAGAGAGAGTCAGAGAGAATATATTCTTCTCAAGTTGAGAGATCATACTGGATTCATGGATCTCTAGGCCTCTTAATCTATATATGTGGGTCGCCTTGTCGCCGATCCAAATCATTAACATCATGGGCCACTGCATCAATGCCACTAATCAAATGCCAGCCATACCAGAATATCTCACCATACAACACCACGAACCTCACCTTTGAGTATGCCTAGCAGCTGTAATTCTCTTTTAATTATGTGCAGGCCCATCAAGGAGATTTTGGAGGCATGGATAGGACCCAGATTGCATTCCTCTTTTTCTTGATTATACAAAACACTGCTAAATAAAACCCTGGTTTGCATTTAATATAACTTGGTATGTACCAAGGTTTCACTTCCTTCGACTCAATCACCCATTTCTCATTTTTAATAGAATAGAGGGCACTGAAATCTCACTTCAAAAGAAAAGGGAAAACTAAAACATAAACCCTCTTGTGCAAAGGAGGAAGAGAGGAAGGAAAAGAAGAGAGGAAACTGCACAAACCCTAGCCAGATGGAGAGGGAGAGAGAAGCTACAGAGAGAGGGAGAGAGATACCTGAACCGTCGAGCCTCGAAGGAAGAGGGTAAGTCGGAAGAGACAAAGAGCGGCAGAGGGAGAGGGAAGCGACGAAGAGCCAAACAACATCCTGAGTTTTTTTTCTTTAGTTATGACTTTTTGACCTAGGGCGTGGCTTTTGTTGATATGGGGCGTGGGCAAAGGCCCAATAGCATTTGAAGAGGAATTTGGAATTTTACCTGGGGCAGTCAACGTGCGTCCGCCTCTGAGCTGATGGGTGGTGATTTCCTGATCTGGTGTTGTGCGTTATACAAGGACACTGATATTGCTGATATTGCTCATATAGCTGGAGGTCAATGCAAGTCTTGGGTCAATGAAAGTCTTGGACGGTTGAGATTGGCTGGCTTAAAGGTCACAGTGACCAATGAAATCTTGAAGGGCTGAGATGTATGAATCACTATAAAGGACAAGTTGCTCCAAAGAGCTGACAGCATGTACAGATCAGCGCTCTATGAGGCCCACTTTGGCCATTTAGGTGGTGCCCACTTGCCAACCCATTGTTAGCTAACCCAGGCACCTTACTTTCTGAAAAACGAATCTATCCCTGGACATAGCTAATGTTATAGAATTTTATAGTGTGTGTGAGAGGGTGTTTGAGTTGTATACGAGAGGGAAAAGAAGAAGTTCATGTACTTTATACCACAAAATGGTTAAAAATGAATATTAAAGATAAAATTTTAAAATAAAGCATTAAATAATCTTTCATTTTATTAAAATAGAGAAAGATGGAAAATGAAAAACTAAGGAGATAGCTAGTTACTCGTTTCCCATTTATTTTCCTTCGATTTTATTTTCATCAAAAGGAAAGCTATTTAATACTCATTTTTTGAAATAAACTTATGATTTTCTTTCTTCTTTTTTTTTCAACTCCTAACGGCATAAATATTTTGCATTCGATTTTTATATATTTTAATGTAAACAAATAGGACCTTAAGCATTTTGGATCGAAATGTATTTAGTGATGGAAGTTCGGTGGTATTCTCAATCAATCAAAATATGTAAGATTTGGACCAAATAGAAAACGAATTATTCAAAAACCCCATAAGTTTTTCGAAGAATGATCTTCTTTCTTGAAGAGTCTTTATTTAATTGACTGATTACCTTCATTGAAGTTGGAATGGGAATCTTTAATACCACAATTTGCATGAGTTACATCTCATTTAGATTTTATCACTAGGAAATATCATTTGTTGCCCCCATGCAAGGGCGAACCCGGGTGCAAGGGTGTTGGGGCTGAAAACAGTAAAAAATTAATAATTAATATGCTTTATATATATATATATATATTTGGCCCTTCTCCCAATATTTCTTTTACATAAAATGCCCCTAATTTGAATTTCCTAGGTCCCCTCCCCCCCGCTTGGCATTTAGGGTCACTAGATATCCAACATAAAGGCCCTGCAAAACACTTGGATTGCAGTATTTTTGTAACTATTCAACAAGGTAGAAGATTTTCATTTATCAAACGCTATCACCTTGATAAGAAGGGACTGTTCAACCTTCCCCTTGTGAATCTAACTCTGCAGTCGCATTCCCTGCCCTCCATCTCCATGACACTGGATCCTACTGAATGAATTGGTGGCTAGAATGTCACACTATCTGCTTGCCTTGTACTTTTAGACGTTGGCCTATCTGTGTAGGTATGATAGCAACTGCTGATCATTATAGAGCTTAATAGAAAGTTACATACAGGTCCTTTTTGTAATCCAATGGTGGCATAGGCCTTCACCTGTATGGCAGAGGCCTCTCAAAATCTATACATTTAGGACCACACAAGATGTATTGTCACTCTAGTATTTCATGTATGTATTCCACTAAATTACTTGAAAGGCACCAATCTGTCCAAAGGCATGCAATCTTGTGCACTTTAGTAAATCACACCTTTTACAGAGAGGCTCCACATTGCAAATGGTGGGTGCATTGAACATTTCATAGATTGGAAAGTCTTAGCAATTTCTCATTCCTCGAAATCTTGTGAGACAAAAATTAATGTATGGAGTCAGATCTAAATGATATTTTGATCGAAAAAATTGAAAGCCGTCTAGAAGATGTTTTAGGGCTCACTCATCCTCACTTGGATCCACTGAAAGGGTAGTTATATCATCAAATCATTGCATGCACCTGTTTGGCATTGGTCTCTGCTGAGAATCTATATACGTAGCAATACACAAGATGTACGGTTACTCTAATAAGAAATGATCCAATGTTGTGGCTACTGTGGTGCCGATAGGACCTAATTTAACATGTGGAGGATCCACCATCGTTGATTAACTTGTTCATATCACAAACCTCTCTATGCATGCATCAAAACTTACACAAATTTCATGCCATGCCCAAACAATTAACATAACAAATAACCAACCAAGCAGCCATAACATTTAATTAATTAACATGGGTAAGTCTTTATTAACATGATAAAGAAGAATAGCTTTGAATTTTGGTTTTGCATAGGTGTTGTCCTAGTGGTGGACTGCTCAATAATATCATGACTTTTGTCCGCTTGGTAAGGCCCACTTGCAAGTTGCAAGTATAGTGGGTTAACATGATGATGTAAGCTGACGCCGCTTTGACCCGTGCAATAGTTCGTTCAATTATGTGGTTTAAGGGAACTCTATTCTAATATGGGGGAGGAGCTAATTAGATTAAGGTCTTAAAGAAAAATCCTAAGTTTTTATATTACATTTACAATTAGTGTGCTATAAAATTACAAAAGAAAGCTCCAATTTGATATTAGAGGCTTTGGTAGACCTATAAATAAGGGCCTATTGAAGGGTATTTCTCTCTAATTTACTAAAAAAATTGGTTTTTAACTTGAAAACATCGGTGCTAAGACAAATAGTTGAGGGCATTTGCATCATTACAAAGTATTTCAAGAGTCATTTATTTTATGACGAGGAACCCGACGACCCCCTTGCGGTTTATCATTGGTAAAACTTCGAATACACAACATCAATCACTAGCATTGTGTATCGGATAAGCCTCCAATGGTTCGAAGCAAGGGCCTCCAACTCATTCATGGAAGAACCACTCCTTACCAGGTAAGGAGTTGGGTTCTTATTGGTCAGGGTTCAACCCCCACCTCCCCCTATATATTCTCGCATGTGTATATGCGGGGCTTTCTTTACACTTTGGTGGGCTTCCTTCCCGAGTGTGTCGGGCTTTCTTCCCACTTTGTGGGCTTCTTTCTCAAGTGTACCGGTCTCTATAAAAAAAAATGGTCCTACCATAGCTGGGTAAAAAAAAAAAAAAAAACCAACCTCATTACTGGACTTCCCACCCACTCCAGCAATTTAAGCGTGGGTAAAAAAAGTGGGCAACAATTTAAATGTGTGGTTACAATTCAAGGTTCATTTTGATCAGAATGAGATTTTCGGATATCCGACTCACATGAAGAGTCCTAATTGTATTTAGATAGTATTCGTTGTATCTATACATCTATACATCTATACACTATTATAAAAGAGGGAATGTTGCATAGTTTTTTCACTACACTATTGTGGGGCCCACACCAAAATATTATAATAAAATATAATAATATATTATTAGTATTATCTACTATATACTATACTTCTATCTATCTATCTCTATACATCTCTATATCTATACATCTATACATCTATACATCTATCTATACACTATTATAAAAGAGGGAATGTTGCATAGTTTTTTCACTACACCATTATGGGGCCCACACCAAAATATTATAATAAAATATAATAATATATTATTATTATTATCTACTATATACTATACTTCTATCTATCTATATACATCTCTATATATATATACATCTATATCTATACACTATTATAAAAGAGGGAATGTTGCATAGTTTTTTCACTACACCATTGTGGGGCCCACACCAAAATATTATAATAATATATTATTATTAGTATCTACTATATACTATACTTCTATCTATCTATCTATCTATCTACTATTAGGGGTGTAACGGTTCAGTTAACCGGTTAATTTGGGAAAACCGTTAACCGAACCGTAACCGCGATTTTCTATCTTTAAAAACCGTAACCGTAAGTCCGTAACCGTATCTACAAAAACCGTGAAAAACAATAACCGCGGTTAACCGTATTAAACGGTTCGGTTACGGTTAATAACCGTGGAATGCCTTCCTCATATAAGGGGATAAATGTGAATAACTGAAGGTAAAATGACACATAATGAGCAATTAAATAAGATAAGAAATATTTTATTCAACTCCCTTATTTTTTTTCTTTTATTTGTAAACGACACGGTTAACCGCATACGGTTAACCGAACGGTATGATATGGTTCGGTTCGGTTAATAACCGTGAATTATTACGGAAAACCGTAACGTAACCGAACCTTGCGGTTTTTTTATTTCATTAACTGTAACCGTAACCGAACCGTGAAATACGGTTATTAACCACGGTTCGGTTCGGTTCGGTTCGATTAGACGGTTTTCTGGTTTTTTTTTACACCCCTATCTATCTACTATTATAAAAGAGGGGATATTGCAAACTTTTTCACTACACCATTGTGGGGCACACCCCCAAATATTATAATATAATATAATAATATATTATTATAAGAAATTGGAAAATTTCTCACTACACCTTTTTGGGGCCCACCACCAAATATTATAATATAATATAATAATATATTATTATAAGAAATTGCAAACCTTTTCACTACACCATTGTGGGGCCCACCCCAAATATTATAATATAATATAACAATATATTATTATGAGAAATTACAAACCTTTTCACTACACTTGTGTGGGGCCCACCCCAAAATATTATAATATAATGCAATATCTATACCCTTATTATAAAAGAGAAGAGATGTTGCATACTTTTTCACTACACCTTTGTGGGCCCCCCTAAATAGTATAATATAATATAATAATATATTATTATATTATGATAATAATAATATAATATCTATACCCTTATTATAAAAGAGAAGAACTTGTCATACTTTTTCTCTACACATCTGTTGGCCTCACTTAGTATTATGATATTATATATATATATATAAAATAAAAGAGAAGTGCACATCTGTGGGCCCCACTTAGTAGAAGAACTTGTCATGTTTTCTTTTCTACATCTACACATCTGTGGGCCCTACTTAGTATTATTATATTATATATATAATACAAGAGAACTACACATTTGTGGGCCCTACTTAGTATTATTATATTATATATATAATACAAGAGAACTACACATTTGTGGGCCCCACTTAGTATTATTATATTATATATATGTATCAAATAAAAGAGTACTACATATATGTGGGCCCCACTCAATAGAAGAACTTGTCAAGCTTTTTCTCTACATCTACACATCTATGGGCCCCACTTAGTATTATTATATTATACTACTTAGTAGAAGAACTTGTCATGCTTTTTCTCTACACATTTGTGGGCCCCACTTAGTATTATTATAACATCTGTAGGCCCCACTTAGTATTATTATTATTATTATTATTATTATTATTATTATTATTATATATATATAATAAAAGAGAACTACACATCTATGGGCCCCCACTTAGTTGAAGAACTTGTCATGCTTTATCTCTACATCTACACATTTGTGGGCCTCACTTAGTATTATTATATTATATATATATAATGAAAGAGAACTTTACATTTGTGGGCCCCACTTAGTAGAAGAACTTGTCATGCTTTTTCTCTACAAATATGTGGGCCCCACTCAGTATTATTATATTATATTATATATATAATCAAAGAGAACAACACGTCTGTGGGCCCCACTTAGTATTATTATATTTTGATGAAATGCTTAGCACAAATGTTCATGTAAAGGGTTGTGTTTGAAGAATTTGTACATTCGCTGCAAGAACTCAAATGAAAATTTTCAATTGAGATTTTCATGTGTAGAAAATTTCAACTTCGATCTCAATGCCTGTAAAGACACGATTTGCTTGTCAGAGAAAGATATGAGAATGCCAAAGATTGCTTGGAATCCTTGTGATTTGTTGTTGATCCGTTTAAAGCTATGAGTTGGGTACTATTCTGGTTGGTTAGTATTTTGTTTCATTGAATTTTCAATGCTAGAAATGAAATATGTGAAATAGAATTGTGACATTTTAAACATTTAGTGCTCCAACAACATTTGACAAAGTGAACTTTGTGACAATAGAAAATCTCTTTTTAATGTTGAGCCTTTTTTTTTATGTTACCGAAATAGTGAAATTTATTTTAAATTTTTATAAGCCGTTAAAAATGAAGAAAAGTTAAATATTCAAAAATGACCAGCAATGTTAGAAATAAAATAGAATTTTAACATTCAGGGGAGGTAGTGACCAGTTGGGCTTTTTTTTTTTGTTCTTTTTGTGTTGTATTAGTCAGCTTGGTGGATTGGTTATCTTGTATGTCATCTTTGACATTAGTGATTTTGGCAGAAGGTTTGGCCCATTTATGATCGTTTTTTAATCTTTTAATGCGTTCCCCTCTTTCTGGAAAAAAAAATTTGTAACATGTTACACATTTTAGTGCATCAAACTTTATAAGGAATGACAGAAATCGTTCATGTAATTCCTAAGAGTTATAGGGCTTTAGATTTTCATTAGTGGTTCAAATGTAAAATCATACATGAATATTAAAAAATGACAATCGAATAACCTCTCTTTTAATGGAAATTGATTTGAGGAAAAATGAGAGATGAATGCTCATCCATCACCCTGGAACTCAAATCCCACGATGGTCAAGTTTCCTTTTGCATCCATAACCTCGTGTTGCTCACCCCTCACTTCTTTAATAATCTTTCAGCAAAGCTTATTTCACTATGAAATCCTGTATATGCTAGCAAATATGTTAGGGTGCAGTAGAAATCCACAATCAATACAAAAAACTATGCAAGAGTAGATCTAACCAAATAGTCACTCTAAAAAATATAGAAAAATATTTTACGTGGTTTGATAGTATGCTTGTGTCAGATCAGAAAAAGAAATATTGGACATATATATCCCATTTACTAAGAAAGTATGGTGTTTTCATGCTTAGTGATGAGGACTTGGGTGACATTAGTGGGTTGAAATGAGGAAGATATTTCATTGACGTGTGGGTGCACTAGCCAAAGATATGGAGATGCTGTAGAGAGGCTTAAGGTCTATTTAGATGCTTCATTTTCTTAGTAGCCAGATAATCGAGGTGTCATGAAAGTTTTTTTTTTTTTAATATGCAAGCGTTTGCAGATTTTTGTCATGTAAGCTTTTTCTTGATTTTTTCATTCCATGTAAGTTGGTTTTGTTTTAAATTTTATTACTATATATCAAACCAACATCCAATGCAAGTGACTAATGGCTTGTCTTATTATTTCTTGAATTATGATAAGGTATTTTATTTTTCCTTTCAAGTTTTTATGAGTATGATGCAATGGAACCCATCATTTTGATATGCCGACTCATGTTTTTAGATACACCCTCTTATGTTGATTTGAAGAGATTGCTTTAGGGCCCCCTTTTTTTTTTTTTAGGCAATTCTAGCAACATGCATTCATTCATTATCATTCTACGTGTTAAACTGTGTTTAAGGGTTCTAACTGTCTTTCTTTATGATTTTGCATGCTTCATCCAATGCATCATCTTAGGTCGAACTAGTATTACTCTTGGAACTTGATTCTTGTCCAACATTGCAACCACATTACTATAATGCTAGGATAATGAATTTTCCATTAAATTTTCTTAGAAAGCTTGAAGGAAGTAGTTGTGCCCACCCTGAGAGTGCATGCCTAAAGATCTCTTTGTAGTTGGTTCTCTTGCTTCAAATTATGATATTTGTTTCAAAGATTCACTTACTACAAAATTAGAATGTAACAGAACTGATTTATGATACATAAAAAGCTAACAGAAGTGCCACAAATGTACATGGTTCAAAATTTGGTAATGGTGTCATCTTAATTTAAGAAAGCTTTTTAAGTTGCTGCTCTGGCCCTCATCTTGACATATCAATCTTGTTTCTTTCAATGATATTCAAATTTCTTTGTATTGGTATTACTGTCATTCGGTACTTCTCAACATGAATTTTGTATGTATTTGGCGCTAGGTTTTAGACAAATTTTAATGGGAAATAGGCCGGACTATCAATCTATATTGAAATTGGTGAGTGTTTTGCCTAATCATGTATGGCCAAAAAAGGTTGGTTTTCAACTTTTTTTCAGTTAGTTTCCTTCCATATATCTTGTTATTCCATCTTCTTCTTACTTTTTTCTATTGAAGCTTCTACTGAATTTCATAAGAACAATTAGTGATTGTAAATTGCTTAATTTGCCAAAAAAATGAGCTATATGTAAACTGGTCATTCTCCATTGCGATTGTTAATATTAAGTTTTTTAATGACTTTATTTTTCCAGATTATCACACCGAAAGATTGTGTTCCTTACACGTACATTGCACGTGCAGGGCTCCACTAGTATATATTAAAAAAATGATTGAGTGATGCTGCTTTCCTTCCCTCTAGTCTGCATGTGAATATGATCATGTGTATGGCCCGCCCCTGCTTCAGCAATATCGTTTGAGTCCCTTTATTCTGCAGGTGATCATGTATGTGGCCCACCTCAACATGTTATCATGTGCCTGCTCCCACGATTCCTCCCCATTATTAAGAGCCTTGTGTCGTGTCCCTTTATGAGCTATGGTGTCTTGTCCCCTCGACACGTCTCAGGCCTCAAGCAATGAATCCACACCTAGAGATGGCGGCTCTTTTCTATCAAGCTCTCTGTATAAAAAAGAGAGAGGCCATTGAACAAGGGGGATTTTGAAAAAGTCTTTCCTTTTTTTCAAAGTTTTTTTTTCACCTAGGGCTACGAAAGGACCTCCGTTTGAAAAAAGATGGAGAGAGATTGGGATATTTGTTGGTTTCTTTGCTTTGGATTTCTGATATGTGCTCGTTGGGATGCTGCCCTTGATTCTAGTGTGATCTATGTGCATCCAAATTCATTTGGATCTCGTTCTCCAAAGTTTGAAGAGAGAAGGCCTTCTTTCGATTTATACAAAAAGACCCAAGATTCCAACGATCAAGATATCATCAGAGAATCTACAAGGAAAGGAGGAGTTTCTGCCTCAAATGGCACAAAGTGAAGGCATGTAGAGCTACAAATTTATCCAAGTTTGTGATAAAATGTTCTCAACACGAATCGCTTGAAGTTGGAGATTACTTGAGAGCAATTGGACAACTGTGCTCAATGGAACTAGGATTTAAGGATATTCAGCTGTTTCTATTCACAAAAAATTAGAACGCGATGCTAAATTTGATTGGATTGCACTGGTCCATGTTCTGCCTAGGAACACCGGGGATGATTGTCCATTATCTGTGTTCTTTAATGATCAATGTTAAAACTGATGGCTGATGCATTCAAAAAACGCATTTTGGACACATATTATCCGACCGATCCTCTAGAAAGGACAATAAAATAAAATAAAATAAAGGAGAAACATTTAAACAAACAAAAAAAAAACCGTAGAAGATCAAGTAAGAACTTCATCTATAGCAAGAACAATAGTTTCTAAACTTGCAACAGATAGGTAACAGAACGATCATTCAAGGGGACAAGCATCTTTCAAAAAAGTTGAACTGGTTGAGATTGAATTAAACTCGTCCAACAAAGACAAAGGAAGATGTGGTGGTTTCATCATGTTCAATCTATAACCCTTTTTTGGCCTTGCATATCATTAAACAAACGGAGATCATCATATTTTTTTCTTTGAATTTTCTAAGCAACCCATTAATGAACAAAGAAAAAAAATACAAGCAGTGCTTATTTCAAAGAAATTTCAAAAGAAGAATTGCAGACGAAGAACAAAAGAGATGTAAAAGAAATTAAGAAATGTAAAGAGATATTTACTTGATAAAAAGAAATGTAAAGCACTTTTTCATCATCTACCATCTCGATTCAAAGAAAAGAGGATGGAGTCGTTGCTTGATGTCATTGTCTTCCCACTCCAATGCTTCCCACCATTCACTAGAGCCACGAATATTCTTTAGTGCTGGTGCTACAATATTGGTGCCATTGGAGAGGAAGGAGAGACTCTTTAACTTGGGACATCCAGCAATATCAATAATTTCTAGTGATGGCCATTCGAAATTAGAAAACCCTCGGCAAATGCTAACCAATTCCGAAAGCAAAGAGAGAAGAATTTGCCTGATATTAGGGAGGATGAGTCTATGGGTATGGCTTGCGACAGACATTGACATCTCCTCCTCTTCAATTTCTATTATTTCTTCTATCGTCGAACAATTGCTGATCCAGAGGATTTCTAAATTGCAGAGTTGTCGAATAATACCCAATTGGAAAACCTTCTTCAAGTTTTTACAATTATATAATCTAAGATCTCTTAGATTGGAGAGGCTTCCTGGCAACATTGGACCATCGCAGAAGCTCCTCAATTCAGGAAGTCTCACAAGATGAAGAATCTCCAGGTTGGGTAGCAGTGCACAAGCCTCCTGCTGCTCATCTCCATCAAAGAGAGTTTTCATCTTTTCACAGTGTTGGACCATACATACTTTCAACTCATTCACGTTTGCCAGGCCCAACTCTGATAGCTTTCTTGCGGTGCGATGATCGTCGAGATGAAAAGAGGAAGAATGAGCAAGAGTCTCCATAATGGCGGCATGTGAGGTCCCAAAACCACCGTTATATACCAAACATCTTTCCTGTGGAGGACATGGAAGAAAACCAGAAGATACATCCCTTATCTGAGTGCCAACCCGAAACCGGAATCTCCTATCTGCTAAGTTTTTCACCGATTTGCTATGATGTAGAAAACGCTCGAGACACTCCACTTTTGGAAAGTATGCATCGAGATAAGTAAGATGTTCCAACCTGCATAATTCATCAACCACGACTTCCATGCTTTCATCATCCCACTGTTCCTTTTCAAGACAACCACCACGAAAATAGACGCACAGGGCCAGTTCCTCCAATAATGGAAGCTTTAGAATTATTCCAGTTGGAACTCTCAACTTCATGTTCCATTCTTTAGTGTCCTCGCCATCATCATCTTGGGAAGAAACATCCTCGCCATTTTGCCGACGCTCGCATTTTTTAAACCTCACTATCAAACGTTTCAAACGAGTTAGTTCCCCGACCTCTTTAGGCAGATATTTAATTGCTAAGTATCCCAAATCAAGCACCTCCAGTTGCGTGAGCGCTCCTACTTGGGATGGAAGTTCTTTTAATTTAAAACAACTCTTCAAATAGAGACCGCGGAGATTAACCACGTTCCACAAGGAAGAAGGCAAGGACTTTATTCCTGCCCGACTCAAGTCTAGAATACGTAGCGAATGCATACGTTCAAAGAAGGGATCGGAGATCATTGTTAGCTGATCATTACCTTGCAACAATAATGTGGACAAAGATTCACAATTTGGCCTTTCCGGCAAACAGCCCAAACTACATTGCATCAATGATATCTTTTGTGATAGCAACCATTCCTTCTCCTCTAGTGGATGCTTTACATGCTTACCAGTTCTTACTAAGAATCCTGAAGCTTCATTCAATGCAAAATCCCTTATAATGTCATGCATTTTGACACATCTTTTACTATCATCAGCTCTCTCCAACAATGATGCATCAGCAAGACTCATTACCATGTCGTGGCCCTCATCCCGTGCCTCTTCAATGCTATCAACTCCTTGAATGTAGCCCTCCAACCAACAATACTCTACCAATTCAGTTATCAGTATCTTATGGTCTTCCGGGTACAATGAGCAGTATAAAAACAATTTCTTTTCAGAATCTTTAGGCAACCGATCATAACCGATTCTCAAGGAGGAGAACACTTCATTGTCTATGCCTTCAATTTGAGATGTACATGGTAATTTCAGTTTCCTTAGTGTATTATTCCACCTACGAACAGAATAATCATTTCTCAATGATGAACCAATAAGGATGATGGTAAGTGGAAAACCACCACACTTTTTAACGATATCTCTAGCAATTGGTTCGATACCAGGAGACGTGACAACACCACCAGATTTTCCATTGAAGAGGGTCCATGCCTCCTCTTTAGATAGTCTATCCATTTGTATTTCCACATCTGTTTCCATCCGCCGACATACGCGAAGGTATCGAGTGCTCAACAAGACCTTACATCCATTATCTTGATTTAGAATTGGGATCCCAACATCAGACAAATCTATTCTTTCCCAAATATCATCCAAAATCAACAAGAACTTCTTCCCACTTAAATTTTTAGATATGGATGCCCTTAGTCGATCAACAGATTTATCTTCTCCAGTACATTTTAGACGTTCTGCAATATCATGTTGCACCTTTTTTCGACTTCCTTCTCTTGAGACAGTTACCCAGATGACGATGTCAAACATGTGGGATTCTTCCAATCGATTATTCAACAATTTCAGAGTTCTTGTCTTGCCAATGCCACCCATTCCCCAAATTCCAATCTTTCGGATTCCGACATCTTCTATAAGCGCTAATATCTTCTGCAATCTAGGCCCGGAGTCAGGTAATGAATTAATTTCTACAATTTGTGGCTCAACTTTCTCCAATGGTGCATTAGAAAACTCTTTTCCCTTCTTACCAAGAATATCATACAGGAGCTTCCCAGTTTCTTTGGTATCCATGCCTGTTAAGAAAATAAATGACAATTAGGAAAAGATGAACACTAGCATCAATACCATCCAGATTATGTAATACTCACAAACACATGTAACGGTTTGGATATTCAAAATGGCAAGTGTCAAGCAACTGTGAAAGAAATAGTCTTGATATGAAGATTTTTCTATATCTATTGAAATTCCCAAACGAGTGATGTTGCTCTCTAGATATATGTATGATAACTGTACACCTTTTTAATATTACAATAATGATCCCTAGATTTAATCTTTATATACAAGTAATACAATCCGTCAACCACCTTAATCGATGGTTCAAACCTATCTTTTTACATCAAATTCAACAAGCATATTTATAAAAGACAAAAATGTTGTTACCTTATACCTCTTTGCAGCAGACGGTGTTTGAAATTAAAATAACTTTAACCAAAATGTTTTACAATATTCGCCTTGATCTAAATTGAGTTACAAAACTATGGTATTCTTACCATAGTTTCTTTTTCAAGGTTTTTTTTTTCTTCATAAAAGCTTCCTTTTCAAGGTTAAAGTTCAGAAATTACAGTATTGCAGGTTTTTTTTTTTTTTCCTCTAAGTAGGCTTCAATATGAGTATGGTCAGGTCGGACTGTGAGCTGTTTGGATTGTGAGGAGTGGGTTTTTGAAACTTTTAAAATATCTATCACAAATTTCTAAGATATTTAAATGATATTCTACCACAATTTTTGAAAATTTTAAATGATATATGATTACATATACAACGCTTTCAAGGAATTCATTAATTCAAAAATACAGAGAGCTAGAAATTTGAATGATACTTGAATCTATGGGTGTGGTTAGAGATCAAGATCCTCAAGTATATCAACCACTCTTTATATGTGTGCTAGAGAAAAGAAACATTGATAGAAAACAAAAAATCTAATATCAAGAATATATGAGGGTCAAAACCATTAATCTAGACAGTATCAGAATTTGTTTAAAATCAATTGCAAATTTCACCTTCAATTTTTTTAAAAACAAGATATTCTTTCAATGGGCACATCAAATTTTCAGATATTCTTATAGTTTTTTATTGATTCATTTAAGTGGATTTCATATTTTGTAATAATTGTTTAAATTGGTTTTTAATGTTTTGATTTGGTTTTGTCATGATTAAAAAATTTTAAAATAAAATAATGAGAAATTTACGCGACAAAATCACCCTTGATGGCCCCTAAGTAAAAAAGGCCACAGCAGATATTTTGAAACTGGAGTGGTCCCCTAGGGTCTTTCTCATTCTTTTTCCATATATATAATGGGAGGCGGACGGTCCGCACAGTTTTGAACGCCCACTAGGGCCCACCTTATGACCCATCCAAATTGACCACACATTCACAACCTCCTTATAGACACCGAATCCCATGAATTTGCAAGGATTCAGATGGACTAGACCGTTGGTTTTAGGGTCAATTTTTCTTGTTTGTTATAAAGCTATTAAACTTGTGAACCACACATAAAGGGGTTAGAGGTATTAGATTGACTTCATATTTGATATTTAGGTTGACCCCACTTGGATCTTTTGATCCCCCTCTATCCCATGACTAATGGGGTATATATATATATATATATACATATATTGTGGCTCCTCTACACACTACAATGGGCGCAAAACACATTTTTCCTTTTCAGGAAAAACAGTTCAATCCCCTTTTTTATTTCTTCCAATCTTGTAGGCCCCAAGTTCATCATCCAAATCTTGTCTTTGCCTAGAATGCACTGTTTATTTATAGTAGAGTTTTTAAAGAAACTAGAAATCCTTTCTTCTTCCTCTTCCCACCTCATACATTATATATACACATCTAGTTTAAACAAATGTAGTACAATGAATGACTATTGAGAATGATATGAAGTCTGTGTTTGCAATAACACATCGTCATGTTTCAATATTTGAAACTTAATATGTAAATTAACTTGATTTACATATCTCAAGCATAAAATAAAAAAATAACCCAAATAATTATTAAATATAAAGCAATAATTTTCCCATTAAATCCATGAGTGGAGGCACTTTAAATTATCCGTTAGTCTTGAAGAGAGGGGGGGAGGGGGGATGATGTTCACGTACAAAGAGAAAAGCCACATAAATCCCTCACTGGCTCACCCTATGGTGAGAGATGAATGCACATAAACATTCCTCTCATATATATTTATATTAAGAATGGGTTGCACACACATCGCAAAAACAACAACAATAAATAACAAATTTCATTTTATTAGCTGCTAGTTCAACTGGTAAGGGACATTAAAGTATTCCATTGGGAGCAGTTAGTTTATCCCCGGTTAGAATCAGTGGCAGAGGCTTTTTTTCTTGTGGAGGTGCAAGTGATGGATGGCTGGTTATATTTTTTAATCATTGATTTTCATTACACTTTAAATAAATTTTTTTATATTTTTTTAATATTCAAAGAAAACTCCTAAATTTGAAAAATACTCTAAATATTCTTAAGACATAATATCTAAAAACTTTATTAAATAGGTTAGAATATGAACACAATACGGTTATTCAAAGAGACAAAACGCTCACTATAATTATTTTAAATGAGAGAGAAATAGATTTCATGTAGTTGACCCAATATTGTGAGAACAAGTCTTTGATGATGATGACGGCACGACGGCTATAATGAATCCAAATTGCTTTAAAATAATGACTTTTTCTTCTTTTAACACGGAGAGTTGTTTCTTACTCTATTCAAAGTAGTACCCATGCCGGATTGATCGGATGAAAACTAATTGACCCACCACGAATTAACAAATTTATTTATTAGATATTTGTGATCATTTGATGGGCTCCAATGCAGGTGATTGAGAGGGAAACATTTAAAGTAATTCACCAAGTCATATAAGACCACAAGGTATTGTTGGAAATTTATACTAAAAACATACTTTATGTATTTGTCTTTGACTGATTCATTTTTAGTATATTTTGTCTCCTCTTCTAATTGAGATTTTATATGGGCAAATGGTTGCTTTATTAATTATTATGCATGTGAGTGTCCTTTATTCTATAAAGTAGACAAGTTGGTGTGTAGAGTTTTACTTACACACGGAAGACTTATTTGTCGATTTTTATAGAATATAAGTTGTTGTTCACAATCTAGATGGATTTGGACACACCATCGGTACAATTGTAGAATTATGTTTCAGCAGGGTTGTCTTGGCTGCGGGGTATGATGTTTCAACTCATTATGCTAGTATGCTTTGTGTGTATTGAACATGACCGTGTTATTGAGTTTATTGTCTTCATACTGACTATATAAGATGATGAACATTCAAATGGTTATTATGAGTGCCTATACTCTTAATCTCGACATAAATAATAGACACATACATTTAGTGTTTGGCATTTTGATTTACGAATGAGTGAGATCTTTTATGGGTCAACAATCTCAGTGAATTGGATGACTACACTACGTATATAGTGGATATTAGTTTATTGACGGAATCCACATCCCGCAATAGGGATTGATTGTATCCCCTTGATGAAGCTTTTAAGTTTTGATTATGTCAAACCCTGCAGGTGGACTTTGTGTTCGACAAATCAAATAAGTTAAGTGTAAAGTCTCAAGGAATTATAAAGATATCAATTAAATATAGACATCAGTGATTATTTAATTGATGGATATCTGAAATCTTAACGTCGGGAGATTAATAAGCATTTAATAACAAGAAGCTTGAAATATTATTTTGAGAATAAGGAAAGGAGTGCAATTATAATTCTTTAGCGAACTGAATTGTAATTTATGGAACTATGATTTTAATTTGGGTCGAATTAGAGTTTCTTGTTTCCATAAGGAGCCTATCCTTATTTCCTTCTTAAGGTTCGTATTGTAGCCTATAGATATGCACTACTGCTCTCTAGGTTAAAAACAAGAATAAGAAGAGAGAAATCTCGATTTTGGGAGAGCAAAGAGAATTCACAGAAGAGGCCCACTCCCTAGCTCAAGTTTATAGGAATACAAGTGAAGATCTTGAGGTTTTCGGGTTGCTGTAAGATCGAGATCAAATGAGAGAGATCTCGTAGGCATGATTTAATCATATTCGTTCAAAGTTATTTTCTCAGCGATCTGTACACAATATCTAGAGATCCTAGCTTCTACTCGTTTCTAACAGGTATAACTTGTATGTTAAAGTAAAGTTAAAGAGTCTGAATCCCTTGATTGTCTTACTACAACGCATGCAGTGGTATACAAGTAATAGAAAAAATAATACCTTGGAATTTCCCTTTTCTGCAGAAGTTGTTTTCTAACCACCCCACTGGAATTTATTTTTTGAGGAAACGCAAAAATATTAGTATATTTTTATGTTTTTCGATGAAGGAAAATGGCCACACTAAACGTGGATGTTCCTGTAGTGCAGAAAATCATTTCTACAATTCTCAATCTTTCCATGGAAAACCGGCTACACAAACGTGCACTAAATCTAGTGAGTAATGAACACAGGCTCCCACCCCAAGTGTTATCTTGACCTATTAGAGTAGGGCTGTTTTTTGTTTTTCACTTTTTTGGCAAGGTTTTTTTTTTTTTAATTTTTTCCCTTTTTAAGGGCGAGGAGGACTCTTGTAATCAAGGATTTATTGTATATTATGGACTATTGTAATGAAGTATCAGTTGAAACTTTGTCCTAAAGTTTGAAGACACTCTACAAGTATTTTGAGTAATCAACATTAATTCATGATGATCATCGATGAGAGATATGTTTTTCTTCTTGTTTTGTAGTAAAATTTTCATTTTTCTTTCTCTTTTTTTTTTTTCATTTTATTTTGGTACCCAAACAAGGACTTGGGGATCCATTAGAAGCCTCGACTATGGGGAAGAAAGCCTGAGGAAGGCTATCTAGAGATCGAATCCTAGGTAATAAGGTGAGATGCAAGATGCCTAACCAACTAGGCAACCCCGGGCATGTGTGAATTTTTCTGTTTAAGGTGATGACGTGGTGGGAGAAGACATGAGTTCTGTATGACAACTTGACTTTTAACACTTGGCCCATTAGATTTTAGAAAAAAGACTATTGTAATTTTAATGAAACCAAATAGATCTTAGGCCTTTTTATAAAGAATTGAATTTGGAAAATGTTATAGGCGGAATCCTTAGGTTTTTTAAAATTATAAACTAAGATTATTATTATTTGCAAATTAATATTAAATGATATCTTTGGTTTTAATATATTAAAATTATATTTTTGTACTTTATTAGTGGATCTTTGGACCAAGTAAATACCGTCCGGGCATACGGTATCTTACTAACGTGGGGTTTAGTACTTCGTATGACCTCGGGGAAATCCTAGTGGATTTGACAGCAACATATCTCTATTGGAAACCCTTAATTGGGTCTATGCACTATTGATTGAAAAGGGGTGCGTTGATCTTTTATCTATTAAAGATTCTTGTGATTGTTGGGTACTAGATCTTATGTTTGACCTTAGGATTGGCTTGTGATTATCCATTGACCTTCGGGTTTGCATACATGATTGAGTTTGATATTGGTCTATTAGTTGCATACCCTATGATTGATTGGATATGGACCATGATGTGGCGTGGCAATCGATTGAGATATTGAAGATGTTAAATAAATGAATTGATTGGTATTCGATTGTGGATTATTATGCAGCCAGCCCTTCACTTTGACTTAGGTTTCTGTGTCAAAGCTTTACAGATCATTAGGTCTATTATACTATGATATGTAAATATATGTATATTGATTGGGTCATATTAGAACAACTGCAGTTGTAATTGGGCAGCTGATCACCGATGTGTATGAACACTGTAATATCCGAATTTCGAACCAGTTTATCCGGCCTACTATTTCAATTACGAACCGATTTATGACCGCCAGCTTTTGAACGGGTTTTCCCGCTTTATAATTAGGGCTGACCATCCAAAATAGTAACAGTGCTTATGTGTGATTATTGTATTGCTCTATTGTGTAGAATGGATTTAGATTGTACGTTTTTTTCATCATTGTTCCATTGTTAATCTCTTATAATCATTACCTGTCATTACTCACATTGATATTGTATTTTACTTATGAATTATGCTTTTCGTGCTTGCTGTTTACTTTGTTAATATTTGTGCATAAGTACTGACCCTTACCCTACTGCGGAGACGGAAGATGGTTAAACGTTCCCAGTGGTTGAGCCAGTTAATGAACCTGAGTGGAGAGCCGATGATGGCTACGAAGCCGTCTGAGACCGCACGGGAGTGACTATGATCATCGTAGAAACTATTTTAGGAGCAATTTATTCGTAATGAACATAAATTTAGTTAGTTGTTTTATTTAAGATATTTTGGAAACTTTAAACCTTAATTATACAGTAGTGATGTGTTGGTTTAATTTTGGGTATTGATACCAATTGGTTTAATGGTTTCGGAAATATTTTATTATGACTCATTATGTTTCGAAATTTTGTGGATCCATATTTGGGAGCTTGTGTTGCATTAAACACAAGAAAATAATTATTTATTTATTCATATTTTTCACGTTATCCCTTGGCCGTATTTTGGGGATGTGACATAGAGATCTTTTAAAGGTGGAAAAAATGCATTTAAATCATTTAATTTGTTTTCATTTTGCATTCTGGGTGCGGAGATGCATATAGAAATTATTTATAAGTGGACGAATTCTTATTTGCAATGAAAAATACAAATTCCTATTTTCACATCAAGGTACACAAAGTATTATTAAAGACAATCTAGAATGTCGTTTCACATCATTGAAAATAATTTACCATTTGACCTATTTTTACCATCTCAATATAATTTAGACTAAATATTATTTAAAAGTTAAATTATTTTTAATATTATAAAGCATGGGCGTATTTTGCTAATTATTCTTTATTTTGAAATATTTCAATTCATTGTCATTTAATTCGCTTTGATACATCACGTAATTACTTATTAATGCATGTACCTACCAATTCATAGTATTTGAGATACTATTCTTGATCAGACGCAGGTGCAGCTCCCCACCCTGAAGAGGTCGGGAGGGACAGGAGGAAACCGAAGAGGTTCCTCCAGGATTATAAGAATAGCCAGGCAATGGCCCTATGTTGTCCAGTCTATGGAGAACGACAGACTCATTCTTTTATGAGCTTAAATGGAGTGTGTGACTGACTCCTTTTTGTGTGGGTCACACCAATGAAATTAAAAGTTAGATGTGGATAACATTTTTGTAATAGAATGTAGGGTGATTTTGTAATCCATACTTTAGTTTGAATATGTAATTATGTTGTGTATAAACTTGACACTTAACTTTAAATAGGACTATTTGATGAAATGATACATAGTGGCTTATTATTGAAATGCTCCCACTATTAAATGTCATCTGACACGTTAGTGATCTAGACTCACAAGTGGAATAGTGGAATTTTCTCCTTCGTAATGTTGTATTTGACTCTAGACAGGTACAATATTACGGGAGTATGGGTGCTACATCTTGGAGATTACCCTAGGCCAAAGTGATTCGGGACCGGGATGTGACAAGTAGCTTCAACATTCTTTTTCAAATGGGGATATGTGTAACATTTCCGAGTCCATCTACCACCACAATTTTCTTGAATTCCGGAATTGACGTACCTACTTGATATTCTTCAGTTCCCAAATTGATGTTACTTGGAATAGTTACTTGAATTCCGAGGTTGACGTTAGCTCCAGTACCGGCTTTGATATCCCCTTGGACCATGGCATTGTTCCCTCCCGCACCATGCATGGTATTGCTCCCTCCCGCACCATGCATGATATTGCCCTGCAACATCAGCCATAAAATGGTTCTGTAATTGCAATATGAATCCATGGCTAGTTTGGCACTTTACTAATATAATAAAAGTCAAGTAAAGCTTCCATTTTTCAGACAAGATGTCACATAAAAAAACACTTTAATTCAAAACTCCCTTCATCTTTTAAAAAAAAAGTCAAAAAGCAACAACCTTTATCCACTAAAATACAAAAAAACTCGACTTTCCCGTATAAAAAGTAAAAAAATATTCCATAACAAACAACTAAAAACAAAATACCATGATACCCCACTTATATTTTATTCCTTTTTCAAAATCAACTTTACTTTACTTAACTCTATTAGTAGAGTTGCCAAACTGGTGACACCCAATTGGTTGTGGATTTTTTTCTTTGCCTAAATAAAAAGGGGAACTTCATGGCATGTAAATGGGGTCCATCTATCATTAGCCAGCTAAATCTAATAATTAGGTTCGCCATGGAGGCAAAACTTGATCCATGCATCATTTCATTTCTATGGCTTTTGGACTAAAGGATAGTGAATGAAATCTATTTTTCATGCTTTTTTTTTTTTATCATGGTACATTGAGGGAGTTGAAAATTGTGGACATCGCTTTTGGAATCCAAAACCATTAAAACCATTAGTGCGTAGGGGATGTTTTGGATTTTTTTACGTCCAAACACCCCAACCTAATTGCACTATCATTGAATACTAGCACAATAGGCCTGCACTTTTCAAAAATAAAAATATACTCAATTTCAATGCTATCTTTTGATATTTTAATTAGTGGGAAAAGAAAATAAATCTAAAACAAAGAAATTCATCATTTATCAGTTTTGATATTTTATATATCAAAGCTTATTTAAAAGGAGAATGCACAGTAAAATCAAATAATTTGCTAATGAACATTGAATTTATAAATTTTACGTATTTTTCTTTTTTCATGTACACAATCAGGAGATTTTTTGAATTGCATAACAAATTCTAAGATAAATATATTTGGAGAGAATGTAAAAGCTATTATCTCATGAGTAAATGGGAAGCTAGAAAATGGGAATTGAATACTAAATAAAAAAATAAAAAAAGAAATTATTAGTATATTGAATATTGAGAAAAATAAAAAATAAAGTTAGGAAGCCAATGTCTAACCATCCAAGTTAGACAATAGAAAATACAACCAAAAGTTATATTACATTGTTTTGTTACACAGAATTTCAATAAAAATTAAATTGAGTTTAACAAACTAAAAAATATATAAAGACCTTAAATGTCTAACCATCCAAGTTAGATAGTAGAAAATACAACCAAAAGTTATATTACATTGTTTTGTTACACAGAATTTAAATAAAATTTAAATTTAGTTTAACAAACTAAAAAATTATAAAAAAGCCCTTAAAAACTTGGTTAGAGAATTTATAACCAGGTGAAGTAAAGATATAAGAGAAATAGGATGTGATTCTAAAAGATACCCACATAGATACTAGTTACTATATATGATAGTGGCTATTTCCAATTGAGAAATCAGCCCTGATTTACTCAATCTATTTTGACCCATTTTATCTCCTCTCTGTCCAGCTGCATTAACTCATAAATGCAAGACGTTTCTTTCTTCTTCTCATCTTTAATCTCCCTTTCAACGTAACGTATGTAATGTTCTCCAAACTTCCTTCTTCCTCTACATATTCCCAGTCCCTACCAAAGAAATGCCCCTCCAAAAGAATCGCCTAAAAGAAACCTAACGGTTTTCTCATCAATTCATCTCTCCCTCAACCAACTTCAAAATCCAAAATCAGAAATCCTCAGCCACGCCTCTCTCTCTCTCTCTACCTCAATATCTCATCTCCACTGCCCTATCTCTATGCACAAATGCCTTTATCAAAACGCTGCTCACTCTCTTCACGTTTGATTTTCTCAAGGTATGTATAACTTTTTTCTCTTTTTTTTTTGTTTAGATTTTTTTTACAATTGTAATGGTGCATGGAGCAAACGTGTTTGCTAAATTGCCAAAGTTAAAGAATTTATACTTGTGAGTGTATATAAAATGACAGTTGAATTGACAAGTGGATTGGAAGATGACTAGTTTTTTTTATATATTTTCTTTCATGAAACTTTTCCTCTATATCTCTCTCACTATTACTGGCACCTCCGAGGCATTCAACCCGTCTACCACTCTTTTAAGGTAGAGGTAATGCATCCTTTCCTCTCTTTACCAAATTTCTTTTCATTTTTCTTCTTTTGTTGTTGTTGTTGTTTTATTTTTCTCTTTTTCCTTTTTTTATGTACTATGTTGTGGATATGCAAAGGCATTTGGCAAAATGCCAGTGAGATTTGATGGCGTCTATTTCTGTTGGACTTTTTTCTTGTTGCATGTACTTCGGATCGGACCTGGTACAATCATAGGAGGGCCAGATTGATAGCCCAACTTTCACCTAACATCTAGACCCAAGCCTTGCACTCGCAGCATTCACACCATGACCACCAATGGGAACAAGGAGGGCAAAATAATAATAATAATAATAATAATAATAATAATAATAATAAAACAGGAAAATAAATAATGGAGGTTTCTATTTAGAATTTGCTAAGATTTGTGTAGAAATTGTCAAACATCACATATATGTATGTCATATATAAGTATGATTACATACTTATAGAACAATAAATTAACTTAATGCAAAATGCAATAAGTTAATATGATGATATTTTGTTCTATAATAATAAAATCTATCAATATTCAAATATATTAATCTTATGTTTAATTTGCATACATCCAAACACTCCCTTAGGGAAAAAAAGAAGAAAAGAACCCGGAGCCCATTTTATTTAAGTATGATTAAAATATATAAGTTTTCCAAATTGCAATTCTTAAGAATGCTAATTTAGAAACCATTATACATCTCTTGACTTGATGTTATTCTATTTTTGTTTTGAATGTGTTCTTTTTTAACTTCGCATAGTTGATGTTAGATTTATATTTTTCCATTTATATCTTTACTATTCATGCTCTCTTTTATGTATTGTAATCATATATTTTACAAGAAATCAATTAATGGTAGGCCCACAGTAACTGAGAATGAATTTTGAGTAGATCCAACACTTTAAGAAATTACTTTGAGTGGTTTGAATTTATTTTTTCTTTTTTCCATTTTTTTTGGAGGCACATTTGTGTAAAGTTATTTCCTCGAAAGAGTCTTTTTTTTTATTTTTTTGAAAAATGACAAAAGCAATTGATTTGTAGGAACATAGATATGTTATATATGATGCAAATGCTATAATAATTTCCCATTAAAATGTCATTGGTATAAGGACGGGTATGTTTTGATATATGAAAGGGACTATTTTTAATCGCCAATTGATTTTGACCACTCAACTTTCAATTTTCGAAACTGATTTCAATTGAAATCAGGCATTTGATTACCATTAGCGGCAGTTAATAAATGGTTTTAAATCTCTATGCATTTAATTAATTGTGTAGGTTCTAAATGGTTTTAAATCTCTATTGATTAGTTTACCAAAAAGCGAAATTCTCTTTTGATTAGGCAATTACTAAATGGTTTTAAATCTCTACATTTTATATCCATGTCTTCCACTACCCCTACTACTTTCTTCTTCTCTATATTATAACCCATATGACCATTCATCTTCTTCTTCCTTACCGGGTATAACTGATTTTCTTCTCTTTTTCACGCATGTTAGTAAACTAGCCATGTATATAGACTACAAAGGTGGTGTGACTAGGAAAAAAAAAATAGCACTTGTGAGATCTGCATTCAAGTTAGTAAGATTTGAAAATGCAGTTAGCTTATGCTCTTATTTGAATATTGTTGGTGTATTTCTAATTTTTATTAGATGCAAGTTGGGTTTAGGGTGTTTATATTTATATTTTGTTGGATTAAAGATTGCTTCACTGTATCAATGTTTGTTTTTATTATATATATATATATTTTTAAAAAAGGTCTCTACATGTATAAAGAAATATCATATTTTAAACTCATTATAAATCTTCTAATATTAATGTATATTTTTTATATAATGAATTATAGTGCTTGTGCTAAGCACGTGGCATGTTTTGCTAGTTAATATATATTAAAGACGTAGGATTTTATTTTGAAATTGAACCTCGATTTCACAATCGATTGCGAAATTGGATTCTAATCTCTAATTAATTTGAGAAATTCGATCTTAAATCAATTTCAAAAGATATGCTCTATCAATTTCTATATCAAATCTAATCCGATTCTGGCTATTATGTAAAGAGTTGGATAAGATGAGGCATTTCAAAGATGCCAACCACGGATGGAACTCCGATCCTAATGAGGGTCCATTCGTGTACAGTGTCAATTCAACAGCGTGGGAGGTAGGGGGTATCATAGATGGGCCTGCCCATGCAATCATTTCTCAATATGGGATCCGAATCTCCTGTTTGGTTCAAACAGGGAGAGGATCCTCTTCCATATAATATGGTATGATTCCCTGAACAAGTACAAGTAAGAATGGGATTATGGGAATGCCAATTGTTAATGAATTTCACATGAGCTTGCAGAAACAAAATGTTGATGTTTATTGCAAATAAAGAAACTGAGCTATGGCCCATCAACATTGGAGTCATACTCTCTTTTTAGGATTTTCTATTTTTCTGGTAATGCATTGAAGTCATCCTCATTTAAACGTGGCACGCGACTCTCTTTTTAGGATTTTCTATTTTTCTGGTAATGCATTGAAGTCATCCTCATTTAAACGTGGCACGCATACATCCTAATAAAGGTCTTTGCTATTAAAAAATTGAGTACTTCAACAAGGGTTTGATGACAGGTATTTGGTCATGAGGAAATAAGGACTTCTTAGCATTAGGAGTTATAAGACGTTCTACTTTGTGTGGGCCATAGGTCCCACTTTTTGAGCATGTAGAGCCAAGCAGACTTCCCCAAGAAAACTCTCCTTAATCTAATCAAGTTTTAGAAATTTTAAATTTAAACTTAGAGTCCAATTAAGAGAAACCATGTCTCTTTAGATAAATCTATTTAGAGTTTCCATATACCTCTTAAATTGATTTTAAATAATCCAAAGAGTCCAATTTAGAGAGAAGTTCCTATTATGATTCTATCTCTTTCAAACTTCTATAAAAAGTCTCCTTCCCAAAAAAAATTCTCCTCAATCTAATTAAGTTTTAGAAATTTTGAATTTAAACTTAAAGTCAAATTCTCAAGATATTGATCAATAGGCCACCAAAATGAATAGTTTGTATCAATTACAATTCAACTAAAATCATTTATTTTGACCACATCGATGTGGGCCCTACTTTTAGATTCACATTCGTTTGTGTGAACCAAAGTTTCCAAATTTTGTTTCTTAATTTGTGTGCCCCATCTAACCAATCCACTAATTCAAATTTAAACAAATAAAGGCCCGTAGATCTATAGATATATTTTTCTTATGGCTACTAGGTACTGAGCGAGAATTCTTTCGCGGAATTTGTATGTGATCTTCTTCTCTATTCTTTTCTAGTTATTTTATCTGTGTCATATTTTTTATTGTTAAATTCTTATATTTTTATTAGCTTCATTACTTCGTCTCTCAAGCATATATTTTGCTTCTAGGTAATGTCATTTTTTTTCATATGAGAATATATCAGATGGTATGGATTCAGAAAAAGGCCTTTTCACATTTGGATTTTACCAAGGTTGGTATAATTGATAGTCTTGAATTATATAGATTTTCTATGTTGTCAATGGCCTTAGATAGTTGGTTCCTATTTGTATTCCTTATTTTGTTCAATTTGCAACTACGGATAGATTTATTTTTTACTTTGCCTTTACCTGTCATTTTTCCAAGATATTATAGCCTTTCCATTCATTAAGATGATATTCTGCCTCTTTTACATTTTTTTGAAAAATTAATAATATTGTGTTCTTATCAAATTTTTTTTATTTAATCTTATTTAGAAAATCCTAATATATTTTAAAGGGAAAGTATTATTTAATTTTAGTTTGCATGGATTTTGTGGGTGCCACTAGAGGGATTAATCTTATTGGGCTAAAGACATAATAATAATAATAATAATAATAATAATAATAATAATAATAATAATAATTCTTATATATCTCCCAAACCAATTGAATGGGCTCGCAAAATTAAATTATTTATCTATATATCAACCGTCATTGTTGGCTTGAGCTTAGCATGGGTGTCGTATTTTGCTTTCTCTTTGTCTATAAACTTCTCTCTAAATTTTACTCTTTCAAAAAAGATATGGTGTTATTTTAGATAATGTATTCTCTTTTGAGCTTACGATGCCATTGAATTTCACATAATCTCATTTCTCCAATAATCATAAAACAACTAGGTATCATGTAATTGGAAAGTAATAAGATTTATATAACACGTGGTTACTAAAAAAGAGTTTTAAGTAAAAATGTTGTTTATTTATTTATTTCTTGTTTTTAGGTGAAAATGTTCTTCTGATTTTCATAGACTTCCTTTTACTACCTTACAATCCCCACCCACCCACTCAAAAATTTTCATTTAGGATCTTTACATTCCATTTCTTAATTTCTTTACTTACTTTGGCTAGAGATTTTAATTCTTTTATTCATGTAGAGCATGGTATCTTAGTCTTTTATGTATTTTTTTTTTATGGTTTTGAGTACTAGCATTTTAAACTTTTAAATCTGAAGTTTCGTTCTTTAATAGTGTGGTGTGAGGATCATGTTATCACAATTTTGAAAATGACCACTTATATTTTTTAATATTTTTTATTTCAAATTTGACATCTCAAAGTAATTCATACAACAAATATAAGTTTTTAATTATGAATTATATTGAACTCCAATTTTGTAGTTATTTTCTTGATTTCGATTTTAAAAGACCGAGACTCTCAATTTGGTTGATTTTGTTTTTAGCGTTGCAATTGATTGCTTGATTTTACACGGAATTATGTAATGTTGGATTCCGGTTTGTATCGATTTAAAATCAGCCAAAAAACTTAAATCTGTAGCATGTCACACATTTTAATAGCGGAGCTATTTTATTTCATATAATGAAATATTATATATATATATATATATATCTCTATATATATATAAGACATATGGTGTGGTCTTATCAAATTCATTGGCTCAATCTTCTTCTGTTCTTTTTTTAAGGTGGGCTTGTAGTTGTTAGACAAAACCACATATCTAATTTCTTTAAAGTTTTACACTTTTAAATTGTCTTCGTAACTTAAATAATAAAATTATAATATTATTATAAAAAACAATATGATACATATCTTAATTTTATAATAATAATAATGATAATCCACAATAATACTATTTTCTTTAATTTCAATATACTTTTATAGAATGCTTCACATATTTTATCTTTTTATCATTTTCTGAAAGTTTATAGATTTTTTATTATATGAATTATATTGGCACGGGCATGTCTCGCTAGTATTAGTTATATATGTGTAGAATCAAAAGAGAAGCCAAAACAACACCCTAATGGCCCAATTGGTCCATCCCATCATGAACCCCATTCAAGCTTTAAAAGGTCCAACAGCCCACAAATGTGCAGATAAGCAGCTGGGCCTATAGATGCATACATGGGGCCCATAGCTCCTGTACTCCAAGTCTTCTTTTTTTTTTTTTTTTCGTACAAAAAAAAAGAAGAAGATGTGCTGCTGTGCACAGACCTCTTTCGTGTTTCCTTCCTTCAGATTTTAGTTTCTTTCTATTTTTTTTTGTTTAAGAGTAAGTATGCATATGTTAATGAAGGTCAAATCCACTGTACCAATGGAGGGAGCACCTCAACTAAATCACAGGAAGAAGGCCCAAAATACAGGGAGAAGAAAGAAAGCCAAAAGGAAAACTATGAACCCACAGGACAAGTCAGTTATAACTAAGGCCTAGGGGAACTCTTTATGTTCAAGGTTTTTTTTTTTTTTTGGGAAGGTCTAGGAAGATCCGTGTAATTAGGATGTTATAGTATTTTTATGCCTGAAAATTTTGTATGTCTTATGTATGCTTTGTAATGGAGGATCATTTTCTGCTTTGGATATTTTCTCCTATTTTGAATAACTGGGCTCTATCCCAAAGATTCAACATCCTTTATTTTTTTGGTAAAAGATTCAACATCATTGTTAGTAGAATTAGCGATCATTGGTGAGAGCATGGTTTAAAAACTCTCCGAGTCGACGCTTGACTCTCCCTAGCCATATCATTTTGATGGAGAACCGAGTCAAATATAGGGAAGACTCGGCTGAGTCATCTCATCTTAATAAGTTATTTTTATTTTAAACTATTTGATTGATATATCTAATTTTGAACAATTAATGTTTATTTTTAAGTAATTATGCACGCGATTTGTAGTCAGTAACTCAAAATAATGATGTCTGGAATGTAATTTGAAACTTTATTTATTCTTTTACAATCAATATTTGGACTAACAAATTATGTAATATGCAATATTTTTTCCCTTATTATAGAACTTTTCTTGCATATATAAATTTATTGATTTACATTGATTATCATGAATGAATGTAAATAAAAGTATATTTATATTTTTATATGTAACAGATTCATTTTTAAATATTTTTAAAATTATTTTAAAAGAAACATGACTCTCCCGAGTCGGTTTTTTTTTCCATTGGACGGGTCAAGTCCGAGTCACAAGTTTTCCAACCTTGGGTGAGAGATCTACTGCTTCTCTCGTTATTTTGGTGTTAATTTTCCTGTTCAGTTGAAGATTTTAGAGTTTTGGGCTGTCATATATGAATAAATTGATTTCAAAAATGGGAAAAGAAGAACATAATTCTATCATCATAATTAGTAACAAATAAAGAGATCTAAGAGATTTGATATAGTGGCAATACCTGATCCATGCTTGGCAGTTGAAAAACAGAATATTGAAGAAAATGGAGGTGAGATTAAGTGATCTTGTTATTGTGAAAGGAAGTTGGGATTGCTTATATAGCTAGAGGTCAATGTTAAGTTGTGGATGGTTGAGATTAACTAGGCACCTTGAAGGGCTAAGATGCAAGGATCGTTAAAAAACATGTCTTGCCGGCCATAAGAAAATGACTTTTTCCCTTCTTTCTAATAAACAAAGGCTGAAAAACAAAAGTAGTGGGTGGAGTCCATGTCATACTCCATAATGTGGTAATTAAATATCAAAAGGTCATTTTACATTATAAAAGAAACCCTTTCCTTTTGTCGAGAAAAACCATTAATTCTAAACAAAGATCCTTTTGTTTTGTTGAATTGTCTAAATAAAGCCCTTTAAGTGTGAAATCAAGCATTTTTTCCTACCGGTTTCTAGTAAATCTTGGCAGCTTTTAATTTTAAAGTGCCCTCGTTTTGTTTTACATGTTAGGTTTGTGTAAATCCACCATGTATTGATTGATTCTCCTTGAATATGGTACATATATAATACACTTATAGATGGGAGATAAGATTTATATATAGGTCATCATTAAATCTTATCTCATTTTGTATACAGAAAGTCTCGGAATATAATTTAGTAGCGGTAAGAGCAGGGGACCTTTATTATGACTCAGTGCTGGATTTAGATATTATTGGTTGTTTATCTATATAAGAAATGGGATTGGGCCTTTACCAAAAAGAAAAAATAAATGGGATTGGGTAAATCAGTAAAAATGACAGTTTTTTGACTGGTTGTCAAGGGAGCTTTTAGTTAAAAAAAAAAAAAACAGATTATTCAAGTAAAACATAAACGTTCACTATAATTAATTTAAATGAGAAAGTGAAATAGTATTCATGAAGTTGACCCAACATTATTGGGAAGGCTTTCACAACTATGATAAATTCAAGGGAAAATCTAAAATATGTATAAAACTTTTGTCTCATTTTTAAGAGAGACATCAAGATTTGAATATTTCAAAAAAGTATAAAAGTTTTTCATTATTCTTTGAATCAAGTCCTCTCCATAAAAAAAAGTTTTAAGAAATGACAAACGTACCCATTCCTTATGATGGGTTTTAGTCTATTGTTAACCCTTTTCCTCCCAAAATCAACCATTTTTATTTACTGAAGCAGGCCCCACTAGGTCATTTGGTTTGGACTTCATCATTTTTCTTAAATAATTTATTATAGAAAAGTTTTGAAAAATGATATAAGGGTATTTTTGTCATTTCTCAAAATTGTGTGTTAGAGAGGACTTGATTAAAAGAAATATGAAAAACTTTTATACTCTTTTAAAATATTCAAAATTTTACGTACTTTTTTGGAATAAGGCAAAATTTAATACCTTACTGAAGTTTTTCTTAAATGCAAATCACTCAAAATAATTATTTTTTGTAGCACAAACCCATGCTTAGCAGCACAGTCTTTAAAAGTTAAGAGAAGGTAGGACTCTTTACTATTTTTCACTTTCTTTGGCAAGTTTTTTTTTCTCTTGTTAGGAGGAGGATGATTCTTGTAATCAGGGATTTAAATAATGGTTAGATCAAGAGGATTGGGCTAAATCAGAAACTGGACGGTCAAGATGGACTCAAAACATATTCTAGTATTAGTTATAAATGTGCATCATTAAAAAAGAAGAAAAAAGAGCAACTAATAGGCCCAATTGGTTCTTCTCATGAAGCCCATTCAAGCTTTAAGAGGTCCAACAACCCACAAATGTGCAGAGAAGCAGCTGGTCCTAGAGACGCGGACATGATCATTTCACAGCTTTTGTGCTTAGAGTTGCTAAAATGAAGCTGTGCTGCTGTTCACAGACCTCTTCAGTGTTTTCTTCCTTCAGATTTTAGTTCCTTTCTAAATTTTTTTTCTTGTTTAAGAGTAAGTATAAATATATGAACTAATGGCAAATCCACTGTACAAAATAGAGAGAGCACCTCAACTAAAATCACAAGACAGGAAGAGGGCCCAAAATACAGGGAGAGGAAAGAAAGCCAACAGGAAAACTATGAACCCCACAAGACCATTCAGCTATAACTAGTGGAACTCTTTTATGTTATAAGGCTTTTTTTTTTTTTTTTTTTTTTTTTTTTTTAAGGTCTAGGAAGATTCTTGTAATTAGGGTTTTGTAGTATTTTTATGGTTTAAGATTTTGTAATCTGTGCTTTGTAATGGAGGATCGTTTCAGCTTTGGATATTATCTCCTATTTTGAATAATTAGGTCCTATCCCAAAGATTTAACATCCTTGTCAGTAGAATTAGCAATCAACACTGCTTTTCTCCTTGTTTTGGTGCTAATTTTTCTGTATAGTTGAAAATTTTAAAGTTTTGGATTGTCATATATGGAAGCTAATTAGAAGGGAAAGTAATGAATAAATTAATTACAAAAATTGGAAAAAAAAAGGTTCTTACATCATGATTAGTAACAAATAAAAAGATATAAGAGATTTGAGATAATGGCAGTACCTGATCAATGCTCGGCAGCTGAAAAACAGAAGGTCGAGGAAAATGAAGGTGAGATTTTAAGTGATGTTGTAGTTGTGGATGGATAGTGAGATTGCTCGCATTCATCAAGATAAGGATCACAGACAAATTAAATATAGTAATATAATTCTTAATTAACGGTCGGTCCTTTAAATTTATTTTTTTAGTTTTATTTTATTCATTTATTTAAATGGGTACTAGGGCAGTAAGTGTTGATTTAAGTAAAATTAAAAAATTAAATGGAATGAGTCTTTCTACTTGGAGCATAGAATTAGGCATTTTTTATTCGGAGATAAAGTTGAATACATTTTGAGAGAGGAGGCCTGGACCTAATTCTATTGTTGCAAATAGAAGAATATATTAAAAAAATTATAATCTTAAGATTGCTAGAGATGATATGTCAACTTTTATGGAATTTGATATTGAAATATTATTTGAAGAACATAAAACATCGAAAGAAATGTTTGATGCTATTTCTGTAACTTTTTCAAGTTCATCAAAAACCTACGTGTAAATGCGAGAAATATAATTCAAGTAACATGTTGGACTCTGAAAATAATTGGTTGAGCATATAAATAAAATGTCAGTAATTGCAAAATAGCTTACTACTATGGAGAATTCAATTCCTAAGGGCCTGTTTTTTCTTTTCTTTTTTTTTTTTCCTGGAATTTGTGCCAGGAATTCACCATGATGGTAATTCCTAGACATGATGTGACATCTTGTTCCCTAAAATCTCTAAATGCCATGTTTCTTCTCTAGCATTTCTGAATTCCAGCCATATAAAATATGTTAAATGACTTTTGAAAATCTAGGAATTTCAACTCCTTTGCATTTTGGTGGAAGTCCTGTATGCTCAAGCCCAAAGGAGTATTCAGGAAATCCACTGTATTTGGATATTCAGGAATTCCCCAAACATGAATTTTAGCAAAAAAACAGGCCCTAAGAGCACGTTTGTGTAAAGACAGCTTCCATGGAAAGATGCAATTGCCACATCAGCAAATTCTACCTCAAAAATGTTTTCTGAGGAAGTTAGAAATTCATGTTTGGTGCAAAAAAATTTACCTCGATGAATTAGTGCTATTGTTGTTTGGTGCAGCGACAAATTTCTTAGTGAAAACTAATGGGTGGAGTGGGAATGGGACTGAGGAAATAAGGGTCAGTTTTATGTGGAAATGGACATCGCATACCCCATAGGAAGTCTATTTGCTAGGCTTAGATAGGAAAAAACTGACGTGGCGAAAATGCAGTTTTGCAAAAACCGTCGTACCAAACAAAGGAAAAAGGAGTTTTCTACCGTAGAATGCAAGTTTCCACACAACTTTAAGTAGTTTTTCTGATTTTTAGAAACAAATAGTCATTTCTTTAAACGTGTCTTTAACGAGTGAAAACTCCACATAGTTGGGCACCCCATAAACCCCCCATCCAACCGTTGGAAGATCTGTATAGAAGACCATTTCTCAAGTTGAAAATGCAGAGAATACAAAGTGACTAGAAAGATGCAATGGTCTGTAAATACTGGGGATTTTCCTGTGTTCATCAGTCTTGGAGCCTTGTCCCCATTTTTGCACTTCTTGCAATTCTTCAATTTCTAAGGAAGAAAAGGATACAGAATAACTGGATAATACAATCTGGGTAACTGGTGTGGCAGTGTGAGCCCCATGGCAGTAGGAGCTAGTGTGTTTCTCAAGCTGTGTCTGATATTATAACAGGCAAAATGGTCCGGTCCCAAGCATCTATTCGATATGCCGTGCTCATTAGATTGACCACGCAACATGTGCACTAGGTAAATTTGGATTACAAAATGGGGCAGCAAATCCAAGCCTTATCCCAATGAACCAACAGCTACCCCCCATGACAAACACAATGCATACCTGGGAAACAGGGGCTGCAAGGCCAAACAAGAGAATGGTTAACAGGGGCTGCAAGGCCAAACAAGAGAATGGATGGTTAAGGTTAACCTCCCGTAGGTGCAAATCAAATTTGTGCTTGCAGGGGGCTGGGTCGGCTTTCAAAACATGCATGAAAATTGAAAGGCATGGGTCCACTTCCAAGACCCATATGAAAATCATGGGTCTGTCCCCAAAATCCACATGAAATTTTTGGCTTTGCACCAAAACCCAACTACATATATGTTTGGACACGACGTCCCCCTCAAACGAAATTCTTGGGTCCGCCAATGACTTAGCTGGTAGGGACCTTGAGTGTATTAGTCTCTGTTAGAGTACGTGAATTTGAGTTTTAAAGAAAGTGAGAAAAAAAAAAAGAAACTAATTGATCCCACAATGAAAGTATTGGGGAAAAAACTCATGTCAGCAACAAAAAGAAAAAAAAAACCTCAAATATCTTTGATCGGTTTTCTTAGTCTCTTGGAGGGTTATCGTCACAAAAATATTAGTAAAAATCCTTGACTCAAGACTTCATTTGTGCAATGAGAGAATTTCGTGTGGTTTGTGGATTTTTATTTTCACAAAGAGAAGAACTATGCATTCCTACACCTCCCATAAAAAAAATAAAAATCCTTTCTATCGAAAAACTTCTTTATTTTTCATGCAAGAATATGTGTCGCACCAATCGCGCTCTATGGTGCAATCCTTTCTCTACACAAACGCGCCATGGACAATCTTTGTCCAATCCAATTCAACAAAAAGTTTTGTTTAAAAAAAACTTTTATTGGAGATTTAATAATGTTTTTTCCAATTTTTTGGTTTGGAGATGTGGTTGAGTCCAGGGTTACTTGATTATCAGATCGCAGTTTTCAGTTCATAATCTAAGATTTAGGTCTAAGATTTGCAAATGGGGCTGCGGTTTAGGTCTAAGATTTCAAGCCGTTTGATACCAGAGGCTCATTTTTTGTTCTGATGCATGTTCAATATGGATCTTAAGTTATGAAAAGTTGGGTCAAAATCCAAATCCAAGAGGACTAGATTTTAAGCAATCAACAAATTGAAAGTTAAACTAGATCATATAAGACTGTATCGAGAGCCAAACAGAGGTGGCCCATGATCAGGTCCACTATGATCAAGATTATAATTCAATCACAAGGTAGTAAAGGGGTCTACATGACCCAGTTGAGTCTATTCTAATCAAACAAGGTAATGGTTGATTTTTATGTTTAAGCTACCTTCTCTCAAAAGTGATAAAGCAGGACATATTTGAAATTTGGTTGCCAAAACACAGGGAATAGGAGCTATTGGATCCTTGGTAAGTCAGTTTGCTCTTAATTCTAATTACTAGCTACTTTGTTTACCTGCAATATTGGTTATGGCAAAAAGAATAAATGTCTGAATACTCTGTTCACATGTGAACTGAATTACCCACACTCACGGATCTTCTTTTTGGATCATTTGACAATTATACAATATTAAGCTAAGAGGTTTTGGATTGGATTTTGACCATCAGTTATAATTTTGAAAGGAAGTTACTATTTTTTAAAATCTTTTTAGTTTTCTCACACTTATCTCTAACTACTTTGAAAACCCCACTCATGTCTCCTACCACCAATCCACTTTTGAAAGTTCCACTTCTCCTTCTCTGTAATACCTCCATTTCTATCAAGAATTACATTTCCTTTCTTCTTCAATTCATCTCTTTTCTCTTTCCTTTTTATCCTTTTAGCTCATAGATTACATAAGCAAGGTACTTTCATGATAAACTTTTATTATTTTCTTTTCTTTTCTTTCTACAATTTAAAGATATTTTTTTAATGCATAAACGCCAACCATACCTGTGCTAAGCACGAGTTATTATGCTAGTAATATATATAAAGCTAGAGATGAAGCTAACAATTTGACCATCTGGAACTGAAGTTTGTTCAAATAAATTCTATGCAGCTAATAGATAAATCACAGCCTGTGTCCCAGGACCACATAGGGCAAATCAAAATTGCTAAGTTTGGTCAGGGATCGAAATCCCATATACCAATCCATGTGAAGGCTCAAGTCCCCATCAGTTTTGCGTATAGACATTCCCACACCCACGTACACACAAAAGAACTTTTCTGCAAATTTTTAATTCTGACGTTTGGTGCAAGGAATATGGCACATAAAAAACGATTCTTTATATGGATCTCTCATCACTACACCAAACAGAAACAATGAATTCCACAGCTTGTAGAATCCACACGCCATATCTAATTACGATCTCGACCTTGAACTGCAAACGATTCCAAATAGTTTCATAGATATAACAATGAAAGAAAAACGCCCCCACAGTTCGAAATAGTTCGAACAATCAAGAAAAATGAAAGACAAAATCTTGGTTCCAGGAAAACCCAAACTCGAATTTGGTGGAATTGTGAATCAGGTGACTATTGCATCCAGACTTGCCCTAAACTCATACTTACATAAGAAAAATGAAAATAACGAAAGTAGGGATTCTGTCAAAGAAAATGAGAGATTGAATAATTGAACATCCAAACTCACCCAAGTTCTGAACCAAATTCCTTGAAAAAAGGAGTGGAAGTTATGAAAGGGGGATTCCTAGTTCCTACTATTGTTTTCCATGATTTTGTTCATTTTACCTGAAAATTGGATACAGACAGTGGTGGAACCAAGGGGAGGTTCGCATGGCCCCTGCTTAATTTTTTAAACCGCCCTTCTTTCTTAAGTGAATTTAATTAATTTTTACTTATTACCCCTGCAAGATTTCTGAGAACTCGTTTATTCTTTACAAAGTTATATGGATTTTTACATATGGCCCCTCCACAATTTCTGAAAACCCAGTTTTTCTTTAGAAGATTTTATAATTTTTTACATAAGGATCCCTAAAATTTTCAAAAAGGCTATTACATATTTTGAAAACTACATGAGTTTTTCATTTGTGGGACCCCAAAGAATTTTTTTTTCTTCTTAGTGCCCCTCCCACCCTGAAAGAAAGAATTTCTAGGTCCGCCCCTGGATACAGATGAGAGCTTTCGATGCCTTTCTTATTTCTTCTTACACGATTGATCGATGGGTGACAAGAAGAACAGAGGAGCCCACAATTCCCTGAAAGCCGGGAAACCCTTGAGATTTTATACAGTGAGTGATCTTCCACAATTCCCACTGGCTGGGAAACGTGGAGCCCACTGTCTTCCACAATTCCCTGAAAGTGCAAGATTTATGAGAACTTGTTTATTCTTTACAAAGTTATATGGATTTTTACATATGGCCCCTCCATAATTTATGAAAACCCAGTTTTTCTTTAGAAGATTTTATAATTTTTTACATAAGGATCCCTAAAATTTTCAAAAAGGCTATTACATATTTTGAAAACTACATGAGTTTTTCATTTGTGGGACCACATAAAATACGGATTGATTATGAGTCAAGTTTGCTAACCCACCAAAAAAAGGGCCAAATTAATCTATATTTATTATTTTTAGGTTGGACTACTGGATAGGAGTGATGCAATCAACCTGAAGACCCAAGGATCGATCTTGGGAATATGTGTGATAATGGATATATACTAAGGTGCGCCAACACCACTCAATAATAAGTGTTGGTTGGTACCCAATTTCTAATTTTTCATAATTTCCTCGGCTTTTCATCATATGTTTGGATAATTCACTTGTAGAGTGAATTGAAGTGAATGATCAATTTAGAAAAGGTGAAAATAATGGTCAAATCAAAAGAAAATAAAATGTAATAATCAAATGGGTAGAAAAATGGATGGTGGACCATGCTATCACATTGGATCGACCATTTATAAGATTGCCCATCATGGTCTCCTTTGAGTCCTCCCTGCTCAAACCTAAGAGGGCTCAATTTATGGTTGGGACAGGTCCATGGAGGACCAGTACAAACTCCATCCATTTGGGTTAACCCATTTAACACAGATCTAACCCCTAGAAGTCTGGCCCAAGTCCAATAAATTTCAAATAAGGATAAAAATCAGGGTCAATTAAAAGCCAGAAAAGCCCAATGCAAGTTCAGCTCATTCCACTAAATATAAACTATTCTAGGAATCAAAATAATCAGTCACCAAACCATTGAAGTGGATTTAGAGATGGGGGTCAACCATAATCTAACCCATTTAAATGGGTTATTTAGTTTATGTAGGTTTTCCCCAAACACAACTTGGTTACAAGGTCGACTGACGAGGTTTTGCCATCCATAGTTTTGAGGGGCCTCGAGGTTATTAAATCATAGCTTGATTAAGTTTCAAAGGCCAATTTGCATGATCAATCCAATGTCCTCCAAGTTGGATTGGCTTTTTGAGTGGCTGAGATTTGTCACAGGATGAGGCCAGGCCGTTCCACGCAGGGGTGGTGATGAGTTATGCTAGGTTGAGCACATGTGGGATTTAGTGGGGTTGGCATCTCATAATGCAATTACTTGGGCTGGGTTACGTTCAAATTAGTTAAGCATCGACATGTAAAGTGAATTACCCAAAGTATTAAATATTGTACTATTGGATATACAGATTCTAGACCCAACTGGACCCAATCCTGGACCACCTTTCCATGAGTGGGGCTCACCTTTCCATTACTTAACTGTTCTTTTTTTTTTTTGTTTAAAAGAAGATCTATCAAGCAAGCAAGCAAAAAAAAAAAAAAGCAACCAACAGAAACACGGCAAACACTAGCCCCACCATCCCAAAAACTGCCCACAGAAATTAACCCAAGTGATAGGGGTCCCTAGCCTATAGAAAGTTGAGACCTGCTCGACCCATTTGGCAACATGGTGGGCCACCATATTAAGTTTCCTAGAAATTTAAAAAGTATTTACCGACTTAAAAAAATAACTGCAAGTCTGGATATCTCTGATGGGTTAGAACACGAGACATGGATATTTATCCATAGATGGGTGGCTATCCAATTTGGGCTGAATAATCATATTATTAGCAAGTGAAATAGCCCACATTGGATTTGGAGATCAATATTCGTTTCTCATCCTCCATATAGCCCACCATATGGCCATGGAAAGAGCTCGAGATTCTAGATCAATGAGCGAATGTTGTCTTACAGGCCCATCCTTAGACCACCATTTCCACTATCCATCTATATTATTGTAAGAGTACTTGTCGGCCAACACACCAAAGCGTGATCCAAACCAAAAATCTCAAGCAAATTCACATTGCAACAAGATGTGCTCCATATATTCCTCTTTATTCTTACAAAAATGGGAAATTGGGGTCCCCAATTTTTAATTTCAGAGTGGATCTCACTAGAATTGCTTTCTTTAGACATTTCCATCCAACCAATAAAACTCTTGAAGTGAAGGGGCACTTCTAGTAAGATTTCCAACTTATATTTAGGTCACTGTGATTAAACATCTTTTTTAAAAATGCATTTATAAGCTGATTTAGCGGAAAGATCCTGGTTATTAGTAGCGGTCCATATTCTCCTATCCTCCCCCATAGAATGAGAGAGGAATATTTTTGAGATATCCTCCCAGTCTCTCTTTTCACTAAAGATGCCGTTGATACTGTTGATCTTATGAAGATCCCAATTCCCATTGGAGTTCCTAAGATCCATGACCATCAAGTCTGGTCCATTGACAGGGAGAAGGGTTTCCTTAGGCCTTCTGCACAAGGAATCTAATTACATTTCCACACTAATATCTTATTCTCATTCACAATAATCCATCCAATATTCTCATTAATAAAGTTCAAGGTTTCAACAAAACCTTTCCAAAACCATGAATTACTCCCCCTACTTGAAGCCTCCCATATGTGTTTATTTGTGCAATATTTAGCTTTTAATATTTTAGTACAAAGAAGATCTGGTTTAGTTAGATAATTCCAACATGCTTTAGCCAGAAGAGCTATGTTGTTGCTGTCAAATTCCCTAATCCCCAAACCCCCATCTTCTATAGGTCTACATAATTATTTTCATTTAATTAAATGCATTTTTTCCCTCCGTCCTGACCTCCCCACCAAAATTTATTGCAAATCCCTTCCAAAGCCACTAAGACTTTCTTAGGAAGCCTCAACACCCAACATTTTATACACCGGTAAGGCTAAAGCAACATATTTGGTGAGAGTGCTTCTACCAGTGAGAAAGAAGTGGGGATTGCCAACTTTTGATTTTGCTCGGCACTTTATTGATAAGTGGTTCAAAGGTCTTGATCTTAATGTTTGCAATGACAAGAGGGTTACCAAAATACTTTTCGTTATTATTCAAGGATCTAACCCGTAAGACCAATGCAGTAGCTTTACATCTTTTCTTGTAGGCTTCTTTATTGAAGGTGAGGGCTGATTCATTAAAGTTCATCATTTGGCCCTACATATAACAAACGGATATGGATCACCTGTTTGGTTCAAACAGGGCTTCCAGGGGGTGCCACATGGGAAGAGGAGTCACATCCCATCTCTTAAAAAAAAAATTCATCTCCTTAAAAAATCCATCTTTCCATGTGGCACCCTCTGTTTGGTCCAAACAGGGCTCCCCTGTTTGGACCAAACAGGTGATCCAGATCCATAACAATACCCCTCTAGCACATCTCTCACCTCCCTAGCTTTTGAGTTGTGGGGCTCTAGTGAAAATGAATCTGAGGTGAGAGATATTTGGTGCATATCTCAACCTCGACAGGACTTCAGCCATGGGCGGAGCCATGTTGAGGCCGGGGGGGCCAGGAGCCTTTGAAAAATGCCCCCCCCCGCAGCCTTTGAAAAAATCATCTTTAATAATATAATCTCTAATGTCATGAGTTGTCTGACAATGCTATGCAGTAGTATAGTGAAATGACATAGTAAATGTTGTTGCAAAATCGTGATATTGTGGATTGACGGAATATTGATAATCTCCATGTTCCTTAGAGTATATATCTTGATAGCCTGAGACATACAAGATCTTGTGGTGGTGCATGTTCAGGTTGTAGTGAAGAAGTCTCATGCAAATCTACACTGTTTGATATGTTATAGAAAGAGAGAGAGCAGTGGTGCTTCCAATATTTATGAAATATAGGCAGTGTATTCAAAATCACATATTATTAGTGATCCTTTTTTGTTTTGTTCTTTTCCTCTTTTTCTCCATTAATCTCTCATCTTCAGTGATTAAAATTTTGCACGCCGTCTTCTCTATATCCAGCATTTTCAAGGAACAAAATCATGGTTGAACATATAACTATGTCAAAAAGGAAATTTTAAAATATGATAGTTATAATAATTGGTGAAATAAAATTTTATTCAAGTTTTGCCGCCCCCCCCCACAAGATGACATCCTGGCTCCACCCCTGACTTCAGCCCCTAGAATGAAAAGGCAAGGAGATAGGGGTCTCCTTACCCTAATCCTCTTGAAGGAGTGAAATGGCCAAAAGTAGATTCATTTAAAAGAATGGATTAGGTGACTGATTGCATGCATTTAGGGATGGCAACGGGGCGGGGCGGGGACGCCCTCTTTTACCCCGACCCCGCCCCGCCCCGCCCCGCCTTAAATATGCAGGAGTTGGGATTCGAACTTGGGTGAAAAAATAACTAGAGGTTTGTCTTACCACTAGACCAAACTTCATTTGTTGTAATGCTTTACCTTATTTAAAATATATTCATATATTCAAGATTGTTACACACATATACATATATATGTATATGTATATGTATATATATACACACATACATATACATATATATACACACATACATATTTATACACTTGAAAATATCATATATGCTTTGAGACATTCTTTATAAAAAAAGACAATCTCTCTCTAAAATATCATGATCTCCATCAATATATGGTTTCACTTCATTTCTGGTGTTGAACTCCACTCACTAATAAAGAGGTAATCGTGGGTTTGCAATTTATTTGCAAGTTGCAAATCACTCAAAAAAAAAAAAAAAAACCCTCAAAACAAAGATAAGAGAAATGACCTATCAATATGTGGATATGGTTATTGTAGTGTCAAACAACCTCAGCCGCTTTGACTTTCCAATCATGTGGATCATATTAGCTTAGGTAAATAATTACTTATTTATGTGACACTTAACTTGCAATGTTAAATCATTAGTACAATGATTCTAATCATACTAAGGTTGATTACATATAATTAAAATTAGTATAATTTATAGTATTGTTAGTATAATTAGAATCATATTAAGTTACTAACTATAATTTACCTTGCCATTTCTAATCATATAAGTTATTATAAGCGTATAGCATGATATATTTTGTAATATTATATCAAATTAGTATAATTTATATTGTTATTAGTATGATTAGAATCATACCGATTATAATTTACCTTGCTATCTCTAATCATCTATATTATAATAAGCTTAAAGCATGATCTATCATTCTATTATATTCGTTTTATTTAATATGATTTATCATGTCACAATTTAACATTATATATGATTAAAGTCAAATAAGCTTAGATAGATTTTTTAACAACTTTAATTTCATTAAATTTGAATTAGAAGGAATGTGATCATATTATATGCTTTTATAATGTATAGGGTTCAATTAATTATATGTTTAACTTTAAAAAAAGTCTTCAATCAATCTACTTAACCCTTAATAACAACATAAAATCAATCTATACATTTACATATAAATATGTTTATTTATTATAAAAAAAATCTAAAATATATATTTAAGAGGATTATTAATCAATGGGGCGGGGCATGGGGCGGGGCAACGGGGCGGGGTAACAAGGCAGGGCACGGGGCGGGGCAACGGGGCGGGGCGGGGCGGGGAAAAGAGCAAACCCATCCCCGCCCCGCCCCGCCTTCGGGGCATAGTTTTATTCCCCATCCCCGCCCCACCTAAGGATCGGGGCGGGGAAAACCCGGGCGGGGCGGGGCAGGGCGGGGCAAAATTGCCATCCCTATGATGCATTCTCTAACTATTTGGATAAAGTCTTAATGGAATCCAAAAGCACCTAACGTTTCACAGAAAAAGTCTCATTCCATACGATACATGTGTAATTTTAAACCCATAAAGAACGGAGGACTTCATGTGTAATAAAGTAATATCTACAATTTGTCGGCCTTTAATGACAACACTCTGGAAAAGGCTAATAATTTTCTTAAGTATCACTTTTATCTATTAGCCACCACTTTGAAAATAATTTTATATATTACGTTGCAAAGGCTGATTGGTCTCAGGCCATAAACATTTTAAGGGCTACTTTTCTTAGGAACAAGGACAATGAAGGTTTTGTTTATCATGTTTAAGCGGAATTTATGTCTAAGAAATTCTTTAACCAACAAGACTATATCTTGGCCTATAGTATGCCACATTTGTTGGTAGAAACCAGCCGGATAGCATTCCAGGCTTTAAAATGGGCATTTCTAATTTAACTGTTGATACGCTTCTGACACCCATTGTTATCATATAAAATATTGCTCCAGGCAGTGAGATTCAGATGACCCCAATTGGATTGACTACATCTCTAACAAGTGGGTAACTTTCCTTTTTTTTTTCTTTTTGGAAAAAGGATGGACAATATCATATATAAAACACAGCGACCAATCTAACAGTCGGCCCGTTGAAATTTGATTCCAAATATTTAGATAAAAGTTAAATACCATGGGTTTTAGAGGTATATCAACAATTATTTGGATTATCAAAAGGTGGGTCCCACTTGAAACTTTAAGGCTTCATTTTCGAACTATCAACTAGTCTAAAAAGAGCTAGTTAGATTAGGTCTTAAAGTAAATAGCTCCCAATGTTTCCTGGGTTGTGTTTCATCAAACTGGCCTGAAGCATTCTCATATTGGCCCTATGACAGACACAATACATACTTATGAAACAGGGGCTGCAATGCCAAAAAAGGGAATGATTGGTTAAGGTTAACCTACCTTAGGTGCAAATCAAATTCGTGTGATTAAGGGCTACCTTTTGAAGATCTAAACTGTTCAAACAATGAGCGCTTAGGTAGGTCCATGGCTCATAAAAGAAATTACCCCTGGAATAGTGAGTTTTTTTTCCAAAATGTGTGATAAAATATTATACCTGATAATTCTTATTAAGAAAATCAAATTTTCTTAATCATTGATTATTACTTTTATTTAAAATTGAGATTTTTACAGTTTTCTAATAATATTCAAAGAAAATTCCTAAATTTGACAAATACTCTACTGCAGTACTGGTTGTTTATGTTTCACATAGGATTGCAATTCTATATTGTTCTTATCTTAGTCTTAACAAGTAGACAATTTGTGTGTTTGAAGGATTGAGCGGAGCAATCCCAGTCTTTCTTTTTTGCAAGCAGTTTAGAATGTTGTTGAAACAGATTTTGTAATGCCCAAATACTACAAGTTTTGACCCTGACCAAATTGATACTTTGATTAATATCATGTTTCAGGCAAAGAGAGATTTAATCCAATGGTTTGGTTTTGGAAAGGTGAAGCCGCATTGTTAGTTGTTTTTAACAATTTAGATTCATCATGTTCTCTCAAACACACAAGTGATTAACTTCAAAGACAAGAGATATTAGTGAACCCATATGAGATGTGATAAACACATCTTATGTCGTCTAAAAAGTGCACAATCAATTCCTTTTCATCAAACTGCTCAACAAACACTCTTCGACCAATAACATCATATCAATTATAACTTAATTTTTCAAAATTCTGTATCCAACCGTTACAATTTAGACCATCTTATTTGGTGAAAACTTTTAACTCCAAAACTTGCAATTAGACTCTCAAGCTTAAGAATAAATCTCGACATCGAGAACAAATTTTTAAGCTTGCAACTGAATCATGTTTTAGTTATTTCTGTATTCTGAATTGAGAAAATTGTTGAAAAGATCCATTGTTTTGGAGCTAATTCTCATCAAATTGTAGTAAAAGTAGAGTTAGTTTAAGACATTATTGGACTAGATAAAAGATATGAATGAATATGGGTTTGGGGGGACATCTACTCATTGTAATGAATTGTGCCATAAATCTTTGTTCAGTTCTAGTCCTGTTTACCTTAAATGTTTGACACTTCCACAATATTCAACAATGAAATTTTGTTTTACATCTATGGCCTGTGTTTAAAGCTTATGACTGATCATTCAATACATTTTTTCAGTTCTCCAATATATGGAAACAACTGGAAACAAATACTGGGATATTAATTGAAACAAAACTTGACAAAACTTGCGAGTTCGCGATTCTGATACCTTCAACCAGCGAAATATCTCTCTATGTAGTAATTAACACTTGGTTTGTAACTAAACTTTCAGAATATATCAGTCATATTCAGCGACAGTATGGCAGATTGGTATACAAAATATTCCTACAAATGGATAAGCCGGTGAATACAATAATACATTTCCAAGGGGATCGCCTGCCATCCAGATTTGCACATTGTAGGAACATTTGATTAAAAAAATTAAAAAATAAGGCACTATACACCATGACAGCATGTGTGAGATCTTGGGCGAGATGACTTTTACCATTGTCCCAAAGACGAAAGCTGTGGTCACAAACGTCACAGCTACCCACAGGAACACAAACGTCACAGCTACCCACATGGTCCCAAGATAGCTTGTGTGCAATATTGCGTAGCTTCATTTTCAATGTGGAACAGTCCAAGATAAATATACCTGCACCCAAGCATCACATTTGCAGCCATATAAGAAAGGGTGAAAAAGGGTTCATGAGGAAATTCAGGTTACTGTCAAGTTCACTGCACCAGTAGGTGCTTTTACTCATTTACAACATTGCATCAATAGATCATTGGACTCCCATCAGTTGTACAAGGTACAAACTACAAACATGTTCTTATCATAAAATCAACAAACAAGTCCTTTCACAATTTCAATCCTTGATCTATTTTTGCTAGTTATTGGAATACAATTAAATTTAGGAGCTATGTAGACATAATGGATAGATTGGAATTGGGAAACAGAATTTTCATGTACCCAACCCCAATGTAGTTGGGACAATGTTTTTATGATGGTGGTGATGATATGTAGCAGAAGAATATAACTTCTATGGTGCCGTAATATTGACACAGCATGAACTTCTCCATTCCTCTGGATTCATCCCTTTTTCCTGTGCATCTGATTAGAATAGAATGCATAAGAACTTTTTTTTTTTGTCCATTTGATTCGAATAGAATGTACCTTGGTTTCGTGAGCATTGTTTTGTCTTTGCAACTTCTGGGCTTCATTAGTTCTGACTTGAACATGCCATCTTAAGAAAGGATGGATCCGGATAATCTTTCAAACAAATATTGACACCATCATTGTCAAACCTGTAAAGTAAAATCAAAAGGCTTTTAGTATCCCCACATCTTCCACGAAGAATAATAAGAAATTCAATAGTTCTTGCCTGTCAAGTAAGAACAAACGGGGGGATGACGACATTCTTGATAGGATTCCATAATAAAACCATGGAGCATCATTGTGGACAAGCTGATTCTGTTTGGTATGAATGTTAGGATGCCAATCTGAACCTGTAAAGCAACCATTATGTATCAAGGAATTGAATTGTGAAATAGATAAAATTTTAGAAAATGGTATCATGATAGGTTTCTACCAAACCTAAGCTGAATTCCACAAGCCATTTGAGAATCGCCAAAAACGAAACCTAAACATCTCTAATTACCAAACCTTACCAAGGTGAGGTCATATTCGATTTAGAACCTACCAAAATTAGCATCCCATCCAAATAAAGAAATGGCCCTGCTTCTGATTTTCATCCCCACCCATTGAGTACTATCAAATTTATTGCCATAAAGAACCAACTTGCATGCATGTTCACCATCTCAAAACCCCAATCAGAATGGGTGCATCCACTTTCCTGAGTATGAAAAATAATGACACAGAATAATAGGCTAGAAGTATTCAAATATCATCTTGCAACTGAATGGTCATGCTCATGAAATTATAGACAAATATAAAAATGATGAAGACAACACAGAATATATTTAACCATTCAACTTATAAGATGAGAATAGTGAGAGTAAATATAGCCTTTGCAATATTAAGAAAAGTAATTATCACTTCTAATAACTGTGATATACAAAGTACAGGAGCAAAAAAGATGCCAGCACAAAAGTTCTTAAATGACCTAAAAGATAAAATGTCGAAATGTGAAAGCTAGTGCTTGCAGTTAATGAATTTAAAGCAGTAAAGAACTGAAACTACTAATCATTTTGACCGATTCAATGAAGTTCCCATTATCTCTCAAAGACTAGAAAAAGACCACACTCATACGAACATTTTTTTTTTTTGAATGGTCACTCCTACTAACATTCCTTTCTTAATATAGACTTGACATAACTAAATAATGCAGTAGGAGGTTTTGACCTGGAGCTTACCTCTAAAATTGGCTTTTCCCTCTCCCTTACCAAAAACTCTAATTTTCCCTAGACCTAATTTTCCCTAAACCTTCTCCATGTCAGGGGAAATGAAAAAAATGCCCAAATTTGTATGGAATGTTTTGAAAATCTTGAATGCTTTTTTTTTAATACTTCCACACACTTCATGTGAGTGGGATGTATAGAACTCCATCATGGGATGCGGTTGTTTATGCAATGGTTTATATGATGTGGTTGTTTATGTATAAATTTGATCGATGTTTCTTTGATATGTGATTATGTGTTGTGTAGTATAAGTTCGATGTAATATGAGAAGTCTGTTAGTGTTTTTAAATATAGAATTAGTGAATTTAGGGGTTGGTTTGTAGAGAAGGTCAAGTGTTTGATGAAATGCTCCTAGTTAAAGACTAGTTAGTTTCTTACATTCGATAAGGGTTGATTTCTGCTTTAAATACAGAAATTTGAATGAACATGTTTTTAGTGTTTATAATAACTCCTTAAAGTATGTGAAGTATAAGACTGTTTTGTAATCAATGGCCCCTAACGGGGTTAGCGAGGCAAAATGGAATTGGAGTTAACAACTATACTGGATAAACTTGAAGGAATTGGCTGGGTTTACATATGGTTGACTGGAATTTTATTTTATTTTTTGTAAAAATGTGACAAAAAGGATCCATAATCTTGTTATCTTTCAAGCAAGTATTCACTTGTCCAATTTGGTTTCCAAACAAGAAATTATAAACAATCTAGTGTGGAGAGGTCATATGCTGAAACTTAGCACAATCATTGTTTTCATGCAAAGTGTAAGCCTCTGAAAAAGAAAGTTAGAAAAGTAATAATGACTTGGGTTTTAGCACTTTAAAAGTAGGGAACTTCTTACTTCCAAAAAAATCTAGAACCATCTGATCTGCATTATATCAAAGGAGTAGTGACTCTAAGAAATGGGTTGTCTGACTCTAAAATTCGGTTGCATCAGAATTTCTTGTTCTGGGTTCCAAGTTTAAGAGGTGGGTTCTATAAGTTAGGAATTTTCTTTTACTTCCAAACTTTTCAGAACTGAAATATGGTATTTGGAGTATGTAATCCATATGGAATGAAGTGAAAAGCACATTTCTAAAAAAAAAGAAGAGCAAAACAAAGGGAAGAACAACGAACAAGACTAAACATAAACAGAAAACAAAAAACTAACTATCAAAAGAAATATGAAGCCGAAAGACTCCTTTCCTGGCAAGAAAAAAGCATTTTTTAATTGAGAATACTAAAGTGGGAAAACAGGTACTATGTTGTCTTATGGATCTGAAAATAATCACCATGTTCTAAGACATAAAACAAACTCTTTTGCATTGAGTTGAACTCAAGAATTTCTGATATTTTACTAACATAATCCTCTATTTCTGTATTACATTTTGAGTATTTTCACATGTTTATAGGACCCATATGTGTACTAAGTTGCATATATATTTTTTTCATAATTAGAACATATTCATTGACCAAAATTAGTCCCAAAAATGCATTTTTCCACAATATGAGCATTTTAGTCCTAAAATGGTGTTATTGTAGATGTGGGGAAATATTTAAAATTTGGGAAGGGAGAGGGAAAAGCCATATCTAGAAGTAAGCTACAGGTCAAAACCTCAAGCAATAAACATCCTAACAAAATATGAAAAGACCTTTTCCTTGGGAGAAAAGGGCCTGTTGGGAAGCACAACACAAGCTAAATTGCAATGCAAGTGCAAGACAAAACAAGAATCTATAAACATGTATACAAGTATGAAATCAACTTGAACACATACAAAACCAACAACTTGAAGCAAAGGCATACATAGATTTTGTTACATGACTGCTGCTTCTTTGCAATTTTGGTAGACAGTGGCTACTTCAAGGGTAGCCAACCTCCTTAGTCAGTTTGAGTAACACAAGGAAAAAAAATGCATTATCTATATAAAAAAAAACAGACATTAATTATACCATCCGTCATTTCCTTCAAGTTAGCAACAGCCCATGACTCTTCACACCACCAGTAACAGCAGTAGCCAATATGTTGGCAACAGGCCAAACAGCTCACCCACTAATAACTGCACAAACACAAACATGGAAAAATCACACCTAACTCCATAACAAACAGAATCACAACTTTCCTAACCAAACAGATTGAACACAGAACATGGATCAAGCACTGGTGGTACGTAAAAAAAAAAAATCCCTCTTGCATATACAAAACCAACAACTTATTCATGTTCCCATGTGCTTTGTATGTGTCCAAACCAGAGTAGATATGCAGAAAATGTCACAACGCAATTTTTATAAATCAAATAGTAAAGAAATACTAATCCTATCCATGTGATTGGGCAACAACACAGTTTAAATAGTCATAGTATCCTATAAATGGTAATCCTTATCTATAACAAATGAGAAAGACACATTCAGCCATATTGCAAGAGAAAACTAGTACTCAAAGCTGATCGTAAATGGATGACATAAGACTCGATTATGATTAGAAATATACTGATGGGGAAGATATTTACATCAATATCATCTCAACAGATCCTATTTTCTTTTTTCTGTCCTTTTTTTTAAAACAGAACTCATTTCCTTAACAACATGTTGTAGATAGAATAGAACAGGGCCCTGCAAAGGCCACCTATACCATATAGACCTTTTTTTTTTTATGCTCATATATTTCACCCTAAGATGTGAACATGATATTTCAAGTCCACCTCAGGCATATTGATCATAACAAAACCACTTCACTCATAAAAGGAAAAACAGATGGCATCCAAACAGGACCTTTAAACAAGAGACCCTTCCAATTTGGTTGAAAATTGAAATATCATATAGAAGGGAAACAAGGCTCCACCAATTATTTCTTCAGACAATTTAGTTGAATAGGAACTTGGTTTTGCACAACTATTTCCTAAATTAAAAATTAAAAATAAAATAAAAGCAATGACAATAATAATCACAATAGAAAAAGGAGAACAAAAACCTCTCAATGAAAGAGTAATGGTGCTGTGAACTTACCTTTTGTAAATTGGTCCACTCAAGCTCCTTTTTACGATCTTACAAATAACCTATGCAAGTCAAAAGTCCAACCAAATAGGCCCCTTCATTCATTATACAAACACTTGCACACACTGAAAGAAATAGATAAGGTTTCTTACATTCGTACGGGATATATTTTAAACATAATATAAACCATGATAAAGTTCTTGAGCAAATTTATTGTCAAAGAAAAATTCCATATGATTGTGATTTCTCATAGACAGAGTGATTGCATAACCTCATAGAGGAAACTAAATTGAGCATGATAAATTATGGGAAAGTTTTTCAAATGCAAGGATACAAACAATAGGAAATATTTTTTTTCAAAAGAAAGAAAAAGCTTAGAAGATCAAGCAAGAACTTTAGCCCTAGTGAGAACAATAGTTTCTAACTTGTAACAGAGATGTAACAAAAAGCCCAGTCAAGGGGACAAGCATATTTCAACAAAAATTAACTGGCTGAGACATTTCATCAAACAGTTTGTGGGCACATGAGATTGAATTCAATCTTATCCAACAAAGACTATAGTTTTTTTTTGGGCTTGCATATCAATAAACAAAGGGAGATCATCATCTTTTTATTTGAGTTTTAAAGTCACCCTCTAGACTAGACTGAGTCCATGCCTGTGATTCTGTGTTCTAAGCAACCCATTAATTAAAAAAGAAAAAAAAAAAAAAAAAAGGCAGTGCATATTTGAAAGAAATTTCAAAATAAGTATTACAGACAGAAGAAAAGAGAAGTAAAAGAATTGAAGAAATGTAAAGAGTTATTTACCTGTTCGATCTAAGCTTATGACAGTGTCGTCCGTGTGCTAGTTTCCGTCTTGATCAACGAGGGGAAAAAAAGGTTGGAGTCGTTGCTTGATGTCATTGTCTTCCCACTCCAATGCTTCCCACCATGAACTAGAGCCTTCAATCTCCCTTAGTGCTGGTGCTACAATATTCGTGCTATTGGAGAGGAAGGAGAGACTCTTCAACTTGGGACATTCAAATATATAAATACTTTCTAGTGATTGCCATTCGAAATTAGAAAACCCTGGGCAAATGCTAACCAATTCTGGAAGAGAAGAAAGATAAATAAAACTGATATTAGGGAGGATGAGTCTATCATATTATTATAACTTATAACATTATGGGTATGGCTTGCGACACACATCTCCTCCTCTTCAATTTCTATGATCTCTTCCACCCAATAACAATGTCCTCTGATTTCATCCCTCTTTCCTAATCATTTGATTAAAATAGAATGAATGAGACCTTTTTTGTTTTATGTCCATTTGATCAGAATAGAATGTACCTCAGTACCTTGCTTATTGGAGCATTGTTTTCTCTTTGAAAATTTCTGGCTTCATTAGTTCTGACCTTGAATGTGCCGTCTTAAAAAAGGATGGCTCTGGAAATCGTTTCAAACAAGTACCGGCACCATTATTGTCAAACCTGCAACGTAAAATCAAAAAATTTTCAGCATCTTCATATCTTCAAGGAAGAAAAATAAGAAATCCAATAGTTCTTGGTTGTCAAGTAAGAACGAACATGGGGATGGCAGCATTCTTCTTAGGATTCCATAATAAACCTTGGAGCATCATTGTGGTAATAAGAAATGCAAAAGTTCTTGCTTGTCAAGTAAGAACAAATGTGGGGGATGACGGCATTTTTCATGGGATTCCATAACAAAACACAGAGCATCATTATGTGGAACAAGGTGATTCTGTTTGATAGAAAGCCAATCTGAACCTGCAAAGCAACCATTATGTATCAAAGAATTGATTTGTGCAATAGATAGAATTTTACAAAATTGTATCATGATAGGTTTCTGCAAAACCAAAGCTGAATTCCATAAGCCATTGGAGAATCGCTAAAAAAAATAATCTAAACATCTCCGATTGCCAAACCTTACCAAGGTGAGGTCATATTTGATTTAGAACTTACCAAAGTTAGCATCCCATCCAAGATAAATAAATGGCCCCGCTTCTGATTTTCATTCCCTCCCATCGACTACTGTCAGATAAAGATTTACCAACCAGGGTCCAGCATGCATGTTCACCATCTCAAAACCCAATCAGAATGGGTGCATCCACTGTACTGAGTAAGAAAATAAATGAAAAATAAGAACAGAGAATTAGATGCTAAAAATATTCAAATGTCATCTTGAAACTGGATAGTCATGCTCATGAGATTATAGACAAATATAAAATGATGAAGACAACACGTAATATATTTATCTGTTCAACTTATATGATGAGGCTAGTGAGAATAGATATAGCCTATGAGATAAAAAGTAAAGTAATGAACATGTATAATAACTGTGATAAACAAAGTACAGGAGCCAAAAAGATGCCAGTATATACGTACTCAAATGACCTAAAAGATAAAATGTCCAAATGCTAAAGCAAGTGCTTGCAGTTACAGAATTTAAAGCAGTAAAGAATTGAAACTAATAACCATTTTGACAGATTCAATGAAGTTCTAATAAAATCTCATTATCTCTCTAAAGCTAGAAAAAGACCACACTCATACTAACATTTTCTTTTTGAATGATCACTCATACTAACATTCCTTTCTTAATATAGACTTGACAAAACTAAATAATACAATTAACATCCTAACTAATTATGAAAAGACTTTTTCCCCTGGGAGATTTAGGGCATGTTTGGAAGCACAACACAAGTTAAATTGCAATGCAAGTGCAAGTCAAAACAAGAATCTATAAATATGGAAGTATGAAATCAACTTCAGCACATACGAAACCAACAACTTGAAGTAAAGGTATACATAAACTTTGTTACGTGACCGCTGCTTCTTTGCAATTTTGGCAGTCAGTGGCTACTTTGGGATTAGCCAAACACAAACATAGACAACTCACACCATAACTCCATAACAAACAAAAACGCAACTTTCCTAACCAAACAAAACAGAAACAGAACATGGGATAAAGCACTAGTGATACATAACAAAGTTCCTCTTGTGTATACAAGACCAACAACTTATTCATGTTCCCATGTGCTTTGTATGTCCAAACCAGAGAAGATATGCAAAAAATGTCACAATGGAATTTTTATAAACAAAACAATGAAAAAAGAAATTCTATCAATGTGATTGATAACGAAGGTTGCAGGTCGCCAAGTTCAAAAATTCAAAAGTTTGACTCAGCCCAACAGACTCAGCTCAGTTATCAAGATCCAACCCGTTATAATCATGCCCAGCCCAACCATGTTGATCCAGCTCATCACTCAAATCCAGCACGTACAAGATCGCCCAGCTCAAGAGGATTATCTTCGCATATATTTTCTGCTAAGTGCTAACTTGGAGACTGACAAGCAAATGGAAAGTATATCTTCACCACCCTACACAGACCATATGTCGAGTTATCTTGGGCGCTGGAAATACCTTGTGGAAAGACCTCTGCCGACCTCATCGTATGGAATCAAAGACGCTACACCATAGCACACAACCCATTCCCTTGATATTTGGAGCAAATAAAGAAGAATATCCATTGGCCATCTCATCATTGATTGAGTCCACTATCAATTCATGAAGAGGATGACACATCAAAGATGCCATTAGATAATGCTTGATTGATCCTTTCTCATTACACATTTGTAAAGAAAATCAAATGAAACATATATATACAAGAAAAAGAACTTGTCACCAGGAAAAAGATTCAAAAAAGGGGTGAACGATTCTGTCTTATTTCATAGTTGGCCTTATATTTCTGAAAATTGAGAAATTCTTTAGTGATTGAGCAAGAACATAGTTTAAACAGCCACACTATCCTATAAATGACCCTCTTTATCTATAACAAATGAGAGACAGACATTCAGCAATATTGCAAGAGAAAACTAGTACTCCAACCCTATCATAAATGGATGAAATAAGATTTGATGTTGATTAGAAATATATTGATAAGGAAGAAATTTCCACTCAATATCATCTCAACACATCTTCTTTTCCTTTTTCTTTGTTTTTTTTTTTTTTTTTAAAGAATCCATTTCCTTTACAACATGTAACAGACAGGATAGAACAAGAACCTACAGAGACCACCTATACCAAACAGACCTCATTTTTTTTCATGTACAAATATTTCATCCAAAGATGTGAACAAGATGGTTTACATCCATCTCAGACATTTTGGTCACAACAAAACCGCTTCACTCGTAAAAGGAAAAACAAGGGACCTTTCCAATTTGGTTGAAATATCATATAGAGGGCAATAAGACTCCACCAATTATTTCTCCAGACATTTTAGTTGATCAGGAACTTGGTTTTGCACAACTATTTCACAAATTAAAAATAAAAAATAGTAATGACGATAATAATAACAATAGAAAAAGGAGAACAAAAACCAATCAATGAAAGAGTGGTGGTGCTGTAAACTTACCTTTTGCAAATTGGTCCACTCAAGCACTTTTTATGATCTTGCAAATAGCCTATGCAAATTGAAAGTCCAACCAAATAGGCCCCCTCATTCATTATACAAACACTTGCACACACAGAAAGAAATTGATCAGGTTTCTTACATTCTTACGGGATATATTTAAAAAGCAATATAAACCATGATAAACGTCTGGAGCAAATTTACTATCAGAAAAATTACATGTGAATGTGATTTCTTATAGACGAAACTAAACTGAGCATGATAAATTATGAGAAATTTTCAAATGCAAGCATAGAAAGAATAAGAAACATGCTCGTTGGGATATTTGCTCGTTTCTTTTCTTTCGGCTTCTGATATATGCTCGTTGGGATGCTGCTCTCAATTCTAGTGTGAGCTATGCGCATCCAAATTCATTTGGATCTCTTTCTCCAAAGTTCGAAGAGAGATGGCCTTCTTTCGATTTATACAGTAAGACCCAAGATTCCAACGATCAAGATATCATCAGACAACCTACCAAGGAAAGGAGGAGTTTCTACCTCAAATTGCACAAAGTGAAGGCATGTAGAGCTACAAATTTATCCAAGTTTGTGATAAAATGTTCTCAACATGAATCGCTTGAAGTTGGAGATTACTTGAGAGCAATTGGACAACTGTGCTCAATGGAACTAGGATTTAAGGATATTCAGCTGTTTTCTATTCACAAAAAATCAGAATGTGATGCTAAATTTGATTGGATTGCACTGTTCCTTGTCTTGCCTAGGAACACCGGGGATGACTGTCCATTATCTGTGTTCTTTAATGATCAATGTTCTAGTTAAAACTGATGGCTGAAGTATTCAAGAAACGCATTTTGAGCACATATTATCTGACCGATCCTCTAGAAAGGACAATTAAATTAAAAAAAAGAAACATTTAAAACAAAAAAAATAAAAACCCTTAGAAGATCAAGTAAGAACTTCATCTGTAGCAAGAACAATACTTTCTATTCTAAACTTGCAACAGATAGGTAACAGCAGGGGCGGAACTGTGTTGAGGCCTGGGGGGCCCTGCCCCCCCCTCCCCCAACCAGCCTTTGAAAAAAAAATTTAAAACACCAAAATGGGCCCCCCCAAGGTTTTTGGATTTTTTTCTAAGTCAAACCCCACCCCACCCCGGCCCCCACTCCCAACCCTTTTAACTTTCGAAAACCTCTCCAGACTCCAGTCTTAAGCCCTAACCCTCTTCAGCTCTTCCTTCTTTGTTTTGTTCTTCTCCTCTTTTTCTCCATTAATCTCTCATCTTCAGTGGTTAAAATTTTGCACCCCGTCTTCTCTATGTCCAGCATTTTCAAGGAACAAAATCATGGTTGAACTTATAACTATGTCAAAAAGAAAACTTTAAAATATGATAGTTATAATAATTGGTGAAATAATATTTTATTCAAGTTTTGCCCCCCCCCCTCAACCCAAGATGAAATCTTGGCTCCGCCCCTGGGTAACAGAATGATCATTCAAGGGGACAAGCATCTTTCAAAAAAGATGAACTTGTTGAGACATTACATCAAACACTTTGTAGGCATATGAGATTGAATTAAACTTATCCAACAAAGACAAAAAAGATGTGGTGGTTTTGTCATGTTCAATCTCTATCCCTTTTTTGGCCTTGCACGTCATTTAACAAACGGATATCATCATCTTCTTTCTTTGAGTTTTCTAAACAACCCATGAATGAAAAAGGAAAAATAAGAAGCACGCAGTGCTTATTTCAAAGAAATTTCAAAAGAAGTATTGCAGACGAAGAAGAAAAGAGATTTACCTGTTCGATCTAGCTTATGACAGTGTCTATCGTCCATGTGCTTGTTTCCAGTCTTGATAAGCAACGATATGAAAAATTGCATACGATGAAGAGAACTGAGGAGGCGGTTGCAGCAGAGATCATGACCGAGGGTTAAAAAAAGGTTGGAGTCGTTGCTTGATGTCATTGTCTTCCCACTCCAATGCTTCCCACCATGAACTAGAGCCTTCAATCATCTTTAGTGCTGGTGCTACAATATTGGTGCCATTGGAGAGAGAGGAGAGACTCTTCAACTTGGGACAATCAACAATTTTAATAATTTCTAGTGATGGCCATTCGAAATTAGAAAACCCTCGGCAAATGCTAACCAATTCGGGAAGATCCTGGATATTAATTTCCTTGATATTAGGGAGGATGAGCCTATCATTATTATAACTTATAACATTATGGGTATGGCTTGTAACAGGCATCTCCTCCTCCTCTTCAATTTCTATTATCTCTTCCATCATCGAACAAAACCAAACCTCTAGGTATTCTAAACTGAAGAGTTGTCGAATAATACCCAATTGGAAAACCTTCTTCAAGTTATCACAATATCTTAATTCCAGACGTCGTAGTTTGGAGAGGCTTCCGGGCAACAATGGACCATCGCGTAAGTTCCTCAATTCTGGAAGATCCACGATTTTAAGAGTCTTCAAGTTGGGTAGCAGTGCACGAGCCTCCTGCTGCTCATCTCCATCAAAGAGAGTTTCCATCTTTTCACAGCTCATGACGAAACATTTTTTCAGCTCATCCATATTTGCCAGGCCCAACTCTGATAGCTTTTTGTTGTGCGGTGTTCCACTAGACGAAAATAGGAACAATGAGCAAGAGTCTCCATAATGGCGGCATGTGACGTCCCAAAACCACCGCTATATAGCAAACGTCTTTCCCATTTTTGATCTGAATGATCCAAAAACCATCCATCCGTTATCCGAGTGCCAACCCGAAACCGGAATCTCCTAAACCAGGAGGTTGGTTTCACCGATTTGCTATGACGTAGAAAATGCTCGAGAGACTCCACTTTTGGAAAGTATGCATCGAGAATAGTTAGATGTTCCAACTTGCATAATTCTTCAACCATGACTTTCATGCTTTCATCATCCCACTGTTCATTTTCAACATACGCACGTTCATTATAATAGACATACAAGCTCAGTTCTTCTAAATACGGAAGCTTTGGAATTATTCCAATTGGAACTCTCAACTTCATGTTCCATTCATGATGCCAAGGCCGGCGTTCTGTAAACCCCACTATCAAACGTTTCAAACGAGTTAGTTGCCCGACCTCTCTAGGCAGATATCTAATTGTTGTGTAGCCTCCCAAATGAAGCACCTCGAGTTGCTTGAGCTCTCTTACTTCGGATGGAAGTTCTTCTAATTTACGACAATCCTTCAAATAGAGACCGCGGAGATTAACCAAAGTCCACAAGGAAGAAGGCAAGGACTTTATTCCTGTCCGACTCAAGTCTAGAATACATAGAGAATGCATACATTCAAAGAAGGAATCGGGGATCAATGTTAGCTGATCATTATCTTGCAACAATAATGTAGACAAAGATTCGCAATTTGGCCTCTCCAATAAATTGCACAAATTAGACTTCATTAACGAAATCTTTTGCATTTGCAACCATTCCTTCTCTAGTGGATGCTTTATATTCATACCAGCTTTTACCAAGAACACAGAAGCTTCTCTCAATGCGAAATCCCTCACAACATCATGCATTTTGACATGTCCCTCCTTATCACACTTCTCCAACAATGATGCATCTACGAGATACATTACCATGCTGTGACCTTTCTCCCGTGCAACCTCAATGCTGCCAACTCCATGAATGTAGCCTTCTAACCAACAATAGTCTACCAATTCAGTTATCAATATCTCATAGTCTTCCGGGTACAATGAACAATACAAAAACAACTTCTTTTTGCCATCATCTTGCAACTTATCATAACTAGATCTCAAGCAGCGAAAGACTCGTTCTTCCATGGCTTCGATTTGAGATGTAGTTGGAAACTGTAACTCCCTTAATGTACTCTTCCACATGACAATGTCCCTAATCTTTCTCAATGATGAACCGACTACGATGATTGCAAGTGGCAGGCGGTCACACTCTGCGACGATATCTCTGGCAATAGACTCAACATGAGGGGTCGTGGCAACATCTCCCGTATTTTCAGTGAATAGTTTCCAGGCCTCATCTTCTGATAGAGTCTCGACTTTCACATCCTCATCTGTCTTCATCTGTCGACATACATCCAAGGATCGAGTGGTTAATACAACCTTACAGACATTAACATGATGGTTGGGAGTTGGGACCCCAACATCAGATAAATTTATCATATTCCAAACATCATCTAAAAGCAACAAGAACTTCATCCCACTTAAAGCTTTATGGATTTCTGCTCTTAGTTCATCATCAGACTTTGATTTGTACAATTTTAGACGTTCTGCAATAGCATCCTTCACCCTTCTTTCATTTCCTTCTTTTGAGACGGTTATCCATATGATAATTTCAAATGTCTGGTACGCTTGAAGTCGATTGTTCAACAATTTCATCACTGTTGTTTTGCCTATCCCACCCATTCCCCAAATTCCAATCTTTTCAATTTTGTCGTCTTCTATAAACCCCAATATCTGCTGCAATGTACTCTCTGCTGCTGTTGATGAATTAACTTCGGCATTTTGAGGCCGAACTTTCTCCAAAGGTCCATCAGACAACTCTGTTCCCTTGAATGTCGACCGTTTGTCGTTAAGATCGGTGATTTCCTTGATAATTTCTTCTACACGTTTGCCCAACTTCATCTTAGAGCAGACATTAGGACACCACCCTGCAAGGCATTTCTTGTCTTCTTTATATTCTTCTTGAATGACACTCACTTGATCTTCTATATCTTTCACATCCTTAAGCCACAGGTTACATTCTCTTGTTGCCACCTTCGATATTTCTCTGGTTATCTTCTCTTCCAAATCAACCATTTTGGCATCCAGACACTCTTTATGTTTCTTGAGTTCATTCATATTCTTTTTGAGGTTTTTAATGTAACCAATTCGACGGCCTATAGGATCCCACGCGAGTTTCACAATTTCTAAAACAGGTCTAATGATCATGTCCATTCCTGCTCAGAAACTAGAGAAGATTTTGGAGAGCGGAACAATGGCATAGATAATATCAGGGTAATGAACAAACACCATCTTTAGATAATTTAATAAACACAAATACATAAAATTGAAAGAATGAACAAATCTAATTTTGTATATGCAGAGAGAGATTTTTTTTTTCATCCCTTGAGAATTAATTCTTATAATATTGTTAAATGAGAACCACCTTGTGAGGCCAATTCCAAGTTAATAATGGAGGTGGAGGTTAGAAAGGTCTATAAATGAATTAGGAATGTCAATCATCATTACAGTGATTTTCAAGTTGCAAAGAACATCAATAAAGACATGGGCCTCTCAATTCAAAGTGTGACTAAGAATTAGAAGATTTCAAACTAGGTGTGGCAAGTTTCAAGCTAGCTTTCTTATAATCGTATAGCTCTCAATATAAAGATTCTGCCATTTATTATAGGCAACGTCCCAAATGAGTGACGCTGCTCTCCACATAAATGTGCAAAAGCAGTACTAATCTCAGAGGCTCTTCTATCACAAGTCTATATAAAGATGACGCGTTTAACTACAATTCTTCGTAAAAGCAACTTTCACAAGACTACGGAAAATCTATTCCTCAAGTGTTGTTGGATATGTGGGTTCAAGACCCTTGTAAATAAGTAAAAAAAAAAAACGGGGAAAATCTACATGTAATCACATGTCTTTTCTAATATTATTACAAATAATGGCCTCTCTTTTTTCTTTTCTTTTTTTGTCTTTATGTACGATTATCTACATTTTCTCAACCATATCAGTCAACCACCTTAATCGGTCAAAAAGATCCTTTTTTTCACCAAAACCAACAATCTAAAAGACAAACTTGCCATTATCTTACACCTGTTTGCAGCAAACAGTGTTTGACCAATAGAATAACTTTAACCAAAGTATCTTACCATTTTCTCCTTAATCTAAATACAATATATATTTAGAACACCATGACATTTTAACCATAGTTTATTTTCAATGTCAAACTACAAAGGTGACGCTAGGGCTTTACCAACAAAACCAACAAAGCCATTGCTTTAGGCCCCAAAAAATAGGTTCATAATAACAACTGACATCTTTTGAGATTTCAAAAAAGAAAAAAACTTGCCAATGCCTCCCTTTTTTTTAGGGGCGTTTGGTCGGAGGTTCCTCAACACATAACTTTATGGCAAACAGTCCACAATCTAAACTTATGCATCCAAAGGTCCCTCTCACACTTTCTCATACCTGAAATGTCTAATTTACCCTTTTTTAAAATCATATCTTATGATTGGTGGGATATCCCATTAATAATGGTCAACTACCATTTAATTGACCACGATTAATGGAATCCCATTAATTTGATTTTCAAATAAATTCTAAAAACACACAAATAAATTTTAAAATAACGCAAATAAATTTCAAAAAATGCAATAATTTCAAAAGAACGCATTTAAATTTAAAAAGATGCAAATAAATTTCAGAAAATGTAAATAAATTTCAAAAGACTCAAATAAATTTCAAAAGACGCAAATAAAATTAAAAAAAACGCAAACACATTTGCCAAAACTAAGACAAACCAATTTTCCAAATTTTTGAAAAATTTGCCAAAAACTCAAGTATTTTTGCCAAAAATCAGTTAAATTTATTTAAAAAAAAACAAATAAATTTGAAAGGATGCAAATAAAATTAAAAAACACAAATAGATTTCAAAAAACTTAAATAAATTTGCTAAAAAACTCAAATAAATTTTAAAAAAAACTCAAATAAATTAGTCAAAAACACCGAGAAATTTGACAGAAGACAGATAAATTTGACAAAAACTTAAATAAATTTCATAAAACCTCAAATAAATTTGACAAAAACTTAGATAAACTTTACAAAAACTCAGACATCACCAAACTTGGTTTCCCTCTCAAACGACTTTGATGCCCGAATCTCAAAATCCAACCCCTTGTTCGCGCTCTCCCCCGACACTATCGTGTCTCTCGCCATCTTTAGCAGGAAAGGCCCACACTGATTGAGTTTCAGGCGGAAACTCGAAACAAAGAAGGATTGTGCCTCGGTTCGAATTGCTGGTGTAGTTTACAGAGGATCCAGCCGGTTCATCTTAATTGGAGAAGAACAACAGGGCCAAATATCAGATTGATATTGTGCTCACCCCTAAGACCACGTCCAGACCCATCAGTCCCACTCCCACAAGGTCTCTTAATTGTCATGCATCAAAAGCGGACAAGAAAAACCCAGCATCTTTGCTTTTGATACTAAAGTACACTTTCATAGTAATAGAGGCAGCCGAAACACAACCATAAATAACTTGGTTAGAGGAGGTCCTGGGACTCAGACAAGGGCATTGGGACGTTTGCCAAGCAAACAAACTCATGAGCACTATACAACACTATAGCACATCGACCTTAAAACGGATGAGAACTGCGCCACCACATCCAATATGCATTATGGAATTTTAATGCTCAGGAAAAGTGCAGCCTAACTATCATGGACGACGCATCTACAATCCAGTGCTGCCCACCAGAAGCTCATAATCCGGAAGAAGAATAAGGAGGAGAATGGTTCTTTTGGGTAGCGAAGATCGAGAGGATTTAGGAAGGAAGGAGGAGGGAAGATTTGAAATTTGAAATTTCAAAATTTTATGCCTAAAACAGTTGAAAGGGCAAATTAGTCACGAAATATGTGATCGTGAAAACGTAGGGACCTCTGGCTGCAAAGTGTCCAGCTGCGTGGACCAAAGCGCTTAAACATAAATTGCGTGGACCAGAGGCTGGATACAATCCACTTTAGGGATCTTTCGCTAATTTACTCTTTTTTTTTCTCACCAAAATATAAGGCCCCATAATGACTCTTTCATGAGAAGATGCGATCAAGATTTTCATGTGGCATTAAAGTGTCATTTATGGCCTACTATATTTCCAAATCTGCCCCTTATATTTCTATTGCTAGGAGTCCAATTGGTTTTAGCACACCATTATATTTCAACCATACATTCAGTCATGAACTTACTTCACAAGCCTTTCTCATTATTTTTGTGTATCCTATGTCAATAGGGGCCATTCAGATTTGATCCATGATGTGGTTGTAATAGATCTATAGCTTGGGATTTCAGCCCTAATAATAGAACTTAAAATTTAAGACAAACAATGGGCCCCCGCCGGAATTTATTCACTTAGCCACAATGCACATCAGCACCATGCATCTGGAACATCCAATACGTGGGGCACACCTCTGAAGTCCATCTTGGATGGTCTTGACTCATGGTGCATATGCGCACCATGCGCCGGGGAAAATGCTCCGAGCCCCACTAGTGTCAAACTCAAGATTTTTGTTTGTGGGGGTGGTACCAAATCGGTAGTTGGATTTTGTGACCCAAGATTTCCATAGGTGTGAGAACCCGACCCCTAATTTCCTGGATTAGTGTTGTTTTATTTGTGGATTAGTTTCTTTAAGTTGTATTAGTGTTTGTTGGGTTGAGTTTGTGAGCTAGAATGATTTTTCACTAGTTTTAGGGAATTTTGATTACTTTGTGATAGTGAGGCCCTTTGGGGGGTCGATCCCTTTTTATGACCTTGCATGTACTTGAGGATTTATCGGAGATTTTACATTCATTGTTTTAATCTCGTTTGATTTGTATTGTTAATCTCTACAACTTTTATGTTGATCTCGTGCCCGTTCGAGACCCCGAAACCTGATTTCATAGCCTTGAGAGTAAAACAGTCATTATGCACTAAATCTGTACCCAAAACTTGATATCCTCGAAACCCGCGAAACATATACTTTTTGGAAACTAGATATTTCGGCGATCATTTCTTCCTTCTTCGTCGAATTCATTTGAAGTCCCGAAAACCATGATTTCAGCCCAAAGAGATTTTCTAGTGGTGAGACCCATTCTCACTTGCTTATATAAGAGGAACCCATCTCCCTTCTTTTCCATCTCCATTTTCCAGCACAAAAGGCGGCCTATGGTTTTCTCTTGCAACTTTCTCTTATTCTTCTTGCTCTCTCCATCTCCAACCCACACCAAACTTGCATCAATCAAGAAATGGAGGTTATCATTCTCTTCCCCACCTTGCAAGCTTCCTTTTGATACCATTTGTTGAGAAATCCACCAACTTTGAGATCTTCATTGAACTAACTCTTGCCATTTGGAGACCTTACGAGTAAGCAATCTTCTCCATCTCCTAGATTTGTATTCTTCTAGTACTTGAGAAGCTCCATTTTCATTATTGAAAGTTCTTTCTTCTTCATTCATGGTTTGACCCATTTTAGGGTTTGTTTTGGGGGTTTTGCTTGTAGCTTTGGAGCTTGGATTTGGAAGAGTGTTTACGCTTGATTTCTTGATTAGAAGACCCAAGGCAAGTGGATGAGTTAATATTATGAGCTTTCACTGGTTTTCATGAATAATGTGGTTGATTTGGCATTTCCATTCATATTTATTGACTTGCATTGATTTTTGAAATAAATGCTTTGAATGAACTTTGCTAAGTCATTAATGTTTTGGAAACATATTGGTTTGGTATTTATTGTCTTTTGGATATATCTTAAATGAATGTTTGTGATTTGGGTTCTCTTTCCTCTTGTGGTTATTGGGGTTAAGAAGGAGGTGATGGAATGAACACATATTGAGGTTTTGGAGAAGTGTAGATGGATGTATTGGAGGAGCTCTTAGCTCAGTTTTATTGCAAGGATTAATGGAAGTGAGGAGAATGGTTTTGAGGATGAAAAATGGCTCAACTATGAACACAGTGGGTGTTTCCCGCATCTGGTGGTCAGCCAGCGGTCACTTGTCGGCTAGCCGTTTGGTGACTGGCGGCTAACCGCCAGCTAGCTGAACAGTCGCGGTTACTTTTCCAGAGAGCAACATTTTCCTCCTGAAAACACGGTCAGCCTCACGGTTAGCAAGCGGCTAATCGCCGAGCCCATCGGCGGCTAACCGCCAGCCAACCGACCCATTCGGTTACTTTTCCAGAGAGCAACATTTTCCTCCTGAAAACACGGTCAGCCTCACGGTTAGCAAGCGGCTAACCGCCGAACCCATCGGCGGCTAACCGCCAGCCAACCGAACCATTTCGGTTACATTTCCAGTAACCTGTCTTACTGTCAGGCCAACCGCGGTCAGCCAGCGGCTAACCGCCTAACCCAACGCCGGCTAACCGCCATCTGACCGCTAGGTAACCGAAATCACCCAGACAATCATTCCAACGAGCTCCTCACTCGAGCGAACTCTCCGGTTCGCTCGAGCGATGAGTTTTGTTGGTCAAATGCTATGTTTGGGACAATGAAAAACTATTTAAACGTTTTGGGACTATTCATTGAGAACCCCTCTATGTAAGGAGATTTACTAAGCAATGTATGAGGCCATTTGAGAAAGAAACCATATCACGAAGATGTCATTCGAAGTTTTGAATTCACAAAAGTGTATAAGGAGTCCGGAATGTCCCCAAACTCAAAGAGTACCAAATTGTTATTAGATCGACATACGGGATCCCTATTCACTTCAAATAAATCTTGAACCCGATACTTTCCCAAAATCTCAATTGTTTATTGTATTTCACTGTTCCCGAGATTTATATTACATGACTTGTTTTTCCGAAAGCATCGAAGTTACACTGGTAACAGTTACTTGTCCCGAAATGTATTGCCCGACGTGAAATGACAGTTGTGCCTTGAGCATTCTTGCCCCGCCCGTTTATGTACTTGCACTTGATGTATTTCATATATGTGTGATATTGTCATTTGACCTATGAGTCGGCACCACTAAGCTTGGATAACCCCGTTGGTCTGATTTACCGACTTGGAGATCCCCCTCTTGTCCAGCCAGCTGCAGTTTGAATCCCGCTACCCGGTTATTACCGTGGTCTTGTCCCGATGTCGCAGATTTGCTGCTGTGGTTCCCGATGCCCGGCTCGCTACCGTGGTCATGTATAGTTTATGTATTTATAAGATCCATTGTTTCTCCTCACCTCGAGTGACTGAGATCAGTGCCTAGTATACGTATATGTATTTATAAGATCCACTGTTTCTCCTTACCTCGAGTGGCTGAGATCAGTGCCTAGTTATTGCTCTGTCACTTTAGTGATAGAGGACTTAGCTTCGTGTGGTTGTCATCTTACTTGTTTCCGATTTCCTTGGATACCCGTACATGTTTTATACTGCATTATGTTTTTAGTAAATGATTCGTTTCTTTTATGAAAGTTATTGATCGAACATGTTGAATGCTTTTACAGACGTTTTACATGAATATATGATTTGTCAGATATCCATGTTTTATACCCGTTTTACAGGAATACACGATTTGTCAGATATACATGATCTTTCCACCCATTTTAATTATATGCAGCATTTGATCAAATATCATGATTTATCACATGTTTCATTCTTCAGTATATTTATTATCTTTTCACCCACCTGCCAGACCGTAGTGTCTGACCCACTATTTTGGTACTCAGGTCCAGATTTCTTTGTCCCGAGCTAAGTGCTTTTGTTGGCTGTGGAGTCATGAGTTGCAGGTTGTTTTGTTGGCTATGTCATGTAGACATTGTGCTTGACATCGGAGCTACGATATATATGGGGTAGTGGTTAATAGCTTATTGTTGTATGGCTTTTATTAGCCTTTCTTAGGATTCTTAATTAATGTATATTGATAATTTGTAACTTGAACATATGTGGGAATGCTTATCCTGTTACTGTCAGCTCTGTATTTCATTGTGATGGTTTACTCCAGCCTGATATGGTTCTTGATATAATAGCTATATGCTAGAGGTTGAGTGCGTCGCGGAATCCGATGGCAACGGACTCCGTGCCGCAACGCCACGAAAGCTTCCGCAAAATATTTAGAATGTGTTGGACTGTGTTGTCTTCATACACGCGGATCTTGGGAGAAAAATATATTTTTACTTAATCCCATTCGCGCCCCCAAGGTTCTGGTTTGGGTGCGTGACAATGGGAGTTTTAGGGATGGGCCCATAATTTTCATGTGGGTTTTGGAGGTGTACTTAAGATAGGTTAGCAAAACTTGAAGATAAAAATATAATTAGTAATTTTACATCACAAAAAAGCAACAGAAATAAATTTTAAATAAAATATTTATAATAATATTAAAACATAGAAAATGCCTCAATTGTCGCTTTAGTCCTCAAATTGTCTCGAGCAGGCCCCGGGTGACGGTATTGATGTTGCAACATCAATACCCTTAACTCTTGGGGGCCATGGCTTACCCTGCCCCTATTTGCACCCTTAAAGGGAGTTCAATTCCCTTAATCCACCATGGTCGACCTTAGTTTAGTTTGTCTCATACTAATCATATTCCAAAAATCCTAACTTCTATGGACCGTAGACGTAAACCGGAAGCCCACAACCTACTCAATGCCACTGTGGCACATGCTCCAACGAGGAGAAAACTTACCATAAAACACAAATAAAAAGATATCAACATATAAAATAAAACACAATTGCATCGTTTGAAGAAGTAAATAATGAAGGAAAAAAAAAGAGGGGGCTCACCAATGAAACGATCACACATGCATATAAGATTTCACGTTTCTCCTTCTTATATAAATGGGGATTTAATGGGAAAGCCCTCATAAACGGCCTATTAATTAATTTAGCCCCAATAAAAAAGGACAGACAGAATGGGCCCTAAATTGACGCCTTTTTTTTTTTTTTTTTTTTTTTGTCTTTTAGCGCTATAGTCGATATTGACGCCCTATATTGACTTTGGCCCTACTTAAAAGTCGGTCATAGTGGGTCTTATAGATTTTTTATGGTCTTATAACAATAGATTTTTCATGTTTTTTTTATCTGTGATCAACTCGATTTCAATTTATATAGGGGATTTAACGGGAAAACCCCTCATAAACGGCCTATTAATTAATTTGGCCCCAATAAAAAAGGACAGACAGAATGGGCCCTAAATTTACGTTTCTCTTCTCCTTCAAGTCCAACCAAGATATTGATATGTTGAGCTGTTAGCAAAACTCTTAGATAGCTATTACTTTTTCTATTTCCATGTATTCTGCATTGTCCATTTCAGAAGGGGGAGTTGGTTGAGATGTCGAGAATTCACCCAACAATACAGGAGTGACATAAACATTTCCTCCAATTAGAACATCACTTTTGCAATAATATTTAATTATTATTATTTTACAAAAATGATACTAATTATTATTAGGGGGCCTTACTTTTCAGGGGCCTAAAGCAAGGGCTTTTCTTGCTTTATGATCACGCTGGCTGTAGAGAAAACTTACTATAAAACACAAATAAATAGAATCAACATATAAAGTAAAACACAATCACATAGTTGAAGAAGTAAATAATGAAGGAGTAAATGAGGGGGCTCACACTTTTTTTTTTTTTCGATAACGGAGGGTGTCCCAACCCTTTCTATAATTGAGCTACCCCTTGGGGTTTGAAATGATCACACATATGCATATAGGAATTCACCTTTCTCGTTATGGAGAATGAAATGAAGTTGATCACATATAAAAAACATGAAGAATCTAAAGTTATAAGGCCCACTATGATCTACTTTAAAGTAGGGCTGAAGTCAATACAATGGATCTTAAGTACGTGTTATTGAGAACGAGGGTTTGTCTAGTTGGCTAGCAACCTCGGATGACCTAGGATCGAACCACAGTCTTCCCCCCTCGGGTACTCTCGTAGTTCTGCCCCACTTTGCTGGGCTATCATTAAAAAAAAAAAAAAAGAATAACGGAATTGTTGGGATTTTAAAATGCCACCACTCATGGATTTAGCAGGGAATATAACTTTATTGCCTTTTATTTTATAATTATTTGGGTCATTTGTTATTAATTTTATGCTTGAGATATGTAAATCAAATTTACACTTTAAGTTTTAAATATTGAAACATGACAATGAATTGTTGCAAACACCAACTTCATATCATTCTCAATAGCAATGCATTTTAGTACATCTGTTTTAACTAGATATGCATATATCAGGTATGAGGTGGGAAGAGGAAGGAGAGATTTATAGTTTATGTACAATTTAGTGGGCTCCAGGACCCCTAAACTTTACAAAAAAATAAAATAAACAGCTCATCCTAGGCATAGACAATGGTTTGGATGATGAAGAGGGGGGGGGCGGCGGGGGGGCGCTACAAGAAGGGCTGTAAGATATTGGGCTGGGCTGCACTGGCCCCAAAACTTTGACCAGCCCGTCATGGCGGATGGAAGGGCACAGCCAAGAAGGGCTGTAAGATATTGGGCTGGGCTGCACTGGCCCCAAAACTTTGACCAGCCCGTCATGGCGGATGGAAGGGCACAGCCGGGTGTTTGTTAACAGTTATACACCCGCACCCCACAACAACCAAAAAGGTCATATTAGTGTTTGTGATTTCAACTTTTGGTTAGATTATAAATACCCCCTTTCAAGTAGAAGGCGATTTTTTAGCATTAGAAATATCATCGTACGAAAAAATTATCATAGTTGTAATTTTTAAATTTATTTCAGCTTAAAAATTATCGTCATAGTTGTTGTAAACTTTATTTTCAGGAAACCATTGTAGTTGTAATTTTTATTTTTAATTTATAACTTTAAAAAGTTGGAATTATCATCAAATTTGTAAGTTTTATCTTAAGTTAAAATTTATCATCAAAGTTGTTGTGAATTTTATTTCAAGAGATATAAAAAAACTAAAATCTTATTTCTCATTTGTAAATTAGCATCAATATTTGTACATTTATTTTAGTCATTTCAACTTTATTTCAAGTTGAAAATCTTAAAAGTCCATAAACTCCCTAAAAAATTGGGAGGGGCCTGTGGCCCAGTGCCATGTTGGGCCGACCCCCTGCCTGCCTTATCACCGCACAGCGCAGCCTGGCCCGGGCTCAAGGCGACCCGGCCGGCCAAATAGTGCCTGAACAACCCGTTTTACACCTAGTACCTACAAGATTGCAAAGATCTAAGACAAGAAACCTACACCTTGGTGTTCAGATCACAAATTGGGGGCCCACAAGAGAGCAAATAAATCAGAATAATGGGATTAGGAGAAGGTTCTGATAGTACTGATAACATGATCTGGGTCCCGCTTTGGGCCACAATTTTCCCAAATGTATTTGTTTAATATCTATCATCATCTGCTGCCAAGATGGGTCAAGATCTTCACCGTGTCATCAAATTAATCATGTCTATCCATTTGATGCACTTGGGCCCTGCCCTTATTTGAAGTTTTGGTCTATTAATTGCATTTTCAAAGTTGATCATGTTGGTGATAAAAGAGCCAATTGTCTTTTTATCTATTAATAAATGGGATGCTATGTTAACACAAAGTTTAAAGAGTCTGAGTCCTTTGAATGCCTCACTACAATGCACATGTTTGTGTACAAGTAAAAAAAAAACAAAAAGCCTACCTCGACAAACTTTTTGGCCAAAATTTTGGACAACCCCTAAGATATCCCTTGATATTTAAGGGATATCTTAGGGGTTGTCCAAAATTCTGGCCAAAAAGTTTGTCCAGGTAGCACTACTGAAAAAAAAAAACCGTTCCTCGAGATTTTTCTCTCATGTGGAAATTTTTTTTTCCAAGCGCCCCATTGGATTTTATTTTCTGAGGAATTGCAAATAAATAGCATATTTTTTCATTTTTCCATGAATGAAAATGGCCAAACCAAACATAGATGTTATTGTAATGCAAAAAATCATTTCCGCAGTCCTTGATTTTTTCACGGAAAACCAACTACACAAACGTGCAGTAAATCTAGTGAGCAAAGAACACACTCTCACCCCTAGTGGCATCTTGACAAATTAGATTAGGACTGTTTTTTGTTTTTCACTATTTGGAAAGTTTTTTTTTTTTTAATATTAAGGGCAAGGAGGACTCTTGTAATTACAGATTTACTGTATATTATGGACTATTGTAATGAAGTATTAATTTAAGCTTTGGCAGAAAGTTTGAAGACACTCTACAGTGGATTGAGTAATCAACATTAATTCATGGTGATTATCGATGAGAGATCTGTTAAAATTTTCATTTCTCTCTCTCTCTCTCTCTCTCTCTCTTATATTTTATTATATTATATTTTGGTATCCAAACAAGGACTTGGGACCCATTAGAAGCCCCGACAATGGGGAAGGAAGCCTGAGGAAGGCTACCCACAAATTGAACCTGGGCAATTAGGGGAGATGCCTAACCAACTGGGTAACCCATATTGAAATAATCATACGTGTGCTGGCAAATCGAGTGGATCAACTATAAAGTTACCTTAAATTTTTAATCTTATGGTCAGGCTATAATCAATATAAGCGATTTCTAAATTCTATGGGCCCGTTTGGTATGTCTACATCCCTCCTCTACTTCTCTTAAAACTTATTCCAAATGGTTTTATACTGTTTGGAAAGCATTTATCTGACCTCCTTTTGAAAATGGACAAAGAGGTTATACCTCTATTTCACATAGCCTAAAAATCGGCGCCATTTCACATAGACATATCAGTCTGAAGCGGAAAGACTTAAAGGCTACAGTGATTTTAACGCTACTTTTGGACTTACCGGTTTCTTCATTGTTTTCTAAATTTTAGGCACCATAATCACAATCCAAACTGTTAGATATCTTTACAACATTAAACACGGCTATAAGGCAAAGTTTCAACCGTTGGATGATCACAGATCTTGAGATACTTGTAAAGTAAGTTGGACTGTCAGATTTGGATTTTTGGACCTTGTGGGCCCCATAATCAATATTTGAACCGTCCATCGTCTTTGGAAAGTTACTATGGGATCAAGTATAAGGTGCTAACTCATTATAGATGTTGAGATATTTGTTAAAAAGCATGAATAATTAGATGTAAACAAGCCGTCTCTTTCATGTTACTTACTATCAGTCCGGTTTTTATGAATTCTAAATTATTTTGGGCCACTAAATGATGATCCAAACCGCCCATAGTCATTAAAACGTGGAACACATGTCTGGGATAAAATTTCAACCGTTGGATGATTACAGATTTTGAGATATTCGCAAAATGCCCAGACCATTAGATCTATTTTTACATGTGTCTTATTAAACAGTCTATTTTTAAAATATCCATGTCTTACCAAACAGTCCATTTGTAAAATATCAATTTCAAACCACTCCATTTGAAATAGATCTATATCATACAAATATGTTTCATAAAGATAAGATTTGCCAAACAAGCCCTAAGTCTTTATGAGTTGTTTGGATTGTGAGGAGTCGCTTTATACTCAGAGAGTCGGGTGATGAATTCATGACTTTCTATATTTTGTAATACCCTTTTGTCTATTTAAATTAGGGCTTGATCAAGAGGAATGGGCTAAATCCGAAACTGGGCGGTCAAGAAGGGCTCAAAACTGATTCTAATATTAGTTATATATGTGTAGAATTAAAAGAGAAGCAAAAACAACACCCTAATGGCCCAATTGGTCCATCCCATGAACTCCATTCAAGCTTTAAAAGGTCCAACAACCCACAAATGTGCAGACAAGCAACTGGTCCTATAGATGCATACATGCATGGGGCCCACAGCTTCTGTGCCCTAAGTTGCTAAAATGAAACTGTGCTGCTGTGCACAGACCTCTTTCGTGTTTCCTTCCTTCAGATTTTAATTTCTTTCAAAAAAATTTAATTTTTAAGAGTAAGTATACAAATGTAACAGGGGCACCTCAACTAAATCACAAGATAGGAAGAGGGCCCAAAATACAGGGAGAAGAAAGAAAACCAAAAGGAAAACTATGAACCCACAAGACAAGTCAGCTATAACTAGGGCCTAGGGGAACTCTTTTATGTTCAAGTTTTTTTTTTTTTTTTTGGAAGGTCTGAAAATTCTTGTAATTAGTATTTTTATGGTTTAAGATTTTGTAAGTCTTATGTTTGGTTTGTAATGGAGGGTCATTTTCTGCTTTGAATATTTTCTCCTATTTTGAATAACTAGGCTCTATCCCAAAGATTTAACATATCTTTGTCAGTAGAATTAGGGATCATCTCGCGGTAAGAGATCCACTGCTTCATTCTCTCCTTGTTTTGGTGTTAAATTTTCTGTTTAGATGAAGATTTTAGAGTTCTGGGTTGCCATATATGGTTAGCTTAGGAGGGTAAGTAGGATTTAAGAATATAAAAAAACTACCAATATCTTAACCCTCTCAAGTAATCAATAAATTGATTACAAAAATGGAGAAATAAGAACATAAGTTTCTGCATCATAACTAATGACAAATAAAAAGATATAAGAGATTTGAGATAGTGGCAGTACCTGATCAGTGCTCCGCAGCTGAAAAGCAGAAGATTGGAGAAAATGGAGGTGAGTTTAAGTGATCTTGTTATTGTGAAAGGATGTTGAGATTGCTCAAATAGCTAAAGGTCAATGTCAATGTTAGGTCTTGGACGGTTGAGATTGAATAAGCACCTTAAAAGGCTAAGATGCAAGGATCTTAAAAAACATGTCTGGCCGGCCATAAGATAATGACTTTTTCCCTTCTTTCTAATAAACAAAGATTTAAAAAAAAAAGTAGTGGGTGGAGTCCATGTCATACTCAATAATGTGGTCATTAAAAATCAAAAGGTCATTTTACATTTATAAAAAAAACCCTTTCCTTCTGTCGAGAAAAATCATTAATTATAAATATAGATCCTTTCGTTTTGTTGAATTGTGTAAATAAAGTCCTTAAGTGTGGAATCAAGCGTTTTTCTCCTACTGGTTTCAAGTAAACTTTGGCAGCTATTAATTTTAAAGTGCCCTTATTTTGTTTTACATGTTAGATTTGTGTAAATAAAGCCCTTAAGTGTGGAATCAAGCGTTTTTCTCCTACTGGTTTCAAGTAAATTTTGGCGGCTATTAATTAAGCATTTTTCTCCACTGTGCATTGATTCTCCTTGATTATGTTTTATATATATATATATATATATATATATATATATATATATATATATAATACACTTACAACAGATTGGAGATAAGACTTACAGGTCATTAGATCATTATATATTCCAAAAGTCATTATGTTTCTCTCTCACGCATCTGAAGATCTCCACCATCCCTATCTCTTTCTCTAGAGCATAGTCTGACATAAATGAATATATTTTCCACGGGCATCTGAGTGTGGATCCATTCAACGGGAACGGGACATTGATCACTTATTCTTCACATTAATCAAGAAAAGGATCCCATACAAATATAGTAATATTATTCTTAATTAACGGTCGGTCATTTAAATCCATTTTTTAGTTTTTTTTATTCATTTTCTTTAATGGGTAGTAGGGCAGCAAGTGTTGAATTAAGTAAAATTGAAAAGTAAAGTGCACTGAGTTTTTCTACTTGGAGCATAGAATTAGGCATGTTTTATTGGAAGATAAAGTTGATTACATTCCTGAGACTTTTATGTCTGTGGATTCTGGCCCTAATTTTATTGTGCAAATAGAAAAATATATCCAAAAAAAGAAATTATAATAATAAGCTTGCTAGAGGTGATATGTTAACTTTTATGGAATTTGATATTGAGATATTATTTGAAGAACGGAAAACATCCAAGGAAATGTTTGATGCTATTTCTGTAACTTTTTCAAGTTCATCATAAACTTATGTGCCAATGCGAAAAATATAATTCAAGTAAGATGTTGGACTCTGAGAATCTGTGGTTGAGCATATAAATAAAATGACAGTACTTGCAAAAGAGCTTACGACTCTAGAGAATTTAATTCCTAAAAGACACATTTGTGTAAAGGCAACTTCTATGGAAAGATGAAATTGTCATATCAACAAATTCTATGATTTTTAAATACCTTGGAAAAGGTTTTCTGAGGAAGTTAAAAATTCATATTTGGTGCAAAAAGTTTTTCCCCGATAAATAGGTACTAACGATGTTTGGTGCACTGCGGATTTCTTGGTGAAAACTACTGGGTGGAGTGAGGATAGGAGTGAGGAAACGGGGTCATTTTATGTGAAAATGGACTTCTCATATCCCCCCCTTAAGGAAGTCTATTTATAGGCCTATGAAGGAAAAAGATAACGTGGCGAAAAAGTAGTTCCGTGGAAAACTGTCACACCAAACACAAGAAAAAAGGAGTTTTCCGCATAAAAATGCTCCCTTTTCTATGGAAATAGGCTTACACCAAGTTTCCACAACTTTATGTAGTTTGTTTGATTCTTAGGAACAGATAGTCATTTCTTTAATGAATGATATACACTTCACTCCAATATTATATAAGCCATTCACATTGTAGAGTCTTCATATTACATCATTCCATACGGAATTGTCACTAGAACATAAACGTGAAAAATCATACCCACGATGTTCTTGCAATCAATTTTGCGACCAACCGGCATTCAACATTCATGCACATTTCATTTCCCTGTATAGTTCATCTATCATTCAGTTAATTTTATTTTAAAAGAAGGGTATTCTTTGTTTTCATCCAAAAACAGGATTCTTACAACAAGAGAGAGAAGAGAAAAGTATTTAGGAACTTCATGCTTTGATGCTTGATTTACAAATACATTGAACATAATTTTTGAACTCGAAAAGCTCACAATGTCAAAATTCAGATACATTTCAACATTCATACATAGCTGAAAAGCCCTGCCTTCTATTTACTAGTTGGATAATTACCCAATAACATCATTTGGTAGTTTCTTAATTGCTTTTTACCTAGACAATTTTAATTTGTTGCTACTAGCCAAGACCCATCAATCACATGCACAACATAGCACCTCTGACCCATTCGAATAACCAACACATCTCCACCACTCGGTCTGCTTCATCAGATGAGACCCATCCATCACTGCACCTTGCATCATCCAAACTCACCCAAGCCTGCATACGCCATCTTCACATTTCATTCATCATCATGTTCATCACCATCAAACCAACACTGTAAGATCCCGGCCCCACTTATAATATTTTTATTATATTTTAATTAGAATATTACTATTATTTTAATCAAATGTATTTTACTTATTTAAGTGATTAGGATTAAGTGGGACACACGTTAGATTAGATGTGTAGATTGATGAGTTGGGTTAATGAGTAGGTGACCTGAACCGTAGTTTTGACCCAATGACTTAAGCCAGAGGATATCTTCTTAACCTAATCCCTAATTTTAATAACCGCACGAGACTTATCCCTTCCCACTTATCTCTGCAACTCCTCCCGTTCGTCTTCTTCATCAAGATCTGAAGACACAATCATTCTTGGCTCAACTTTCTTATCTCAGAAAACCATCTTCTCAAACCATTAGGAGTATATCTGTACTTTTAGGTTACATTCTTAATCTTTCCAATATGGTAGATTTGGGTAAGAGAACCATAGATCTTTGCATCTGAGCATTCATTTCTCATATTCTCTGTCAGATTGGTGATAGGGTTATTCTCGAGCGCTGTGGGAGTCTCGGATTGGGTATTGATTAGGATCTGTTGCACTTTTGTCAAATCCCGGTGAAAGGCAAATACCTAACCATAATTTGTAGATTTAAAACTTGTGTTCTTCATTGATTTGCGTATTAATGCATGTCGAAGCCCTTCGATGCCCTTGTTATGATGTTTAATGTAAGATTCGGAGATTTGGGACCATCGCATTGATTTTCTTATATATATATATATTATATTTTTGAGTTTCACTGCGGACCCACCAAATCCACCCGATGAGGACCGGACCTGTCACAGGTTCCCGGGCACAGAACCGTGAGACCTGGTGTATTGGCTGTGGGCCCAGGTGGACCCTACTGATGTTTGATCAGGACCTTGTATTTATAATCTGGTGGAGGCGTGAGTTGGGTTGAATAGAAAAACCAATCTGGGTGATAGGCTACTGTGGGACCCACTGGATGTATTGATCACGGATCAAGTCGGATCACGCGGCCGTATAGGCATGAACGACCTTGAAGATGAGGCTGATCTGGGTCTTAATCCGTGGGGCCCACTATTCCAAGTGACCTTGATGGGCAGGCGTGGAACCACATTGTTCTGGAAGATGGGTTTTGAACGATGGTTTTTTCATGTACTTAATCATGTGGTGGGGCCAAGAGATGTAACCCGATGATTGATCCGAACCAAAGATTTATTAGTTTGGCCCTGGGCGACATTGGAGGTCATCTCCATCAACGGTGTTGATCGGTGGGGCCCACAATCCGAGTAGCCCAGCTTTGCTGGCGTCGAGCACTGTTACAGAACATGGTTCTGTGTTGAGTGAGGAGATGATGACTTTGATCTAACTTGTATAGGAATAAAGGGAAAAGATGGTGATGACCTTATCACCTTACGACCTGATGATGACTTGATGACTTCATGTGTATGGGGATAAAGAAGTGAGGGGATTGTGGGCACAGTTTTGAATGAGGGAGCCCATGTGACAGAACATTGAGTTCTGTCAGAAAGTTGTTAGCATTATGGAATTTGACATTAGGGCCTGATTATGTTATAAACCCAATTAGACCATCGAACCTATTTTATAAGAGTTGAATTTGAAATATATTATAGATGGAATTTCTTAGGTTATAAATTAAGATTATTTTTATTTGCAAATTAATAATAAATTATATCTATGGTTTTTAATATGTTAAAATTATATTTTTTGTACTTTATTAGTGGATCTTTGGACCAAGTAAATACCGTCCGAGCAACGGTATATTACCAATATAGGGTTTAATGCCTCGAATGACCTCGGGGAAATCCTAATGGATTCGGGCTCAACCCATCTCTATTGGAAAACCCTTAATTGGGTCATGCACCATTGATGGAAAAGGGATGCATTGATCTTATATTTATTAGATATTTCTATGGTTGTGGGGTACGAGACCTTATGTTTGACCTTAGGATCGATTCGTATTTACGTCTTAACCTTCGCATGCATATATATATATATATATGTTGATTTAGGATATGTACTCCTTTAGATGCATACACTATTGTGTATTATGGACTATAAAGTGGCTTGACAAATTTTGTATGACGATTTGATTATGATATGGGATGTGGAATGACCAACACTTTACTTTGACTTAGGACTCTTGTGTCGGAGCTTTATTATTCAGGTCTATTATGCTTATACGTTTATATTTATGTGGGTCATTTATGGACGACTATAGATCGATATATGGACGGTTGATCACCGATGTGACCGGATTACTTATAATCCTCTTTGAATGTGAACATGTTATCCTGATTTGTTTTTAATTCGATCGGTTTATGACCACCGACGTTATGGACGGGCTCTCCCGATTTATTTAGGGCTGGCCATCCAAAACGGAGACACTTGTCTTCGTGTGAATCATATTGTTCATTTTACTTTATTTGGATTATGCTTATGTTCTTTCTTATCATTATTACTTTCATTACTTCTATTTGATCACTCTCGTCTATATTCTTCTCGTTGTTGTATTAAATTTCGAATTATGATTATGTAATTGCTGTTTACCTTGTAATATTTGGTGCATAGGTACCGAGCCCTACTTTATTGAGGAGACGGAAGAGGGTCAAACGTTTGAAACGTTTGAGCCAAGTGATGAACCCGAGTGGGATGCCGGAGATGGCTTTGGAGCCATCTGAACCTGCACAAGAGTGAACGACACCGTAGGATTATTTTAAATGAACTTTTCTTTTAGTGTTGAGACCTCTTTTAGAAATTATTTAATTTATTCAGCAACTTTAACTATTATTGTTTTATCTGAATTTGTGGTGGTTCCCATTTATGAACATTGGATACCAATTGAACAAAGCTTCCGCTGTATTTAATAAAATTTATTTTGACTCATTACAGATTGAATTTTTTTTTGTGGGTCCACTTTTGGAAGCTTGTGTTGTATTAAACACAGAAAATTTGAATTTTATCTAATTTTTCACGTTTTTTCCAATTCATATTTTGGGGGGACGTGACAAACACTCACTCAAATTCAATTCAACAAGAATATACAATGCTCACCAAACGAATCACATATGTGCCTATTTCACACTGCAGCATCAATGTCTTTATTCAAACTCTCTCCTTGGCTCGAGGTTCGTACAAACATTTCATTGAACACGTTGAGTACCAGTTTCCCCATTTCGTATTAATTTCTCACCATCTTGCTCAACTAAGATGAACAAAAGAGGATGAAAAATAAAGAGAAGGAAATAAATAAGAGAGAAGAAGAAATGATGGCTTACATGCGATCCTAAGTCCTTAATATCTCTTCTCTCTTTTCATTTATCATGGTTGCCCACATGTCCTAGACAAAAGTAGTGGAAAATCTCAAAATGGGAGGGCCAAAAATGGGGAAAAAATGTTGCCATTAACATCTGAGTGGGGATAGCAGAAAATGAGAAGGATGAGAGTGGGCAGCGAATGGGGAGGAAGACTGAGATTGGGGCTTGAAATCAGTCGACTTGGGGTGTTTTCCACGAGGGTAGGTTGACGATATCATGAATAGTTGACGATATTGTCAAGGGCGTATTTTCATCAAAAAAATAGGTGCAAACCACCAACCTGTCGTTCTCTTATTTGTATTCATAAAATTAAATAATTAGAGTCTAACCTTAATTATTTCGTAAAAATCCTTAGGTCCCAAAGAAGACAACAAAACCCAAGGTAGATCTCCGATCATCAAAATCTTGTACCCAATAATGGGTCAATTGCTGAAGCAAAGACCCTGGGTGATAGTTCCTTTAAGAATTCTTAGAGTTCTTTTGACAAATCACCCAATGAGCAGTTCATAGTTCATGTATATATATACACTGATAGGCTTGGTTATCCGTGAACGCAATGTTAGTCCGCGTCAAAGTGACATATTGAAGAGCTCCAACCACACGACAACATACATATGTTGTGGGTAAAGGATCTCTAGAGAACTTTGAGAGTTTGTAGTCAGAATTAACCGGTGAATTTATAGGCTTGGCATCTTGCATATTTGCCTGTCGTAGCAAATCTCAAATATATTTTCTCCATATCAGATAGTACAACTCTAAATTAATCATGCGTGCTTCAATTCCAAGAAAATAATGGAGGGCCCATGTCTTTCATCACAAATAGGCGGCCCATATCAAGCAATAACTTTGGTAAAGCAGCATAATTATTGCCGGCCACAACATAAATTAGTAGAACAATAAATTCGCCGCCAAAGTTTCAAACAAACAATGAGGTGTCAGCATGGGAACAAATGAAGCCAAGGCTTGAAGATAACTTATGAGATGAAGATACCAAACCCACGATGCTTGTTTGAGCCTGTAAATCGCCTGTTTATTTGTCTAAATAAAGCCCCTAAGTGTGGGATCAAGTGTTTTTTCCTACTGGTCTCAAGTAAATTTTGGCTGCGATTAATTTTAATGCGTTCTCATTTTGTTTTACAAAGTAAGGGTCTTTTTTTATTCCGAAAGAAAAGGCTTTATGTGATAAATTATTATTTTGAGTGGGGCCCACTCAAATAATTGAAGGTGTGACTGAGCCAACCGCATTTAATGATAAAAGTTTGGTGGGATCATCAAGTAATCCAAACATGGCAGGTCCCAACCAAATGGTGACAGAATGATTCTAAAAAACCAGATAATTTCTTCAACAAAGGTTTTTCTTGCTTGCTTTTAGTGTAGTCCCCATGGATTAAAATCTCGGCCGAGACCGGTTCATCTCGGCCGAGATGAACCGGTCTCGGCCGTGACCGGTCCGATATCTCGCTGAGATATCGGACTCGGTCCAGATTCTCCAAAATCTCGGCCATCTCGGCCGAGATTTTCAATATCTCGGTATTTTTTTCATCTCGGCCGAGATATCGGCCGAGATGACCATTATCTCGGGTTTTTTTTTTTTTTTTTTTTTTTTTTTTTTTATAGATGAAGCATAGAGGTTTGTCACTTACTCACTTGTGTAATTGTGTTGTTTTCTTCATTTATAAGTTAGATCTATATACTTTCATGCTAGATCTATTTATACACATGATTTTGAAAAAAATTTTCAATTTTTTTTATTTTCGGATTTTTTAATATTTGAATTATAATATATCATTTTTTTGGGATTTCATCATAAATATGTTGTTTTAATGATTCATGATCATTGTATGGTGTGTAAATGATAGATCTACATACTTTTATGTTAGATCTATATATTTAGGATTTTGAAAATGATATTATTAATTTTTGTTTTGCAAAAAATAATAGTTGTTACTTGTTAGGATATTTGTGATACCAAAGGCTTATTAATAGTATGTAGATGATATATCTACATCTACTCATAGTCATAAATAATGTTTGCATTATATGAAATACTGGGAAAAAGATAGTGAACTGCGAGTCTGTAACACAGACAGGACTCATAACTTAAGGTGACCGAGATTTTGATTTATTGTTGTTACTAATGGAAACAAATATAGTTTTCCAGCATTTTCTAATATTCTGGATTTTTTGGATATTTTTGCGAAATTTTTTGGATTAAAAAAAAAATTCACACCGCGATGACCGCGACGGACCGATATCCGCGACCGATACCGATATCATATCGGTTTTTCGGCCCGGCCGATACCGTGACCGAGACCGAGATTTTAAACCATGGTAGTCCCTCCTTGTGGCTATAACTCACAGGTATTTTAAATCCAGGCAAAAAAAAAAAGTTGAAACTTGCTTAAAATGATAGGCAGGATGGGTTCTCCACAAATGTAAATCTTTGCGATGTGCGATTTTGATGGCTATAATTGAGCAGACTCTCATAATTTCCCCACTTTAGAGTTTTATTATTCCTATATAAAAGATCGATTGAAATTGTAGGCTGTTCTGAAGATCTTTGAAGGCTTCATGTTGTTTTTCAGGTTCCATTCTTTGGTTTTCTGTGCTGAGAAAAGGAGAGATTTGCTATGTCATATCTGTTGATTTCTATTGGTATGTGGGTGATGTGGCCCACACAAGATGGCCACAATGAGGCTTAAAAGGCTTATTGATTTTTAGTCAACCGTAAGTGGGGATCCGGTTCCCAGAAATCCCATTTTCGCTGCTTGTAATTCTTCAATTTCTTAGGAAGAAAAATGGTCCGAAGCATCTATTGTGTTTCCCAAGTAGTGTTTGATATCATAACTGCAAAAGGGTCCGAAGCATCTATTGGATAGGCTGTGCCCATCAGTTTGACCAGCCAACACGTGTGTCAGGTAGATCTGGGTAGAAATGGGTCAGCAAACCCAAGCCTTCATTTGTGAAATGAGAGGATTCCATGGTTCGTGATTTCTGTTTTCACTGAATAGAGAAATTATGCATTCCTATACCTCCTATGAAAAATTGAAATCCTTTCTATCAAAATTTTATTTCTTGAACAATAATCCATGTCGCCCCTCATTACACAAAGGTGCCATGAACATCCCTTGATGTGCGACCCTTGTTGAGGGTATGGGTATGCCTTGGGGCTCACATATGCGTTGGGTCAGCCCTTGGCAGAGGTTGGACTTGAATCATTCTTTATCATAATTGTCACCATAAGCAAGAACCATGATTTCCAGCAGTAGGGAGGAATATTGACGGTTGATTGGATACTTTTAATTGGGACGGTGAAATAATCTTTGTCCAATCCAATGGTAACTCTTTAAGTACATTAAAATTTTACATGATTATAGATTGCAAAATTTCTGATATCTGGATTCAATCACCAAAAAGTCGGCCCCACTATTCAACAAAAAGTTTTGTTAAATTTTTTTTTTGGAGATTTAATGAAGTTTTTTTTTTTCGAATCTAGTGATACATATTTTTTTGGTTTGAAGATGTGGTTGAGTCCAGGGTAACTTGATTATCAGATCGCAGTTTTCAGTTCATAATCTAAGATTTAGGCCTAAGATTTGCAAATGGGGCTGCCGTTTAGGTCTAAGATTTCAAGCCGTTTGATACAAGAGGCACTTTTTTGGTTGACTTGACCCATGATCAGGTCCACTATGATCAAGATTACAACTTAATCACAAGGGGGTAAAGGGGTCTACATGGTAATAGTTAATTTTTATCTTTACGCTACCTTCTCTCAAAAGTGATAAAGGAGGACATCTTTGAAATTTGGTTGCCAAAACACTGAGGGCATGTTTGTGTAACACTTTTCCGCGGAAAACCCATTTTTCCGGCGTTTGGTGCGGAACAATTCCGCGGAAATGTTTTCCTGCCTCGTCAGCATTTTCCTTGATAATTGTGGAAATGAATTTCCTATGGGGGGGGTATGGAAAATGGTTTTCCTCGGAAAACTTCTCCATCTTTTCCTCACTTTTGTCCATTTCAACCCAAAAACCCTATAACTCTTTCATTTTTTATTTCTTTATATAAATTATTATTTAATGTTAAATAAATAATATACATGTTATGTTATTTTCTTCAAAAAATTATATCACCAAATAAGAAATTTTGATTTTCTATAAGGAATTCACAGCCGCACCAAACAACATCTGCACCAATTCAATGAGGAAACTCTTTTTGCACCAAACATGGATTTCTAAATTCTACGGAAATCCTTTTCCGAAGTTTTCATTTCTATGGAAAATGCTGACGTGGCAATTTCCTCTTTCCGCGGAAAGGGAGTGTACAAAAACGTGCCCTGAAACAGACAGGGAATAGGCGCTATTGGATCCTTTGGTTAAGTCAGTTTGCTCTTAGTTCTAATTACTTGCATCTTTGTTTGCCTGCAATATTGGTTATGGCAAAAAGAATAAATGTCTGAATAATCTGTTCACATTTGAACTGAATTACCCACACTCACAGATCTTCTTTTTGGATCATTTGACAATGATATATAAAGCTAGAGATGAAGATAACAATTTGACCATCTGAAACTGAAGATTGTTCAGATAAATTCTGTGCAGCTAATAGATATATAACGGCCTGTATCTCGGGATTGCGGACGGCAAACACAAATTGCTTCGTCTGGTCAGGGATCAAAAGCCCATGAACCAATCCATCTGAAGCTTTCAAGTCCTCATCAGTTTCATGTATAGAAAACGGCCACAAATTCTGCAACCAGGACAGGATTGCATAAGCCATGGCAAAAACATTAGAAACCGAGTTTGAAACGATGCTAATCTCTTCTCTGCAGCAGAATCTGCATGGTATCAACAGAAACAATAATGTAATCAATGTGTAATTCTACAGAAGCACATCAAAACTATCAAACAGGACTCTTCAAAATAATAGAAATAAAAAAAAAATTCCCTACTTTCCAAAGACAAAACAAAACCCAATCAATTCAGATAATCGTTCCATAATTTAAACCCAAATCCCAAATCCGCATATAACCTATGTTCACATGTGAAGCTGAAATCTCTCAGCAACTGTTCTGTTTCATTATCTTCCTAAGATTTTCAAAGGAGCAGAAGTAAAATGAGCAAATGTAATGGATATGTAAACCTGTGCATTACAGCTATGTATCAATCCCACTAGTTGGGTCATTGTTTTCAAATATTCTAACCTTGGGAATGTCTGTCCAACTGACATTTCCATTCCCACATACACACAAAAGAACTTTGCCGGGAATTGTAATTCTGACGTTTGGTGCAATGAATATGGCACATAAAAACCGATTCTTTCCATGGATCTCTGCATCACTGCACCAAACAGAAATAGTGAATTCCCACTGATTGTAGAATCCACACAGACCACACCCCATATCTAATTACCTAACTCGATGGGGTCTAGACTTTGAACTGCAAACGATTCCAATCAGCTCCATTTAGAAACTAAAAGAAATAACAACAAAAGAAAAACAGCCCACAGTTCGAAATAGTTCAAACAATCAAGAAAAATGAAAATAAATAAATAAATGAAATCTTGGTTCATGGAAAACTCAAATACGAATTTGGTGGAATTGCGAACCAGGTAACTACTGTATCCAGTTGTGCCCTAAGTAACTACATAAGAAAAATGAAATTAACTTATAACAAAACCACTTCACTCGTAAAAGAAAAAATAGATGGCATCCAAAAAAACAGAAGCTTAAACAAGATTGACTACAAGAGACCTTTTCAATTTGGTTGAAATGTCATATAGAAGGGTAATGAGGCTCCACCAATTATTTCTCCAGACATTTTAGTTGATTAGGAACTTGGCTTTGCACAACAATTTCACAAATAAAAAATAAAAAAATAGTAACGACGATAATAATAACAGTAGAAAAAGGAGAACAAAAACCAATCAATGAAAGAGTGGTGGTGCTGTGAACTTACCTTTTGTAAATTGTTCCACTCAAGCTCTTTTTATGATATTGCAAATAGCCTACGCAAATTGAAAGTCCAACCAAAGAGGCCCCTTCATTCATTATACAAACACTTGCACACACATAAAGAAATTGATCAGGTTTCTTACATTCTTACGGGATATATTTTAAAAACAATATAAACCATGATAAACTTCTTGAACAAATTTATTACCAGAAAAATTACATGTGAATGTGATTTCTTATAGATGAAACTAAACTGAGCATGATAAATTATGAGAAAATTTCAAATGCAAGCATAGAAAGAATAAGAAACGTGCTCTTTGGGATATTTGCTCGATTCTTTTCTTTAGGCTTCTGATATACACTCGTTGGGATGCTGCTCTCTATTCTGGTGTGATCTATGAGCGTCCGACTTCATTTGGATCTCTCTCTTCAAAGTCCAAAGAGAGATGGCCTTCTTTCAATTTATACAGAAAGACCCAAGATTCCAACGATCAAGATATCATCAGACAACCTACCAAGGAATGGAGGAGTTTCTCCCTCAAATGGGACAAAGTGAAGGCATGTAGAGCTACAAATTTATCCAAGTTTGTGGAACACTGTTCTCAACATGAATCGCTTGAAGTTGGAGATTAGTTGAGAGCAATTGGACACCTGTGCTCAAAGGAACTAGGCTTTAAGGATATTCAGCTATTTCTATTCACAAAAAATCAGAATGTGATGCTAAATTTGATTGGATTGCACTATTCCTTGTTTTGCCTAGAAACACCGGGGATGATTGTCCATTATCTGTGTTCTTTCATGATCAATGTTCTAGTTAAAACTGATGGCTGAAGTATTCAAGAAACGCATTGTTGAGCACATATTATCTGACCGATCCTCAAGAAAGGACAATTAAATTAAAAAAAAAAAAGAAACATTTAAAAAAAACCAAAAAAAACCTTTTAGAAGATCAAGTAAGAACTTCATCCGTAGCAAGAACAATAGTTTCTAAACTTGCAACAGATAGGTAACAGAACGATCATTCAAGGGGACAAGCATTTTTCAAAAAAGATGAAATGGTTGAGACATTTCATCAAACACTTTGTGGGCATATGAGATTGAATTCAAACTTATCCAACAAAGACAGACAAAAAAAAAAGATGTGGTTTTGTCATGTTCAAGCTCTATCCCTATTTTGGCCTTGCATGTCATTAAACAAACGGAGATCATCATCTTTTTTGTTTGAGTTTTCTAAGGAACCCATTAATCAAAAAGGAAAAAAGAAAAAAACACGCAGTGCATATTTGAAAGAAATTTCAAAAGAAGTATTACAGACAAAGAAGAAAAGAGATGTAAAAGAATTGAAGAAATGTGAAGAGATATTTACCTGTTCGATCTAGCTTATGACAGTGTCTTCCGTGTGCTTACTTCCGACTTGATAAACAACGATATGAAAAATATCATACGATGAAGAGAGCTGCGGAGTTGGTTTCAGAGATCATTACCCAGAGGCAGAGAGATATATATTAGGGAACACAGAATCGAAATGGCTTTGAAATTTCAATACAGAGATTATTTGCTCCGGTTTCAACGCTTCCATGCATTGTATGGTCCAAAGCCAAGGCAGGCATCACCATCATCTACCATTTCAATATGGATGAAAAAAAGGTTGGAGTCGTTGCTTGATGTCATTGTCTTCCCACTCCAATGCTTCCCACCATGAACTAGAGCCTTCAATCTCCCTTAGTGATGGTGCTACAATATCAATGCCATTGTAGAGGAAGGAGAGACTCTTCAACTTGGGACATCCATTAATTCCAATAGTTTCTAGTGATGGCCATTCAAAATTAGAAAACCCTCGGCAAATGCTAACCAATTCCGGAAGAGACCAGAGAAGAATTTTCTTGATATTAGGGAGGATGACTCTATCATTATTATAACTTGTAACATTATGGGAATGGCTTGCGACATACGTCTCCTCTTCCTCCTCAATTTCTATTATCTCTTCCATCGTCCTACAACTCCAAAGCCGGAGGGATTCTAAACTGCAGAGTTGTCGAATAATACCTAATTGAAAAACCTTCTTCAAGTTTTTACAATCAAATAAATCTAGATCTCTTAGTTTGGAGAGGCTTCCGGACAACAATGGACCATCACATAAGCTCCTCAATTCAGGAAGATTCCCAATCTTAAGCGTCTCCAAGATGGGCAGCAATGCACAAGCCTCCTGCAGCTCATCTCCGTCAAAGAGAGTTTCCATCTTTTCACAGCTTTCAACCCAACATTCTTTCAACTCATTCATGTTTGCCAGGCCCAACTCTGATAGCTTTCTTGTTGTTCCCTTATCTCAGTGCCAACCCGAAACCGAAATCTCCTAAAACGTTTTCTACAACGCAGAAAACGCTCGAGACACTCCACTTTTGGAAAGTATGCATCGAGATAAGTAAGATGTTCCAACCTGCACATTTCTTCAACCACGACTTCCATACTTTCATCATCCCACTGTTCTTTTTCAACACATTCACGCACAAAATTATACGTATACAAGCTCAGTTCTTCCAACAATGGAAACTTTGAAATTATTCCAGTTGGAACTCTCAACTTCATGTTCCATTCTTCAGAATTATGAGAACAAATGAGGTGTTTAAATCCCACTATCAAACGTTTCAAACGAGTTAGTTCCCCGACTTCTCTAGGCAGATATTTAATTGCTGTGGAGCCTCCCAAATCAAGCACCTCCAGTTGCGTGAGCACTCCTACTTGGGATGGAAGTTCTTCTAATTCATCACAATCCTTCAAATAGAGACCACGGAGATTAACCAAGTTGCACAAGGAAGACGGCAAGGACTTTAGCTGTGTGTCACTTAAGTCTAGAATAAGTAGAGAATGCATAAATTCAAAGAAGGAATCGGGGATCATTGTTAGCTGATAGTTAGATTGCAGCAATAACGTCGACAAAGCGCTACATTTCAGCCTCTCCAACCCCAACAGACTGTCCAAACTACATCGCATTAATGATATTTTTTGTGATTGCAACCATTCCTTCCCCTTTGGTGGTTGCTTTACATGCCTGCCAGTTTTTACTAAGAACCCTGGAGCTTCTTTGAATGCAAAATCCCTTATAATGTCATGCATTTTGACATATTTTTCACTATCATCAACTCTCTCCAGCAATGATGCATCGGCAAGATTCATTACCATGTCGCGACCCTCATCCCGTGCCTCTTCAATGCTATCAACTCCTTGAATGTAGCCCTCCAACCAACAATACTCTGCCAATTCAGTTATCAATATTTTCCAGTCTTCTGGGTACAATGAGCAATACAAAAATAAGTTCCTTTCAAAATCATTAGGTAACCGATCATAACTGATTCTCAAGCAGGAGAACACTTCATTTTCCATGCCTTTAATTTGAGACGTAGATGGTAATTGCAGTTTCCTTAGCGTGTTCCTCCACACAGAAACGTAAGTATTCTTTCTCAATGATGAACCAATTGCTATGATGGCAAGTGGTAAACCACCACACTTTTTAACGATATCTCTAGCAATTGGTTCGATACGAGGAGTCATAGCAACATCTCCAACTTTTTCAATGAATAGACTCCATGCCTCCTCTTCAGATAGTTTCTCTATTTGTATTTCCACATCTGTTTCCATTTGCCGACATACGCCAAAGTCTCGAGTGGTCAACAAGACTTTACATCCATTATCTTGATTTAGAATTGGGATCCCAACATTAGACAAATCAATTCTTTCCCAAATATCATCTAAAATCAACAAGAACTTCTTCCCACTTAAATGGTGGTATATGTTTGCTCTTAGTCGATCATCAGACATATCTATTGCAGTACATTTCAGACGTTCTGCAATATCATTTTGCACCTTTCTTCTGCTTCCTTCTCCTGTGACAGTTACCCAGATGATGATATCAAACAAGTGGGATTCTTCCAGTTGATTATTCAATAATCTCAAAGTTCTTGTCTTGCCAATGCCACCCATTCCCCAAATTCCAATCTTGCAGAATCTGACATCTTCTATAAGCCCCAATATCTTCTGCAATCTAGGCTCGGAGTCGGTTAATGAATTAATTTCTACAATTTGTGGCTCAACTCTCTGCAACGGTGCATCACGAAACTCCCTTCCTGCGAATGCCATTCGACGATTGTTAAGATTTTTCATTTCCTGGATCATATCTTCTATATGTTTGCCCAACTCCATCCTAGATTTGACATTAGGACACCACCCTGCAAGACATTTCTTGTATTCCTCGCGTTTTGCTTTAATGGAGTCCACTTCACCTTTCGCCTTTTCCACATCATCAATCCAGCAGCGACATTCTTCTGTTGCAACTTTCAGTTGTTCTGTATTTTTCATTTCTTGCACTTCGAGCAATTGTGCAAACAAAGTTGTTGCATTTTTCTCCAACTCATCCATATTTCTTTTGAGATTCTTAAGGTAACCAATTCGACGACCAATAGGACTCCATAAGAGTATTACAATTTCTAAAACTGGTGCAATGATATCCATTCCTGTGAAGAAACTAGAAGACAATTAGGTACAATTGAACAATGGCATAAATAACATCAGGCAAGAATAAATGCCATCTAGTGAATTTAATACTCACAAACACATAAAATTTAAAGATGTGGAGAGAGAGAGAGAGAGATGTGAAGTGGTTAACTCAACTGAGTCTGTTATATTCTCCATTTATATGTAGAGATGTTGATTGATATTTAAGTACACTGAATGATTCCCGACAAATTTGACCTGCGTCTGACTTGGTTGCTTTTTCTATTTTTCCCCCCCCCTCAACAAAGAGATCACTCGTTAGAAATTTTAATGTAAATTAGGCTATCGAAACAGAGGACCCCATCACAGGATAGCCATTCTAAATCTTCCTTTCTTCCTTTCCAGTTCGAAATAAATTTAGTGAGACAGTCAGCAGTCAACTTGGTCGTTTTAAAAACATATAATATATATATATATATAAAACTCTATTTGATTTTGATTGTATACAGTAGATTTTGACCCTCTGCTAATTACCCCATTATATTATATTAAGCTGAAAGATTTGGAATCTAATTTTGACTTTAGTTTTTAATTTTGACCAAAAGTTATTTTCGATTTTTACAACTACTAGCAAGTTATTTTCGATTTCTACAATTGCTAACATATGATAAGTTCTTAAAATTGTGCATTTTCATCATTAATTCTTCATAATTAGGGATTAACCAGCCAATCATGCTTGATCTGATTGGAAAATCATGATTTTGTGTTTTCAAGTTAAAATCCTTTGAAAAACCACATTTTCATATAAAAGTAACAAAGGACGTCCAAGCCATGCCACTTCAAGATTTCATGCCCATGAGGGCTCACTCTCATTTGAAAAAAAAAATTCAGATTTAATTTCTTGAAGATAATTTCCAGACTTGTGGGCCCAATGATGAGAAAATTCCAATAAATACAAGTGAGACCAATTTTAGAAATTTTTGCACAACAAGAAGGTAGGCTTGGACAAACCCCTCCGTAGGGTCTCTCTTCCTAATCTTTCTCCAATCCGTTAAACCCACGCTTCTCTCTTGCCATTTTTCGTTCATCCATACAACTCATCAATCTAATAATTAATATGGACATGGCCCACATGCATATTAAAGATGGATAGCTGAAAAAAAAACCAATAAACAAGGACACATTGGAGAATCACCTAGCCTTGGAAAGCATGAAGTATGCAAGAAGTCAAAGCACGACCATGTGGCCTAAAGAAATCATGTGCTTCATCATCTATATGGCCCACACATAGAAGTTTATGTAGAAATATCCATTGAAGATTCAATGATTGGTGGGCCATGATAAAAGAAGAGAAGATTAAATGAGTGTCTTCGTGGGCAATTAAAGTGCTTGATTTTGCAAGACTTCTGGCCAAACAAGGAAGTCAATTCCACTTGCAATTATTATAGCATGGAAATAGCAACATGAAGCTGGCAAGTTTTGTGGGATTAAGGAAATTGTATTTAGTATAAGGAGAAAACATCTCACGCCCAACCCTATCTTCTGTTCCCTCTTTTCTTCTCTTCCCTTCTTATTTTCTTCATTATGTTTTTTATTTTGGTAGCCTTTGGCCATGTCGAAGGACTAATTTTGAAGGAGAAGAATTATTGTGAAGGGGATGTTGTAAAGATGTAATTTTTAATGACAAATCAAGAAGTATTCTTTGCAATGGCGGGCTAATTCTCTTAATTAGAGCAATGGATGAAGATAAGTGATTGTCTTTTATTTGTCTAGTAGTTCTAACTTGTTTGCATATGTTATGCTCTTAGTGATTAATAGACTTGTCCTCGTGCCCTAGGCAAATCTTCATTCTTAATTTCTGAAAACAAAAATCGATTTTTGACTATCCATGCTTAAGTTTGATATGCCATACTTAGGATGTAGATCTTTTGATGATTTAAGCTTACTTTTGATGAGGTGAAGGAAGTCTTAGATTTTGGATTTTATAATTAAAGATGATTTTGAAAGTTAAATTTTCCAAATAAAAAATATTAATTTGTCTTTCATTTGAAGTAAAAATTGGAACAAGTTAATGTTACTTGATAAGTAATTGGTGAATATTGCTCATTGGGTTCCTATGCCCTAATCACTTTCATAATTGGTAGTTTTCATCTTTCCTTTTATTTTCAAATTCATTCAAAACTTTTCTTAATTATTAGTTAGTCAATTTCGTTATTTTAGAAGTTTCTTTAATTAGCTCTATGTGGCTTTGACCCGTTTTTTGCCACTGTCTCATATAGGCAGCCGTGCACTTGCGGTAATTAGTATCTTAAATATCACAATTTATTTATTTTAGATTTATTTTTTGTCCACTAACATGGTGAAGAAATACATAAATTTAAATATATATATATATAATATTTATTTATTTATTGCCTGGGCTTAGCATGATGAATCCAACGTCATCCAACCTAGATTGAAAGTAAAAATTGGGCCCTCAATCCAACGCCATCCAAACTAGTTTGAAAGTAAAAATTGGACCAAGTTAAGGGCTTGGAATTCAAAGGATTTCTAAATTTTCAAACACGTGGGTTTCTTTAATCCTCATTTGTATTTGGGTATTTAGAGCATGTTTCTTTATTAGAATTTCTAACAATAATTTGTCATATTAGGGTTTTTAGACGTGATCTAACATCTTATCTCCAGACATTTACAAATGTCATGTTGCTTTTCAAGCATTTCAAAATTCTTCCACCTAAAATATTGTGTCAAATGATATTTGAAATTTCAGGAATTCTAACCCCTTCCGCTTTTTTAGTGGAATGTTTGGAGACATAAGGGAACATTTGAGAATTTCAAAATTCTCAAGACAAGGACTCTAGAAATTCGAGCAAAGAAACAAGCCTTTGAAAGTGCCATAAAAGATGTTAGAATTCTAAAAATAAAAAAAGTCATTAATTGAGGCTTCTAGGTGGTTGAGATTTTATCATTTTAGTAAATAAACATGGAATTTGCACTCGGTTGCCTAACACATCATGTCATAGAATTTTCGACATACCAAGTTCCACTCTCATCCCCATCTCTAAGTGGACAACTTTCTCCTTCAACTCCTGCTCCAGAGCCAAGAGGGGGCTGGGTGCTCTCTTCATCACTGCTATTTTCAGCATTTGGAAGGTTAGAAACTTGTCTATCTTCAACAACAAGGTACCTTCTCTAGATTCTGCTATAAATTTCTTTATGGAGGATGCTTCTATTGCTCTTAGCAAATTGTCTTCCCCTTTCTCTAGTCTCATTTTAGATTCTTTTTTCCTTCTCTGTAACCAGCTCTATCCTTCTATAAGATAGAGTTCTGTTTGTTGGTTTTCTGGGCTTCTTCTCTGTAGCCTGTTTGGCTGTTGTTTCTCTTTTGTTTTCTTAATTCATTTTGCAACTTAGCAAAAAAAAAAAAAAGTTCCACTCTCAGGGTTGAGCAAACATTTAAGATTTATTTGGAACTTTATACATATTTTTTCCAATTGAATGACTTCCGGAAAGATGTACTTCTCAAATTATGCTTTTGTCCGATTGGCATGGCCCCACTTGCGAGTGAAGAGGATGCTTCTCTCTCGACCAAATAAAAAATGATGTCCCACGCGTCTTTGAACCATGGTTCAAAATCTCGATTTCGGTCGTGGTATAGGCAGGGCCGAAAAACCGATATGATATCGGTATCGGTCATGGAATATTGGTCCGTCGCGGTCATCGCGGTATGAATTTTTGTTTTAATCCAAAAAAATTCGCAAAAATATCAAAAAAAATCCAGAATATTAGAAAATGCTGGAAAACAATATTTGTTTCCATTAATAACAACAATAAATCAAAATCTCGGTCACCTTAAGTTATGAGTCATATCTGTGTCTCAGTTCACTGTCTTTTCCAGTATTTCATATAATGCAAACATTATTGATGCTCATGATCAATTTATTAGTGTAAAATCATTTTAAAAAATCCTAAATATATAGATATAGCATAAAAGTATGTAGATCAATCGTTTACACATCATACAATGATCATGAATCATTAAAAGAACCTATTTATGATGAAATCCCCACAAAATGATATATTATAATTCAAATATAAAAAAATTCGAAAATAAAATAATTAAAATAAAAATCTAAATCATGTTTATAACTTTGAGTAGATGTAGATCTATCATCTACACACTATTAATAAGCCTTTGGTATCACAAATATTCTAACAAGTAACAACAATTAATTTTTGAAAAAAAAATTAATAAAATCATTTTCAAAATCCTAAATATATAGATCTAACATGAAAGTATGTAGATCAATCATTTACACATCATACAATGATCATGAATCATTAAAACAACATATTTATGATGAAATCCCCAAAAAATGATATATTATAATTCAAATATTAAAAAATCCGAAAATAAAATAATTAAAATAAAAATCTAAATCATGTTTATGACTATGAGTAGATGTAGATCTATCATCTACACACTATTAATAAGCCATTAAGCCTTTGGCATCACAAATATCCTAACAAGTAACAACAATTATTTTTTGGAAAACAAAAATTAATAAAATCATTTTCAAAATACTAAATCTAAAGATCTAACATAATTGTATGTAGATCAATTATTTACACACCATACAATGATCATGAATCATTAAAAGAACATATTTATGATGAAATCACCAAAAAATGATATATTATAATTCAAATATTAAAAAATCCGAAAATAAAAAAAATTGAAAAAAAAGTTCAAAATCATGTGTATGAGTAGATCTAGCATGAAAGTATGTAGATCTAACTTCTAAATGAAGAAAACAACACAAGTGACAAACCTCTATGCTTCATCTATAAAAAAAAAATAATAATAATAAAATATTTTAAGTTGATTTTCTCTTACCTTAGATAATATTTTCTTCAAAAAATAGAAGTGAGATTTGAAATTATGCAAGAGAGATGTGTGATGGAATGTGGCTGATGCTATGAGTAGTAAGGAGATGAAAAGAGAGGAGAAGAAGATAAAGATGGAGGAAAAAATGAAAAAATTAGGGTTTTCACCCTTTTTGACATATTTCGGCTGATATTTCAAAATATCGGCCGAGATATCGGTTCCACCGAGATGAACACAATCTCGGCCGATATGGGCCAAGATTTTGGCGATTTTTACTGATACCGATATCTCATTGAGATATCGGTTCGGTATCAGCCGATACCGGTTCATATCGGCCGATTTTTTAATCCATGCTTTGAACCCTTCCCTTCCCTACTGTTGTCGTTCAAATTCAATTTTGTGGTTTCAAGTCTCAAGATGTCTCACACGTTAAAAGAACCACGTCGTCTTTGACCCGTAACTAGTGCAATAGGCATATGCCCACTATTGGCCATGATAATAAAATATTTAGAATTTTAAATAAAAATATTTATAAATATTTAAATAATTTATAAATAAATAGTAACATATAATTCATAATTAAAATATAATTAAAATTTAGAGGAATTTACGGAAAAAAACGCATAGATGGACACTACACAGGTAAGGGCCCAGTAAACTCTTATTAACAAAAGGTCTCCCTTTGGCTCCTTTCGTCCTCTTTTTTTTTTGGATGGTCGTATCTACTAAAAGGCGAACATGCCATTTTTCCCTTGCCTATCGACCAGCACTGCATTCCTCCTTTTCCTTTCCCCTTGTTGTTGTCGACACCCCCTCCCCGGAGGTCCCAACCAAAGTAGCTTTTGGTGCCATTTTTCTAAATTAAGGTGGTTCACATGGAGGTACGTCTTTCTCTCTCTTTTTTATGATGGGTTGTGGGCTATGAGATTTGGGTTGTTCTTATTTTTGCTGTTTTGATTTTGATGTCTTGACAATTTTGAGGGGTTGCACTATGTTTTGTATTCTCTTCGCTTGATGATGGACTGTTTATTCTTACTTTTTCAATTTTAGCTAGTTAAAATAACGACATCAATTTTGGGTTTAGGTTATGTAAATGGATCTCAGTACTACTATTTTCTACTTTCTCTGCATTTTATGAATCATGTTATTTTTGTGGGTTTTATTGTTTTGTTGAGTTCCTTCTTTCTTAATTTTTTGGCTTCTAGGCAAATAACATCGTTATAACTCTCTCACAATTGTATGTAGTGATGGTGGGATATATGTTGTGGGCATGTTGATTTTAGATCACTGAGATTCACAGCTCATGTTTTAGGGTAGATAATGCAATATAAAAGATGTTCGGAATTCTCCAGAGTACAGTTGCAGGAAAGAGACAAAACACAATAAAGAAAGGAAAAAAAAAAAGCAGACTTGTACAGGAAATTAGGCAGTTTCTCTTTAAAAGAGTTTACTAGGTTCATTCTTGCGTAGCATCCTTCTTTGGGGGGTTTTTTCTTTTTTTGTAAATCTCACTAAAATTTAACTTCAAAAATCAAGGTTTTAAAGGAAAAAATAAGTAAAATTATCTAATATTGCATGATATTGTAAGAATGACTCAATTACGTAGAATAACGAGTCAAAGAAAATGAAAAAGTTAAGAGAATAATTATGAATAATCTAACATGTGATGAAGAAGGAAACATATAAAAGAATAATTAATTTGAATAGTTGATGGTACGAAAGGAAGACTATATATATCTATTACTTGGTCCAACATCTTAAATTTATATATTTCATTGCTTCTTTGATTCAGCATATTTATTATTTAGTTAAATTAGTAAATGTAAATGATAATAATTTTTCTTGATAAATATGGAAACTCATGAGAGAAATTATAGGGATCTGATAGATTTTAGAGAAATATTAAAATAAAGAGTAGAAGTTTTAGGACCTTGATTATTTCTCTTTAATTTCTTTAAAAAATTTGGTTTTTACTTGAAAACGACATTTGCGTCGTTACCAAATATTTCAAGGGTCGTTTGATAGGAAGGCGATATTGGCCTTGAGAGCAACATAGGTTTTGAACGGTTGAGATTGACCAGCTTAAAGGTGACAGATACCATTTGTATGTTGAAGGGCTGAGATGTAAAGGATCACTAGAAAGGACAATTAGTTCCTACATGCAAACCGAATGTAAAGCTCCCCTCTGCGAGGGCCCACCTTTGATCCCATATGCAGCTAATTTAACACTCTCATCTAATATGATTTCGTACTCTTGGGCCTATTCACTACATTTGGATCAAACTATAAACAATTCTATGGTTTTAAGAAAACATAATAAGGGTCTTAAAAGCATTGGCTAGAATGATTTGAGGCTGCTGATCTTTTGCATGACCGCCCCTATTTATGAGGAAACCTTTCCATCTATCCCACTCTCTTCCATAGGAATCCATTCAATCGGGCCTTACCGTATGGGCCACGGTATGCCATCTGCTTGAAGATGAAGATCTTTCAAAAAAAAAAGAAGATTTTTTTCCACCATAGAACATGTGGTGACGCTACAAAATATGATTTTTTTTCTCCCATTCGGCCACAATATATATATTTTTTTCACCAGAGAACATGATTTTTAGTTTTCCTTTTTTTTGTTTTCCTTGTTTAAGGGCGAGGAGTACTCTTGTAATTAAGGATTTATTGTATATTATTGACTCTTTAAATGGACTATCAATTTCAGCTTTATCCTAAAGATTGAAGACATTCTACAGTGGATTAATTGAATAAACACAGACATTAATTCATTATCATGATCATCAAGAACTAGAAGATCGAGATCAACTGCCTTTTCCCCTTGTTTTGGAGTGAGTTTTTCGTTTCTTTGCTTCTTTTTTTTCTTTCTTGTTTTGGTATGCAACCATCGAGCACCCAACTGCAACCCATCGCTGTAGGTGAGATTTTATGTTTAGTTGAAGGTTTTGAAGTTTTGATTTTGATAGGGCACAGCTTAGAAGGAACGCGGGAAGGAAAAAAAAAAACTCTTAATCCTTTCAAGAATAAAGTATGAATTCTCACAATTTAACAATAACAAAAGGAAAAAAAAAATGAAAGAAACGCCAGAAGTTCTCACATCATAATAAATAACGAAATAAATTGTATCCAGGATTGAGATGATAACATACCTGATGCTTGGCAGTTGGAAGATTGAACAAGATAAAAGACTTGAGATTCTTCAGCAGATGGGGTAGTGATTTCCTATTGTCCTGTGCGTTATACAAGGACACTGAGAGATTGCTTATACAGCTAGAAGCCCATGCAACTACTAGTCTTGGGTCAATGCAAAGGTGACAGTGACCATTGGAATCTTGAAGGGCTGAGATGTATTGATCACAAACAACAAAGGACAATTTGCTCAAACGAGGGGACTGCATGTACAGCTCGGCACTCTATGAGAGCCACTTGGGCCCATATTTGATTAGTGCATCTCCCTTCACATAATTATCCCCCGTGATCTTGCACCTATCTAATTTCATGCTCAAGGTGCCCTTGCTTACCACCATTGGATTAAATTTTTAAAAAGTGTATGGCTGAAAGGCCATTGAAATTTAGAGTGTTAAATCAAGGGACTAGAAAAATTAAATGAGACTGATTTTGTACATGACCCTTATTCGTAAAGAAACATTTCCATCTATGCTGCTTCAAAAATTTAGAAATACATTCAAGTGGACCCCACAAGCTGGACCATATATCTTGGTCATATCATTAGTCGGCCAATTCTATGATAGATTACCCTTTTTTATAAGAGAGAAAGGTCGATGTGGGGTCCATTCCATATTCCATAATGCAAGGGAAAAAACCGGGGAAAATCATTAAAGTACGAGAAAGAAACTTATCTTTTGAAAAAAAAATTAAAATCAAGATTATAAATTGACCGTTTCATTTTAGGTGGTGCCCACTTGCCAACCCATTGTTAGCTCAATGGTGACATAGCTAAAAAAAATCGGGAGAGGGTTCGATCCCTTGACATAGCTAATGGTTATAGAATCTAACAGTGTGTGTGAGAGGGTGTTTGAGTTCTATACCAGAGGGAATAGGAGTAGTACATGTACTTTATACCACAAATGGTTAAAAATGAGTATCAAAGATAAATTTTAAAAAATAAGTATTAAATAATATTTATTTTTATTAAAATAGAGGAAGATGGAAAATGAAGAACTAAGGAGATAGCTAGTTACTCGTTTCCCATTTATTTTCCTTCGATCCTATTTTCATCAAAGGAAAAACTATTTAATACTCGTTTTTTAAAATAAACTTATAATTTTCTTCTTCTTTTTTTCAAACTCCTGATGGCATAAATCTTTTGCATTCGATTTCTGTATATTTTAATGTAAACAAATAGGACCTTAAGCATTTTGGATCGAGAGGTATTTAGTGATGGAAGTTCAGTGGTATTCTCAAGCAATCAAAATCCGTAAGATTTGGACCAAATGGGAAACGAATTATTCAAAAAACCCATAGTTTTTCGTAGAAAGGTCTTCTTTCTTGAAGAGTCTCCATTTAATTGATTGATTCTCTTCATCCGAGTTGGAATGAGAATCTTTAATGCCACAATTTGCATGAGTTACATCTCATTGAGATTTTATCACTAGGAAATAACATTTGTTGGCCCCATGCAAGGGCGTACCCGGGTGCAAGGGTGTGGGGTCTGAAAATAGTTAAAAAATAATAATTAATATGCATTTTTTTTTACATTTGGCCCTTTCCTTAATATTTCTTTTACATAAAACACCCCAAATTGAATTTTCTAAATTCGCCCTTTGGCCCCAGTCCCCATGCTTGGCATGTAGGGTCACTAGACATCCAACATAAAGGCCCTGCAAAAAACTTGGATGGCAGTAATTTTGTAATTATTCAACAAGGCAGAGGATTTTCATTTATTAAACACTATCACCTTGATAAGAAGGGAGTGTTCAACCCTCCCCTTCTGAATCTAACTCTGCGGTCCCATTCCCTGCCCTCCATCTCCATGACACTGGATTCCACTGAATTAAAAACAGGCTCCTTGAAGAACGTTAAGATTTGAAATTCCAACATGTAGAAACCTTGTAGGTGAAAATGCCTCTACTACAATTGTATTCCGCATCCAAGGTCGATATGTTCAATGGTGATGTTCTGGATACATCTTGATTTCGGAATGAGATCCCCTATTTGGACCAAATAGAGAAAACCTATTTGAACCAATCAATTGGTGACACATGAGAGGAGATGTCAAATCCCATCTCCGCCTATGAATAAGAAAAAATTATCTCCCCATGTGGCACCACCCTGTTTTGACCAAACAGGGAATCCGTTTCCATTGATTTCTTTTACTGGTATTATATATGTTTTTACCCATTGATTAATGTAAATACTTGTTTGCCTCTGATTAATGTAAATACTTGTTTGTCTCTTCTTAGCCAGGTGTGTACAGTCGATCTGCTAGCATTCTAAAAACATTATCTATTTGCCTTGTGCTTTTAGATATTGGCCCATCTGTGTAGGTATGTTAGCTAGTTTTGATCGTTATGGAGCTTAACAGAAAGTTCCATATGGGTCCTTTTTTGTAATCTAATGGTGGCATAGGCCTTCACCTGTATGGCATAGGCCTCTCAAAATCTATACATTTAGGACCACACAAGATGTATTGTCACTCTAGTCTTTTATGTATGTATTCCACTAAATTACTTGAAAGGCAGCAATCTGTCCAAAGGCAAGCAATCTTTTGCACTTCAGTAAATCACACCTTGTACAGAGAGGCTCCACACTCCAAATGGTGGGTGCTTTGAAAATCTCATAGATTGAAAGGTCTTAGCAATCTTTTTTTTTTTTAGACCATTCTTCTCCATCCAAATATTGTGAGCCAAAAATTAAGGTATGGAGTCAAATCTAAACGATATTTTGTTAGGAAAAGGAACAAAGACTGGTTGAAATTGAAAGCCGTCTAAAAGATGTTTTAGGGCTCACTCATCTTCACTTGGATCCACTGAAAGGGCAGTTAGATCATCAAATCATTGCCTGGCACCTGTTTGGCATTGGCCTCTGCTGAGAATCTATACATGTAGCAATACACAAGGTGTACTGTTACTCTAATAAGAAATGATCCAATGTTGCGGCTGTGAGGCCCCACCCCTTGTGGACCCTCAATTTGAATTTGAATACTATATTTTAGCCTAAGAGTATTTATTTATACTAATTATTGGGTTTAGTAAGGGTAGTTATGTATTTTCCTAAGTTTTAGTTAGATTAGTCTAATTGTGTTATTTGTAGAATTAATAAGGAGTCTTTTATAATTTCTAGAGTCAGTTAGTGAGTTAGAGGCCCTAGCTAGATATAAGTAAGTATTATAAGGGGGTCTCCACTTGAGAACATTCTAGAAACCTCACCTAAAGACCAAATTGGCCACAACCCTAGCCTTAATCCTAATCAAACTTAAAGGGTATTCTAGTCCCTAACCCAAACCCTAACCTACATATATATATATATATATATATACTACACCCATCCCATGCCATATGATGGCTAACACCTCTCATCTCGTTTCCATCTCTTTCCCTCTTCTTCCCTCATTTCCCTCGAATTCTCCCATCTCTTTCCCTCCCTCTCTAGAAACCCTAGATCTAGACTCCAAGAAGAAGAAGAAGACTATCTGCCACAATTCCAGCAGCAACTTATCATAAGGATCTTTATCTCTATCTTTCTAGTCTCTCATTTCTCTTCAAATCAAGGTATGAGCCCTTTCCCAGTTCAATTTCATTAGAAATCCCTCTTTCTCTCTCTAGATCTCCTTCCTTATAGCGATTCTCTTGTGGATGTGGGAATAGGAGTAGAGATCTCTTCTAGATCTGAGATTCTGGGCTGGTTTTGTGATTGGGAAGACTGGTCGTGCTGTCGCCGGCACCCAAATATAATAAAACCTTTTACTCCAAAAAATATATGTAGTATCGAGAGTAAGGATCGTTCCCACGGAGAGTGTTTAGTCAAATTTTATGCTATGTGATCAAAGATGGGGTTTTTTGATTATACTGAAAATAAATAAATAAATAAAAGCAAATAAAAAGCAATCAAATAACGAATTCAATCAAATGGGCAAGCATTGGTCAAAGTTAACATCCACCATCGGAAATTCAATACTGATCATTGATGCAAAAATAAATCAATTAACACTTTGAATATTCATCGTTGGAATCAAATTCCTATCTCCTTAATTAGTTAATTAGAAAACACGCGCTCTAATTAACCCTAATTACTAAACAACCCAAGACAAGCGCCAAAGATTTAATTTAGTAACAGCATGAAGAATAAGAGAGATCGATGAATCTAAACAACACAAGCACAAGCGGTTGCATTTAATTTAGCCAAGTGTTCTTCCTAATATCTAATAATTACTAACGCAGTAAATTATTAAATATCAGTTGCTTCACAAATTAGAGGGATCAAACAATTACGGATTTGATTTCTAATTTAGCATTAGATTGCACCGAAAAATAAACTAGTATGCATCCTAGCAATTAAACGAAACAATCATCATAAGAAATTAAACACAGAAGAACAACCCATATTCAAAGCATAAATTGAGCAATAAAAATAAATTAGATCTCACAGTATTTATTCCGAGGCTTCAGTCTCCTTCAACCAATTAAAGAAAATTAGCCACGCACGGCCATGCTAACTTGCAAAATAAAATAAACTAAATGGAAAAAGAATGGAAAAGGAATAGAGAAAGAGAACTACAGAGAAAGAAGAGAGAAAGAGAACTATAGAGAGAGAAAATTCGTTGGTGGAGACCGGAGAGTCCCTCGGTTCTGTACGTGTAGTGGTTATTTATAGATGGCAAGAGAGGAGAGAAATAAGGTGATGTGAGAGACCTCAGTTGTAAAAGAAATACAACTGTAGCCTTGTTTAATGTGGAATAGGAGAGAGAAAGATTAAATAAAATATTAAAACTTATTACAATCTTCTCTTAGATGATATCTTCCTATTCGGGCTTCTGTTGGACTCGACCCAAGAATTAAAGTTGCACCATTTTTCGTTCTGCACAATATGAGCCCAATATTGGATATGTTTCGACGAACTTCTGATTTCTTCAAATTTACCATAATGCCCTTCTGCTTGATTTTTCACCCATTTAGCATCAAATACGAGCACCTCTCTTGCAACTCAGATCTTGAGGCAGCTGATATCTCTCAAAACTCAAAACATGAAAGTTGTAGATCTTTTTCTTGGCGTTCCATAGCATCTTGAATCATCTCAATTGGAGCTCAGATGAGAGAGTTATGCCCAACTTGCGAAGCGATGTGAAAATTCATCTAAAATCACCCAATTAGCTTCTTTTTGCGTTTAGCCCTCCAATTGCATCCTAAATCAAAATATAAGAATAATGAGTACATTTAGGCATCAAATAGGTACAAAGGACTAAATATTAATGGAGAAAAATATAACATTTTTCATTCTTATCAAAGACCATAGGAGCTGGGATCTTCTTTTGGAGTTTGGATCTCTGTTTTCTCTTCCTATCTCTTGCAATCGAATTGAAGCAATCGCAATATGCTTACTTAATATAGAATGGATGTTTACTGTCTTTGATTCTGAGATTTTCTATTCAATTGATGTTAGAATTGTTAGATCTACCTTTGAGCTTGTTTTCATGGATGTTTGGCCATTGATGGATGGGTTGATCTCATTTGGAAGATCAATGGCCCATGGATTGGATGATTGGATGTATATTGGAGTGCTTTTCATGTTTCTGGATGTTTATGTGGTGTTTGGACGAGGTTGGATGGAATTGGGTGGAAATTGGAATAAAAAGGAAGAAATCCATAAATTCTGGAATTTGCAACAGGCCAGTGTACCAGTGCTGGCCGAGCTCAGTGCAAGACCGAGCTCAGTGCTGGCCAAGCTCAGTGCAGGACCGAGACCAGTGCTGGCCGAGCTCAGTGCAGGACCGAGCTCATTGCTGGCTGAGACCAGTGCTGGCCAAGCTCAGTGCAGGACCAAGACCAGTGCTGGCCGAGATCAGTGCATGGCCGAGACCAGTGCTGGCCGAGATCAGTGCATGGCCGAGGCCAGTGCTGGCCGAGACCAGTGCATGGCCGAGGCCAGTGCAGGACCGAGCTCAGTGCCAGGTAGACTGAGAATACTAGAATTTCAGGAAAAAGATGCTGGAACCTGGGACTCCCTTCAGCTAGAATCTCCAGTGTGCGCGGTCGACCGACCAGGTCAGGAGGTCGACCGAGCACACAGGAACTTCTAGAAAATCAGGCTTTGCCTGTAGGGTGTTTGTTTCTCTGATCCCAGTGCACCAGGTCGACGTCCCAGGCCAGGAGGTCGACCGAGCACACTGTGTACAGTAACCTTCCCAGATTTTGGTTTCTGATGTTGTGATCGTCCGTGGGCCCCATTGACCATCCAAAAAGACTTCTATCGATGTGCCAAGCACAAGTCAATGGTGTGGCTCAACCTTGACTCGTGAGGACCACCAAGTAAGGTCTAGGTTGTATAATTAACGACGATTCGGTACTTAAATGTTGTCAATGATGCCCGCAACTTATGGAGCACCAAATAAAGTATCATTTGGCATCTGAAACTCCATTTAGAGATCGAATTAACTGAGATGTGCCTGGACTTGAAAGTGGACCAATACTTAGGTTGGACTGTTGATATCTCCTGTTGATTCATATAGTTGGAGATTATTCTCATTATGTTATCACTGTCACTCTATTGTCCTTACTATTGCTCATACCTGTTAATTAAATGGAAAAATTGATGACTTGAACCTAGGACTACTTAGAGGTGACCTGATGACATGAATGGGTGAACACTAACCCGTGTCTGTGGCTAGGCGGGCCCTTTTATGGCCTAAGATTGGATGTTGAATACCCTAGGATGGAGAGGTTGTATTGTACTAGAATTATAACTCATTACAAATGAGAATGGACTGTGTATCATTGGAAATGGACCTGTTACCTCATATGGACTGTTATAGACCGGGCCATGTATTGGTGGGCCTCGGTATGGATCCAATATTGGACTTGGACCTGGATCATGATCCATGGAATGTATTGGGTACTTGGACCTCTAAGGGACTTTGTTAGGACCTTGTTCACGAAAGGCAAAGCCTAGGCAGACACAGACCTTTATTGATTCCTGAGTTGGTACAGACATTCACTCGGTTGTTCTAAGCTCAGCCTTTGGACTGATCATCACTGGTAGGAGCTACTGTGAGTGTTGAGCGAGCTATCATGATGAGCATTTTTATAGACAGATGATGTGCTACCGAGTCCGGTCTCTGAGTGATGAGTGTGGTGAGGATGTTGTTTGTGGGGCTTGTTATTCCCCAGCATTGGTGAGGTTTCCCCGCCGCGACTGTGTTCAGTATGGGAGGGCCGAGGCATAATATCCCGCGATATCCAACTTGTATAAATGTGCCACATTGTTTAGATTAGATATCTTATTTATTCTGATTCTAAATGCTTATCCCGCTCAACTGCCTAGAACCCATATTATTGTCACTCTCTTAACTTTATTACTGTTTCCACTCTTTTGATGCATTATCCTAAATTACTTGCATACTGTGACTTGCCAGATCTTTAGATCTGATCCATTCTTGGGGCTTAGGTCTTGACCCCGAGTACGAGGACGATGCGTTCGTGCTCGTAGAGGCACGCATAGCAAGAGACTATGGATGGGGACCGGCCGACCAAGAGGTCGAGCTGGAGGTTGGAGAGCCAGCACCTGGGGTTTGAGCGTCTATCTTTGTTTGGGTTTTGAGCGATTACTGTAGTGAGCTGGGTAGCGGTCAAATATGTAATAAATCATTGTTCTTATCAATTGACACTTTTAGACTTGACTTTAGTCCCGTTTATATTTGATATATCATGATACCTATTGCTTCCGCTTTACTTCTTATGCTTTCGCAATTTAACCATTGATATTATATTGTTCAAAAGTTTTAAATTGGAGCTCATTGCAGACCTACGATCTTGGAAGTTCTCGGATTTTTCGGGAAGTAGCGCGCCAACTTCGATGCCTTGACTGTTTTCTCGGTATACGGAATTGGGACATTACAGCGGCTACTATGGTGCTGATGGCAGCTAGGACCAGATTTAACATGTGGAGGATCCACCATCGTTGATTAACTTGTTCATATCACAAACCTCTCTATGCATGCATCGAAACTTACACAAATTTCATTCCTTGCCCAAACAATTAACATAACCAATAACCAACTATTCAGCCAAAACATTTAATTAACCTGGGTAAGTCTCTATCAACATGATAAAGCAGGATAGCTTTGGATTTTGGTTTTGAATAAGTGCTGTCTTGGTTTCTTGTATTTACAAATATGATACTGTGATTTCAGTATTTAGTCACATGCCCTTAACTTTCCTTTTTAGAGGAATTTACAAGAAAAGTCCCCTGTAGGACCTCATACGTCATCCCAGGACCCGTATCATGTTGGACACAGGAGGGGTCCTCATGCGGCCCTTTTAATTATTAGTTTTTATCATTTTGCGATATGGTCGATATCACCATCTTTGATGGCCGATATCGACCATTATGTCTGTCAGATTTTTTTTCAACATATAATTGTCTTATTTATTGAACACAACAGAATGGTCGAGATCGACCATAACGCGAAAAAATAAAAATAAAAGGATGAATCTGCAGGTCCACCTGCAGATCCTCCGCCCTCGCCTCTTCTCACTCCCTTTGGGTTTGCAAGTCCTTGGCCCCCATCCCCTCCCTCCCCCACTACCTCCAGGCCCTGCTCTCTTTCTCATTTCCACCTACAACCTCGCCTCCGTCTCCCCTCTACTCTTCTCCCTCCTCCTCTCCCTCCATGGTGATCATCCCTCCTCCAACGAAGACAACCCTATGCTTGCCTCCCTCCATTCCTTCGTGTCCTCCCTTTCCCTGCCTCCCTGGCCCTATCCACCGCATCCATAGCTCTGGAGTAGCACCAACAACCAAGAGAGAAAAACTCAATTTCTATTTTAGTTCTGCAAATCGAGAGCAACCACCATAAAATGGGTTATATCGACCATATCGCTAAATGATTATATATATATATATATATATATATATATATATAAAAGGAGGACCCCTCTCGTCTATACAGTGCTTTTGGGACCTCATAAGTGGTATAGGGTCCTATGGGGTTTTCACCAGTAAAATCCTCTTCTTTTTATTTTAATACTTTCTATATCCCCAAGAAGCAACTAAAGTTAGTTTTGGGCTGAATTTTTTTGAAAATGACAATTTGCTCAGATGGCCTGAGATCAACATAGGTATAGGACGGCTGAGATTGACCGGCTTAAAGGAGATAGGTACCATTTCTATGTTGAAGGGCTAAGATGTAAGGATCTCTAGTCACCAATAGAAATGACAATTTGCTCCACTGAGGGCCACCTTTGTCACTGTAGGCTGTAGCTACTTACACACTCTTAAGTCTTATCCCACATGCATGACCTAGCAGCTAGGACCGTGCCTAATTTCATAGCGATGGGACCACTACTCACTACTGTTGGCTCAGACTTCAAAAAATTGTATGGTCAAATAGCCATTAAAATTAAAGGGTATTAAAAGCAAGGGTTAGGATAATATGATGTAGCTGATTTTTGCATTTTAAGGGTATTAAAAGCAAGGATTAGGATAATATGATGTAGCTGATTTTTGCATAGCCCCATCCATAACCCTTTCCATCTATCCCACTGATGTTGCTGATTTTTGCATAACCCCATCCATAACCCTTTCCTTCTATCCCACCCCCTCGTAGCAGTCCGCTTGGAGGTGAAGATTTTTTCTCCACAAGAGAACATGTGGTGTCGGCCACAAAATATCGATAAGAAAAAAGTAGATGTGTTGCCATTCCGTACTTAATGATGAGACGAATATAGTAGAATCTTTAAATTATCAGTCCTGCTACATGGCCCGACTGGGGCCGGGCCAGGAATCGGTCCACCCCAGTCGGGCCGTTTAGATTTTTTCTTAAATTATATGAAAAATCCTTTTCTTCTTTTGCTGGAAAAATGTCTCCATCAGTAGGACTTACAGGACTCATGATAATCGTGAAAGTTTATTGGATGAAAATATAAGTTTAAGATACAATGCACTGAAAACTTAGTGCTTGCTACTCACATATCTGGGAATCTATCACGGGCCATATATAATGATAATTTGAACAATTCAAAATGGATGTCAACCCATCCAATGATATATACTAAAATTTCATTTCAATAGACGTCGATCTCACCATTCGATTGAGCACATCAATTTGATTTGGGAATTGATGTTTAATTTGGAAATTATTTAGTCACTTGAACTCTCAATCTTGCATCTTGGATTTCTTAATCCTAATCTAGGAGCGGTGATTATGGACTGAACCGGCCTTAGTCAGACCCGATCTAGCCCACTTTGAACTGAGCTTGAACCTTAGATTTTGGCACGTGGGCAAGTTTTAGATTTAGTGATTGAGAGCCTGAACTGCCGGCCTGGCCTGAATAAGATATATAATTTAGGAAAAAATTAGCCCTTTTAGAAATGAACCCAAAACCCAAAAAACATGATTCACTTGGGCTCTAGCTTAACCTTCTTCATGCGGGTTGAGTTTTTGCCGAGCTTGGATATTGGACAGCGTGCCCAAACTCGGGCCATGAACACCCCTATTATCAACCTTTCGTTTAAAATTTTGTCATTGGTTAAACTTGTGAAGTCATTTATGGAGAGGGCTACCTCATATGGATCCAACAAATTTAATGGGGCCCATTGATAGGATTTATCACTTAGAAATGGATCTTAGAAATTTTGGGGATCCGTTTGTGAGAAATTGTAATGGAAACATAAGTCTAATTAGTTTGGATGGAGTTTGATTTCTGTAGGAGCTATATCATTGGTCTGAACTATTAGTTACCTTTACCGACTATGCTATTTTATTTCATATAATAAAAATTATATATATTGGTGATAGCTAAAGGCCATCATGCTAGGTCGCACCTAAGACGGTGAGGGCTTGCTCTCACAGGAACATTTCTCTCACAAACCGAGCTACACAGCCCGACTGGGGGACGACCGAATTCGGGCCTCCCTTCTCTCACACACACATATATAAAGACAGATGGAGCGGTGTTATAAGGGGAGCAGATGGACTCATTTGAAGTAAGTCCGACCTGAGCCCAGTCCACTTTGGGCCAAGCCTGAGGCTTAAGTTTTATTATATGGGCCGGGATTGGATTCATTAGAAGAAAGCCCGAAGTCCATCCCGCCCGAATGAGAGACACCTTTGAAGCAAAAACCAACCTTTTTTTTAACCAGAATGAGTCGAACACTGGCACTTCCACACCCTATTGGCTAAGCTTGAACTTGGAATAGTTTATTTAACCTTTTTTTAAAACTAAAACTAATCCACCCAGGCTCAGGCTAAACCTATTTTAAATGTGTTGGGAATGTAAGTCGGCCTAGGGTCGGAATTGGGCTTATAGCTTAAAATCTGGGGTGGAAATTTAAAAGCACGCAATCCAATTTTATGTTTTGGCCCATATGTTTGTTAAGTATTGGGGAATTTAACATTGCTTGAAGGGACTACTTCTAAGTACTTCATAGCGATGTTTTTTGTGAGGCGGGACCCAATAAAATTCACAGGGTTTCCACCTTTAGCGACGTTCTTGATGCATGCTCTTGCAAGAGCAAGTCCGTGAGAGAAAAATTTTCCTACCTAGAGTGTCAAGTCCTTTTTCTTTTTCTTAAACTTAAACCCTTATTCAATAGTATTACATCTAATCTTTATTTATTTTAATTTTAATTTTTTATTAAAAAATTTACCGTGCTCTCAGCTACTGTGCTAGTCTAAAGTGATATTGGATCCAATCCATCTGCATCTAATGATGGAGTTTGGTGGGATCCAACAATTGACATGTAACAAGTAAAAAGAATGAATAATCTAAAGTATATTGGATCCCGTCCGGTCTCTAATGAGTAATGACACAAGTTTGGTGGGATCCTCAAGCAACCAAATGTGGAATTGGAAGTTGCCAAGTTCCAAAAATAAATTGTAAAAGAATTTCCAGCAACCAAATTCTATCGGGAAATTATAGAAAAAAAAAAAGAGTCCTGGGAACATTTACATTTTACAATAATATGACTTTAGTTCTAGTGGTGGACTGCTCAATAATATTATGTCTTTTGTCCAATTGGCATGGATTAATATGACTATCTAAGTCAGTAATAATTATAAATAAATAAATAAAGATGTCCCCACGCGTCTTTGACCTGAACAAAATATAACAAGATGATTTTATATAACTAGTGAGATGTACGTGCGCGGCATATAGATGTTATTGAGAGCCTCCGTATTAAAAGAGACATGTTTACTGTCATAAAAAAAATACAAATGTCTACTTCTTATTATACCTACTTGAGTTCATTAATGAACGGAACATAACTTCCATTCTACTGTGATGATCAAATACTTTCTGCACCAATTATTTAGAAACGAAAGTAAAAACACAAAAATACAGGCCTTGTAAAAATCCCATCATTCAAAGTTTCACATGTTCCTAGCGCTTAATTATATTCAACCTATAATTAAATGGCTCTCATAAGAAATTTAAAAGTTCCTATAAGCATTGATGAACATGACTGCTTGTGTCAAAACACCTTCCCCTTGGTAGAGCCTATAGAAGAATCTGCCATTTGACATGTTAATTCAATAACAATAGTTCCTAAACTAATTCAAAAGTTGTTTGAACAGGGAGTTCAAGCAAACACCTTGTATGGTCAAAGCAAGAAGCCCTTCCAAGCAAGGATTGACGACATCGCAAAGCCTTAATGCACAGAGGCCAATTGTAGAAACTATATCAACAATATATCTCCAATCTGGATCTTTAATGTAATCCTAGTAGAGCACTATAAAAATATGAGCATGAGTGTGTGTGGTGACGCATGCAATTATATGACTTCATGTGATTGAAGAATGTAAAGTCAGAGGAATATAGTGTCAAGCAAATGAGCAATAAAAGAAAGAAATGCAGGACCATATTAACAATATATGTGCTAATTAGAAACTTGACTACATAATCAAATAACTACATAACTAGCAACAAAGGCCCGTGCCCCAAAAAAACAATTGCTTCGTGATTCACAATTTTCTTATGAGTTGTGAAAAACGCCCATTCCCAACACGTGCAATAATTTAAAAAAAATGATCAAACCAAGAAAAAACTATCAAATGGATTTAGTCTGAAAAAAGGTAAAAATAGAGATCATGTAACTATTATTCAAAGTTATGTAAATGATGGTAATTCAATGCAATTCTGTTGATCTAAAAGAAATTTTTTTATCAATTAATGTCATGTAAGTTCTGCAGCAGTAAAAGTTGATGCAATATTTTGTTCTTCCAATTCTCTATAAGAAGTACTTTTTCCAACGTTTGCAGTGGTCCCATTATTCTGCCCTTGCAATTCTGTAGATAAAATAATAGAATAATTTAGAAAAATGAAATGATGAAATTTAAATTTGATTCATTAAACTATCTGTTAATCCTTATTTATCTCTATCTATAATAAACAACTTATATCTCTAATCATATACACTCTATCAATTTAGCAATCTAACAATTATCTCTCTATCTTTTCTATTATCAATCTCTATAAGAACTAAGAAGCATGTCAGGCTCCACAATGCAACTATATACAGCTATTCTTTGCTTTTGGGTCGACCCATGTGAATAAAAACAGCGTCTCCAATCTTGGACCGAGGCCCTAGGTCCCGGAAATTGAAGCTCGATCATCCTCTCTTCTCTTCCTTCATTTTTGCACGTATAGCTCTTTCATCAAACTAAATCGTCATGGTCATGATTTATAAATAAAAAGAGTTTTCACTCCAATCTTACCTCTGACAATTGATCAATCAACGCTAAAAACCATCTAATATGTAGTATTTATGAATAAAAGCTATAGAATAATTTTAAAAACATTGTATTTACTGATTAGGTCAATAATAATCTGAGAATGTTTCCCTTATTAAACTTTGTTATATTTTTAGTTAAGTTTGCCACAAAGTCAAAAAATAATTTTTAGTTTCTTTCTGTAACTAATCTAATGAAAAAAATCAGTTGTTAAATGAACAATGAGATACAAATCAAAACCAAAACTGAAACCTAAGGATCAAACCAATATAGAAAAATATCAATCATGCCCTACCAGAACATCAAACACATCTAGTTGGGCATCGAACGTGAGTAATTGATACTATCAAAACCACCAGAAACATCCGGAATAACACGAATGCAAGAAATATATTTTCATTTTTGGGTCCACGTTGTATAAACTTGAAAAGGAGTAGGTTTTAGGGGTAATCCCATTATAGCAGTACGTTAAAGCCCGTGCTAACATTTTAAATCATTTTAAAAATAATATGTTTTTCTATCCTTTATTACTTCACAGGTGGTTCTGTCCAATAATCAGTAACATCAAATTTCTCTTCTACCGTAGAATCACTAACATGGAATCAAAATCGAGAGTTAAAAATAGAAAAAAAAAGAGAGACTAACTTAATCAATATTAGAACATAATTGCACTTTCATAATAAAGAATAAAAAAGTCCCCAAATGCTACATATCGAGATGAACTTGCACTATTAATTTTCGACGGCCAATTTGCATGATCAATCCGATGGCCTCTCAGTTGGATTGGCTTTTTGAGCGGCTGAGATTTGTCACAGGGTGAGGCCAGGTTGTTCCATGCAGGGGTGGTGATGAGTTAGGCTAGTTGAGCACATGTGAGATTTACTCGGGTTGACATCTCATAATGCAATTACTTGGGCTCGGTCAGGTTCAGATTAGTCAAGCATCACCACCACCCGTCCCTGGGTGGTTTGGGTAATTCACATGTAAGTGAATTACCCAAAGTATTAAATATTGTACTATTGGATATACAGATTCTAGACCCAACTGGACCCAATCCTGGACCACCTTTATATGAGTGGGGCTCACCTTTCCATTACTTAACTTTTTTTTTTTTTTTTTTAAGAGAAGATCTAATAATCAAACAAGAAAACACAAGCAACGGCCAAAAAGAAGGCAAACACTAGCCCCACCATCCTAAAAACCGCCCACAGAAATTAACTCAAGTGATAGGGGTCCTAAGCCTACTGAAAGTTGAGACCTACTTAACTCCATTTGGCAAGATGGTGGGCCTCCATATTAAGTTTCCTAGGAATGTAAAAAGTTTTTACACACTAAAAAAAATAACTGCAAGTCTGGATATCTCTGATGACTGTGTGGATCCTCCAATAAGAAACTCCTCTAAAGCTTTTACAATTTCCAAAGCATCCATGCACAAAATAATTCTCGAAAGCCCACATCCTCTTACCGCCTTTAGTGCGAAAAGGTTGACCTCATTTCAGCCTCTTTAGCGGAGAAGGTTCTTATTCCTTGGCGGCACCTACAGTAACAAGAGAACCATTATTAAACACTGGAAAACCAAATGTTGACTGACCAGAAGAGGGGTTATAAGCTCCGTCACTAAACAAAATAGTTACATTCTCAAAATCTCATTCCCCATATTGAGAAAGATGGGTTAGAACATGAGACATAGATAGATATTCATCCATAGATGGGTGGCTATCCATTTTGGGCTGAATAATCATACTATTAGCAAGTGAAATAGCCCACATCAGACTTGGAGATCTGGCTTTGAATACATATTCGTTTCTCATCCTCCATATAGCCCATGATATCGCTATGGAAAAAGCTTGATATTCTAGATTAGTGAGCGAATGTTGTCCTACAAGCCCATCCTTGGACCACCATTTCCACCACTCATCTATATTATTATGAGAGGACTTGTCGGCCAAAGCACCAAAGTGTGATCCAAACCAAACAGGTCAAGCGAATTCACATTGCAACATGATGTGCTCCACAAACTCCTTTTTATTCTTACAAAGAGGGCAATTAGAAGGGAAATTGGGGTCCCCAATTCTTTATTTCAGAGTGGATCTCACTGGAATTGCTTTCTTTAGACATTTCCATCCAACCAATAAAACTCATGAAGTGAGGGGACGCTTCTAGTAAGATTTCCAACTTATATTTGGGTCTTTGTAATTAAACCCCCTTTTAAGGATGTATTTATAAGCTGATTTAGTAAAAAGATCTCCATTATCAGTAGCGGACCATATTCTCCTATCCTCCTCCTTAGAATGAGAGAGGAATATTTTTAAGATATCCTCCGTGTCTCTCTTTTCACTAAAGATGTTGTTGATCTTATGAAGATCCCAATTCCGATTGGAGTTCTGAAGATCCTTAACCATCAAGTCTGGTCTATTGACAGGAGAGAAGGGTTTCCTTAGGCCTTCCGCACAAGGAATCTAATTACATTTCCACACTAATATCTTATTCTCATTCACAATAATCCATCCAATATTATCATTAAAAAAACTCAAGCTTTCAACAAAACCTTTCCAAAACCATGAATTCCTCCCCCTACTTGAAGCCTCCCATATGTCTTTATTTGTGCAATATTTAGCTTTTAATATTTTAGTACAAAGAAGATTTGGTTTAGTTAGATAATTCCAACATGTTTTAGCCAGAAGAGCTATGTTGTTGCTGTCAGATTCCCTAATACCCAAACCCCCCTCTTCTATAGGTCTACATAATTCTTTCCATTTGAGTTTTGTGCAAATTTATATGAGTTCTGAAAAAAATCTCTCTGAGTTCTAGACAAATCTATCTGAGTTTTTGGCTAATTTATCTGATTTCTGAAACAAATTTATCTAAGTTCTGGACAAATCTAACAGAGTTTTTAGCAAATTTATTTGAGTTTTTGGCAATTTTTTCTGAAATTTGAAAATTTTGTTCATCTTAGTTTTGGAAAATGTATTTACATTTTTTTTAAAATTTATTTGGATCTTTTGAAATTTATTTATATTTTTTAAAATTTATTTGGATCTTTTGAAATTTATTTGAGACTTTTTAAATTGATTTTCATCTTTTGAAATTTATTTATATTTGTTGAAATTTACTTGGATCTTTTTAAATTTATTTGAGTCTTTTTAAATTTCTCTGCGTTCTTTTGAAATTTATTGCATTTTTTGAAATTATTGCATTTTTTGAAATTTATTTGCTATCTTTCGAATTTATTTTATTTTTTTTAATTTTATTTAAGTATTTTGAAATTTATTTTCGTCTTTTGAAATTTATTTACATTTTTTGAAATTTATTTGGATCTTTTGAAATTTATTTGGCTTATTAAATGGTAGTTGACCATTATTAATGACATATCCCACTAATCGTGAGATATGATTTTGAATAGTGGGATATGATTTTGAGAAAATGGTAAATTAGACATTTTAGGTCTTTAAATTTGAAAAAAATGACCTATCAAACTATGAAGAAAGACTGTATATTGTTTGCTTTAAAGTCATACTTTGCGGGACTTCCACTAAAGCCCCCATTATTTTTTTGAGGGCCTTCCTTATCTTGGTTGTCGCCTCCCATTGAATAGGATTGCTTGTACTAAAATGGGAAACAAAGGAGAGAGTTAATTGCTCCATTTAACGTTATGATTTTATTGATTTGCATGGCAGGCTAGGCATCAAAAGGTTGGGGAAAAACCACTTCTTTCAGTTTCTACATTTGTGCAGGTAAGAGATTCTCACCAAGGGAAAATAGTAGTAATATGTTTTGAGTTAACATAACTAGTGCTTTTGCTGTTTGTTGATGTTACCTCAAAGCCTAGTTGGTCTTTTAGCCATAACTATGATCTTTTTACTTCTGTTACCAGTTGTATTTGACACTGTTAGTTCTATTTGTATTCATCATTAATTATTGAATGGCTTAATTTTTGAGGAGCAGACCAGTGTATTCTCTTGTAGAATTCTTTGGTTGGATATGTACCACGAGATTATACTCCTTTGCATCTAAATTCCCCAGTTGCTATAGCTTGCTGATGAGAACATTTTTACTTGAAGAGAAAAAGTTGTTTCTTGGGGAGTCAGTGGTGAGAAGTAATCTAGAAGAAATACTTTTTACATTGTCCCTATAGTAAGGACTTCATAGGGATCCCGAGAGATGCATATTTACCTACCTCTTCCTGCTTACCTGTCATTTTGTGAGGTGTGGAATGTGATTATACTGGTATGGGTCATCTCATTTTTCGTTGAACAACTGAAAAGGATCCGGACCAAACAGGGGTTCCCACGTGGGGGGCGGAGAAGAGAAACCAGCTTTTCCTTTTTCTCCGCCCCCCACGTGGGGACCCCTGTTTGGTCCAAACAGGGATCCCAGGGGATCCTCTTCTGAAAAGGAGTGATGAAGTATCTGACCAGTATGGTCACAGAAAGTTTAGCCCCCCATGACAAAGGCAACACACAGGGATGAAACCTATCGAATTTGGATCAGAGGTTATAGGGTAGCTGGAACAATCCCAAATTATCAATAGGAGATCCGGATCTGGACTCTTACCTGATTGTGCCCAGTTTACAGAACCTTTACCAGATTTGAATTTGAATGAAATTACCCCCAGACAAGCACACAGAACCGAACAAAGGTGGACCCTGGCATGAATCGAAGGTTAAACACTTATATAATATACTTAATATACATATAATGCACTGTCATGACATCGGGCATTTGGTTCTTGGGGATGAAATCCATGTACCAAATGCCCCCAAACTTGGACCGATTTTTTTTTTCAAGGTCTGTGCAGTACTAGCATAAAATCTGCATGCAATTAGGTTAAACCTTGTCACTTATTTGAGCGTGCAGTGTAGAACTCTATAGCAATTAGCAACCACTTCAGATTTTGCAGGGCAATCAGCAGCGATTTAGACTTTTTAATTTGTTTCAATTCAGCCGAAATAGCTGAGTGTTCATTTATGTATGGAATCCGAAATGAAATGAACTATTAATTAGTGATGCAATGCGATCCAAGAAAAAGAGGCCCTACTAATGGGCCCCACCAAGGAACACTACAATGATTTGCATTCTTTAACTAATTTAGTAATTTTAGTAATTTGATGTAATCTCTGATTTGACTTAATCAGAGAGAAGTGATTTGATTTAATTAGAGATTTTAGGGAGTGATTTTATGAATCACTGAATAATTATAGTTTTCTCATTAGACCATTCCTCATTCCTCTGTTATAAATAGAGAGGGATGTTTGATTGTAAGCCCGCTATATTGATAATAAAATTGAGAAGTATTCTCATGAGTTCCTTTTGGGTATTCTCTCCTAATTGGCCTTTGGGCTTGAGTTGGAAGACTCCATCTCACCTTTGGAGGTATAGATCTTCAACGAGTTCGTGGCCGGGCTGCACCAATTAGTTGGCCATGATTTGGTCTGTTTCAGGATAAACAGATTGAAACAATTGAAGCCAATACATTGCTTTAAAAAAGCGCTTTCATGGTTTTTTTAAGATTATTTTTTCCTATTGTTTGTACTTCATATAAATTTTTATTTTTTCCACTGCATGTTTCAAAACAAAACACTGGATTAACCAAAATACAAAGTATTCCATTTTAGAGGCAAACCATTATGGCCTCCATGGAGAAATTGACAACTATTGTTTGTATAACAATCTCCGATTGTCTTTCAAATCAGCGCCCTTTCAGCAACAATCTTTTGAAAAATAATAGAAAAAGAGGGACGTCATGGAGAAGACCTGTAGCACAGTTGGAAGGTACTGCTCATTGTCGTTACCACAAATTTGTGGTTTGACTTTTGAGGCATGTTAACAAGTGAAAAAATGATAAAAGAAATAAAAGGAAGATTGAATGAAGGAGATGATGATGATGATAGAAGCAAGAAATGAACGCTCAATTTAAGAAAGGTGAAAATAATGGCCATATCAAAAGAGAATAAAATGTTTTGATGGAAAGCAACATGGATGCTGGACCATGGTATCACAGTGTATCGACCATTTATAAGATTGCCCATCATGGTCTCCTTTGAGTCCTTACTGCTCAAACCGAAGAGGGTTCGATTTTGAGGTCGGGTCAAGTCCATGGAGGACCCCGACTCAATTATTGTTCCCTGTACCTATACGGCTATACCCAGAATAAGTCATATATATGGTAATGGCAGATAGACCCAGCTCCAATTGACCCATGTGGACCCAGACTAACTCCAGGCATGTCTCGAAGCCCAAGCATTATGTATGAAATATAAGAGCAGGTCATCCATGCTCATTGAATCACTTGGTCTAAGAGGCCCACCTGCAAGCATACAATCAAGGTGGGCAGGGGTATGAAAGTTCTCCTTTTGACAATGGTAAGCTTTTGATATGGGAAGTACACTTCTCAGCAGGGTTGGATAAAAAATGGGTCTAGTTGACCATAGGTTTCTATAGGTTGAGACCCAACTAGTGCCCCCCTACGGTTCCTCCCCCCCCCGCCCCCCCGTTTTAGAAATAGGTTAGGTACTCCCAACCTGCACTCAATGCAGGTCGGCCCAATCGGACCTGTACAAACTCCATCCGTGTCGATTAACCCATTTTACACAGATGTTACCTCCAGAAGCTTGTCCCGCGTCTAATATATGTCAAATAAGGTTCAAAATCAAGCTCCATTAAAAGCAGAAAAAGCCCAATGCAAGTTCAGCTAATTCCACTAAATATAAACTATTCTTGGAATCAAAATAATAAATTACCAAGGTATATCCCGGCCTAAGCCTGACACGGGCTATAAAAAGTTAGGCCCGAGCCTGCCCATTTAATCAATCGGAACGGGCTGAACCGGGCTTTTCATAACTTTTGTGGGAATTAGAGGACTGATTAAATTAAATTAAATTACATGCATTTCTTACACAAGTCAGGCCGGGACGAGCCATGGGCTTGCTGTCACTTAATCCAAGGCCATCCTAAAGCGGGCTAGGCCCGGATCAGGCTCGGGCTGTTCCAGCCCATGATCACCCCTACAAAACCATTGAAGTGGTTTTAGAAATGCGTGTCAACCCTAACTAGACCCGTTTAAATGGGTTATTTAATTTTTGCTGGTTGGCCCAAACACAACTTGGTTAGTAAGTGGAGTGATCCGGTTTTGCTCACTCGTAGTTTTGAGGGGTCTCAAGGTTATTAACTCGTAGCTTGATTAAGTTTCGATGGGCAATTTACATGATCAATCCAATGGCCTCTCAGTTGGATTGGCTTTTCAAGTGGCTGAGATTTATCACAGGGTGGGGCCAGACTTTTCCATGCAGGGACGGTGATAAGTCAACCCAGGTTGAACACTTCGTGGGATTTACTCGGGTTGGCATCGCATAATGCAATTAGTCGAGCTGGGTGAGGTTCAGATGAGTCAAATATCGCCACCACCTGTCCCTGAAAGTATGATATATTGTACAATTGGGTATATAGATTCTATACCCAACTGGACCCAATCCTAGACCACCTTTCCATGAGTGGGGCTCACCTTTCAATTACATAGCTGTTGTTACACCTTTGACACCGATTGTGATGAGGATATGATGTAAAATCTTGCTCCAGTTAGTGAGACGACCACCATTGGATTGACAAAATCTTGAAGTAGTGGGTAAAACACAGTGATCAATTTAGCCATCGGCCTGTTGAAATTTACTTTTAATATTTTGATAAAAGTAAATACCGCGGGTATTAGAGGTATATCAACAATGATTAGGATTCTCAAAAGGTGGGCCCCACTTGAAACTTTTAAGGGTCCAATTTGAAACTATCAACTAGCATAAAAAGAGCTGGTTAAATTAGGTCTTAAAGTAAATGGCTCCCAATGTTTCCCAGGTCGTGTTTCATAGTATTACTTGATCAAATTGGTATAAAGCATTCATTGGATAGCCTGTGCCCATCATATTGGCCTTATGATATGCGTAAGGTTGAGTCTACTTGAGCTACCATCTAGGGGCCACAGGGGTTTTAACCGGCTTCTATCTGGGCCCGGAGAGAATAGTTTAGTCCAAAGGATTGGGAACCCTCCGTTAGCAAAAAAAATAAAATAAATAAATAAATAAATACATTAAAAATAGGGGCTACAAGGCCAAAAAAGAGAATGGTTGGTTAAAGTTAACCTGCCTCAGGTCTAAATCAAATTCGTGCATTTAAGGGCTACCTTTCGGAGATCTAAACTGTTCAAACAATGAGCCTCCTTATATTTGCACAGGTAGAACCATGGCCCATAAAAGAAATTACCGCTGAATTAGTGATTTTTTAATCCAAAATGTGAGATTAAATATCATAGTTGATAATTCTTAACAAGGAAATCAAATTTCCTTAATCTTTGATTATTATTATTATTATTTAAAATTGATATTTTTACAGTTTTCTAATATATTCAAAGAAAATTCCTAAATTTGAAAAATACTCTGCTGCAGTATTGATTTACATACAAATGCAATTCTATATAGTTCTTATCTGAGTCTAAACAAGTAGACAACTTGTGTGTTGACGGATTGAGCTGAGCAATCCTAGTCTTTATCTTGCAAGCAATTCTAGAACGCTGTTGAAACAGATTTTGTATTGCCCAAGTACTTTGATTAATATCATGTTTGAGGCAAAGGGCAATTTAATCCAATGGTTTAGTTATGGAAAGGTGAGGCCCACATTGTATATAATTTTCTAGCTGTTTTTAATAATTTAGATTCCTCATGTTCTCTTAAACACACAAGTGATTAACTTCAAGAATAAGAGATATCAGTGAACCCATATGAGATGTGCCAACGCATCTCATGTCCTCTAAAAAGTGCACAGGCAATTCCTTTTCATCAAACTGGGAGATCATCTTCAAGTAATACTGTCATATCGATTATAACTTAATTTTGAAAATTTTGTATCCAACCAATGCAACTTAGACCATCTTATTCGGTGATCTTAACTCTCGAACTCGCAAGTATACTCTCTAGCTCAAAAATAAACGACGATGTCGAGAACAAACTTTCAAGCTTGCAACTGAATGCTGTTTCAATTATTTTTGCATTCTAAATTGAGAAGACTGTTGAAAAGATCCATAATTTTGAAGCTAATTCTCATCAAATTGTAGTAACAGTAGAGAAAGTTCAAGACATTATTGCACTTGATAGAAGACACGAATTAATATGGGTTTGGGAGAACATCTATTCATTGTAATGAATTGTGCCGTGAATCTTTGTTCGGTTCTAGTCCTGTTTACCTCAAATGTTGGACACTTTAACAATGAAATATTGTTTTACATCTATGCAGCGTGTTTAAAGCTTATGATTGATCATTCAAACGTTAATTGAAACAAAACTTGCGAGTTCTCAATACTGATATCTTCAACTAGCAAAATATCTCTCTATGTAGTAATCAACACTTGGTTTGTAATTAAACTTTCAGAATATATCAGTCATATTCAATAACAGTATGGGAAATTGGTATACAAAGTACTCGTACAAATGGATAAGCCAAAGAATACAAGAATACATTTCCAAGGGGATTGCCTGCCATCCAGATTTGCACATTGAAGGACCATTTGATTAAAACAAATTAAAAATACAAAAAGTTTAAGCACGTCACACTATACACCATGACAGCTTCTGTGAGATCTTGTGTGCTAGTCACACTATACACCATGACAGCTTCTGTGAGATCTTGTGTGCTAGACTACTTTTAGCATGGTCCCAAAGACGAAATGCGTGGTCGCATATGCAACAACTGCTGACAAGGACACAGACGTCACAACTACCCACATGGTCCCAAGACGGCTTGTGCACAATCTTGTGCAGCTTCAATTTCAGTGTCAAACAGTCAGATAAATGTACCTGCCAAGCATCACATTTGCAGCCATATCAAAAGGGTACAGAAGGGTTCATGAGGAAATTCAGGTTGCTGTCAAGTTCATTGCACCAGTAGGTGCTTTTACTCATTTACACCATTGCCTCAATGCATCATTGGACCCCCCATCAGTTGTACAAGGTACAAACTACAAACATGCTCTTATCATAAAATCAATAGACAAATTCCTTCACACATTCAATCCTCGATCTATTTTCTCTAGTTAATGGAATACAATTAAATATAGGAGCTATGTAGAAAGAATGGATAGATTGGAATGGGAAAACATAATTCATGTACCCAACCCCAACGTACTTGGGACAAAACTCTGATGATGGTTATAATGATGATGATGTAGAAGAATATAGCTTCTATGGTGCCTTAATATTGACACAACATGAACTTCTCCACTCCCTTGAATTCATCACTGTTTCCTGTCCAGCATGAAATGTTTTTTGTTTTATGTCCATTCGATCAGAATAGAATTTACCTTGCTTTTGTGAGCATTGTTTCCTATTTGCAGTTTTTTGGCTTCATTAGTTTTGACCTTGAACGTGCTATCTTGGAAAAGGATGGATCCGGAAATCGTTTCAAACAAGTACCGGCACCATCATTGTCAAACCTACAACGTAAAATCAAAAGTTTTTTTGCATCTTCATATTTTCCAGGAAGAAAAATAAGAAATTCAATAGTTCTTGGTTGTCAAGTAAGAACAAACATGGCAGATGACAGCATTCTTCATAAGATTTGATAATAAACCTTGGAGCATCATTGTGGTAATAAAACATGGAGCATCACTATGCAGAACTAGGTGATTCTGTTTGATATGAATGTAAGGAAGCCAATATGAACCTGTAAAGCAACCATTCTGTATCAAAGAATTGATTTGTGCAATAGATAGAGCTTTCCAAAATTGTATCATGATAGGTTTCTGCCAAACCAAAGCCGAATTTCACAAGCCATTGGAGAATCGCCAAAAACAAAACCTAAACATCTCCAATTACCAAAACTTACCAAGGTGAGGTCATATTTGATTTAGCACTTACCAATGTTAGCATCCCATCCAAATAAATAAATGACCCTGTTTCTGATTTTGATTCCCAACTGTTGAGTACCTGTCAAATTTACTACCATCAAGAACCAACACAGCATGCATGTTCACCATCTCAAAACCCAAGCAGAATGGGTGTATCCACTGTCCTAAGTAGGACAATAAATAAAATATAAGGACGGGGAATTATAGGCCAGGAATATTCAAATGTCATCTTGAAACTGGATAGTCATGCTCATGAAATTATAGACAAACATAAAATGATTAAGACAACACGTAATATATATAACTATTCAACTTATATGATGAGACTAGTGAGAATAGATATAGCCTCCGCAATAAAAAAAACATAATGATCATTTATAATAAGAGTGGTATGAAAAGCACATGAGCAAAAAAGATGCCAGCATATAAGTTCTCAATTGACTTAAAAGACAAAATGTCCAACTGCAAAAGTAAGCGCTTGCAGTTACAGAATTTAAAGCAGTGAAGAACTGAAACTATTAACCACTATGACCTTTGATTCAATGAAGTTCTAATAGAATTCCACATCGCTCAAGATTCAAGAACTAGAAAAGCCCCACACTCATACTAACATAATTCTTTTTTTGAATGGTCATTCATACCAACATTCGTTTCTTAATATAGACTTGACAGAACTAAATAAAGCAGTAAACATCCTAGCTAAATCTGAAAAGACTTTTTTCGCTAGGAGATAAGGGCCTGTTTGGAAGCATGACACACGTTAAATTGCAATGCAAGTGCAAGACAAAATAAGAATCTATAAACATGTATGGAAGTACGAATCAACTTCAACACATACCAAACCAACAACTTGAAGCAAAGGCATACATAATTTTGTTATGTGGCTGCTGCTTCTTTGTAATTTTGGTAGACAGTGGCTAGCTACTTCAAGGGTAGCCAATCTCCTTAGTCAGTTTGAGTAACACAAGGAAAACAAATGCATTATCCATAAAGAAAAAAATACAGACATTAAATATACCATCCATCACTTCCTACAAGTTAGCAACAGCCCATGACTCTTCACACCACCAGTAACAGCAGTAGCCAATATGTTGGCAACAGGCCAAACCGCTCACCCACTAATAACTGCACAAACACAAACACGGAAAAATCACACCGTAACTCCATAACAAACAGAATCACAACTTTCCTAACCAAATAGAACAACAACAGAACGTGGATCAAGCACTGGTGGTACTAAAAAAAAAAATTCCTCTTGCATATACAAAACCAACAACTTATTCACGTTCCCATGTGCTTTGTATGTGTCCAAACCAGAGAAGATATGCAAAAAAATGTCACAATGCAACTTTTATAAATAAAATAGTAAAAATACAAATCCTATCCATGTGATTGGGAAACAACAAAGTTTAAATAGTCATAGTATCCTATAAATGGTAATCCTTATCTATGACAAATGAAAACGACACATTCAGTCATGTTGCAAGAGAAAACTATTTCTCAAAGTCATACTGATGGGGAGATATTTACACTCAATATCATCTGAACAAATCTTCTTTTCTTTTTTCTGTCTTTTTTTTTTTTTAACAGAACTCATTTCCTATACAACATGTTGTAGATAGAATAGAACAAGGCCCTACAAAGGCAACCTTTATCATATAGACTTCTATTTTTTTATGCACATATATTTCACCCTAAGATGTGAACAAGATGGCTCAAGTCCACCACAGACATATTGGTCATAACAAAACCACTTCACGCATAAAAGGAAGACCAGATGGCATCCAAACTGTACTTTAAACAAGAGGCCTTTCCAATTTGGTTGAAAATTGAAATACCATATAGAAGGGCAACAAGGCTCCACCAATTATTTCTCCAGACATTTTAGTTGAATAGGAACTTGGTTTTGCACAACTATTTCCTAAATTAAAAATTAAAAAAAATAATAGCAATGACAATAATAATAAAAATAGAAAAAGAAGAACAAAAACCTCTCTATGAAAGAGTGATGGTGCTGTGAACTTACATTTTGTAAATTGGTCCACTCGAGCTCATCTTACAAATAGTCTATGCAAGTCGAAAGTCCAACCAAATAGGCTCCTTCATTCATTATACAAACACTTGCACACACATAAAGAAATAGATCAGGTTTCTTGCATTCGGACGGGATATATTTAAAACATAATATAAACCATGATAAACTTCTTGAGCAAATTTATTGTCAAAGAAAAATTCCATGTGAATGTGATTTCATATAGACTGAGTGATTGCATAACCTTATAGACGAATCGAAATTGAGCATGAGAAATTAAGGGGAAATTTCAGATGCAAGCATACAAACAATAGGAAACATTTGAAAAAAAGGCTTAGAAGATCAAGCAATAACTTTATTTGGAGTGAGAATTATAGTTTCTAAACTTACAACAGAGATGTAACAGAATGCTCACTCAAGGGGACAAAAATCTTTCAAGAAAGATGAACTGGTTGAGACATTTCATCAACCACTTTGTGGGCACATGAGATCGAGTTCAATCTTAGCCAACAAAGAGAAAAAAAGATGTGGGGGGTTTTTTGTGTTCAATCTCTATCCCTTTTTGGGCTTGCATATCATTCAACAAAGGGAGACCATCATCTCTTTCTTTGAGTTTTTAAGTCACCCTCCGGACTGAGTCTGGGCCTGTGTTCTAAGCACCCCATTAATGAAAAAGGCCCAAATAAAAAAAAAAAAAAAAAAAAAAAAAAAAAAAAAAAAAAAAACAGTGCATAAATCAAAGGAAGTATTGCAGACGAAGAAGACGAGAGAAGTGAAACAATTTAAGAAATGTAAGGAGATTTTTACCTGTTTGATCCAGCTGATGACTGTCTTGTTCCGTTGTTCGTGTGCTTATTTACGTCTTGGTCAATAGTGATATGAAAAACTGCAGACGATGAAGAGAAATGATTAGGTGGTTGCAGAGATTAGGGAACACAGAACCGAAATGGCTTTGAAATTTCAATTTAGAGACCAAATGGAAATGTTGCATTTACCATTTCCTCTGGTTTCCACGCTTGTATGATCCAAAGCCAAGGTAGGCAGCGACACTTTTTCATCATCTACCATCTCGATTAAGAGAAAAAAGGTTGGAGTCGTTGCTTGATGTCATTGTCTTCCCACTCCAATGCTTCCCACCATGAACTAGAGCCTATAATCTTCTTTAGTGCAGGTGCTACAATATTGGTGCCATTGGAGAGGAAGGAGAGACTCTGCAACTTGGGACATCCACCAATATAAATAGTTTCTAGTGATGGCCATTCGAAATTAGAAAACCCTCGGCAAATGCTAACCAATTCCGGAAGATTCGAGAGATAAATATCCTTGATATTAGGGAGGATGAGTCTATCATTATTATAACTTATAACATTATGGGTATGGCTTGCGACAGACATTGATATCTCATCCTCCTCTTCAATTTCTATTATCTCGTCCATCATCCAACAATCGTAGACCCAAAGGAATTTTAAACTGCAGAGTTGTCGAATAAAACCCAATTGGAAAACCTTCTTCAAGTTTTTACAACCAGATAATATTAGACGTGTTAGTTTGGAGAGGCTTCCGGGCACCAGTGGACCATCGCATAAGCTCCTCAACTCAGGAAGATTCCAAATCTGAAGCGTCTCCAAGATGGGCAGCACTGCACAAGCCTCCTGCTGCTCATCTCCATCAAAGAGAGTTTCCATCTTTTCACAGTATTGGACCAAACATTCTTTTAGCTCATTCACGTTTGCCAGGCCCACCTCTGATAGCTTTCTTGCGGTGCGATGATCGTTGAGATGAAACAAGGAAGAATGAGCAAGAGTCTCCATAATGGCAGCATGTGACGTCCCAAAACCACCGTTATATATCAAACATCTTTCCTGTTTATGATTTGGATCGAAAACAGAAAATCCATCCCTTATCTGAGTGCCAACCCGAAACCGGAATCTCCTAAACCAGGAGGTTGCTTTCACCGATTTGCTATGACGTAAAAAATGCTCGAGACACTCCACTTTTGGAAAGTATGCATCGAGATAAGTAAGATGTTCCAACCTGCATAATTCCTCAACCACGACTTCCATGCTTTCATCATCCCACTGTTCCTCGTCAAGACAATAACCAGAATTATCATGATACGAATCATACACATACAAGCTCAGTTCTTCTAAATACGGAAGCTTTGGAATTATTCCAGTTGGAACTCTTAACTTCATGTTCCATTCTTTAGGGTTCAACCAAATATGCCAACGCTCACATTTTTTAAAACCCACTATCAAACGTTTCAAACAAGTTAGTTTCTCAACCTCTCTAGGCAGATATTTAATTGTTGTGCAGCCTCCCAAATGAAGCACCTTCAGTTGCGTGAGCGCTCCTACTTCGGATGGAAGTTCTTCTAAATAATAACAATCTTTCAAATAGAGACCGCGGAGATTAACCAAGTTCCACAAGGAAGACGGCAAAGACCTTATTTTTGTCCGACTCAAGTCTAGAATACACAAACAAGTTAGTTTCTCAGCCTCTCTAGGCAGATATTTAATTGTTGCGGAGCCTCCCAAATGAAGCACCTTCAGTTGCGTGAGCGCTCCTACTTCGGATGGAAGTTCTTTTAAATGATAACAACCTTTCAAATAGAGACCGCGGAGATTAACCAAGTTGCACAAGGAAGAAGGCAACGACTTTATTGCTGTCTGACTCAAGTCTAGAATACATAGAGAATGCATACATTCAAAGAAGGGATTGGGGATCATTGTTAGCCAATAATTATTTTGCAACAATAATGTGGACAAAGTGCTACAGTTCGGCCTCTCCAACAAACGTACCAAACTACAACCCATTAATGATATCTTTTGTGCTTGCAACCATTCCTTCTCCTCTGGTGGATGCTTTACATGCTTACCAGTTTTTACTAAGAACCTTGAAGCTTCTTTCAATGCAAAATCCCTTATAATGTCATGCATTTTGACATGTTCTTCATTATCACCCCTCTCCAACAATGACGCATCAACAAGATTCATTACCATGTTGTGACCCTCATCCCGTGCCTCTTCAATGCTATCAACTCCTTGAATGTAGCCCTCCAACCAGCAATACTCTGCCAATCCAGCTATCAATATTTGAGAGTCTTCCGGGTACAATGAGCAGTATAAAAATAAGTTCCTTTCAGAATCTTCGGATAACCTATCATAACTGATTCTCAAGCAGGAGAACACTTTCTTTTCCATGTCTTTGATCGAAGACGTAATTGGTAATTTCAGTTTCCGTAGCGTATTCCTCCACCTACAAACATCACTATTCTTTCTCAATGATGAACCAATTACTAGGATAGCAAGTGGTAAACCACCACACTTTTTAACGATATCTCTAGCAATTGGTTCAATACAAGGAGACATGGCAACATCTCCAACTTTTTCATTGAATAGCCTCCATGCCTCCTCTTCGGATAGTCTCTCCATTTGTATTTCCTTATCTGTCTCCATCTGCTGACATATGCCAAAGTCTCGAGTGGTCAATAAGACCTTACACCCATTATCTTGATTTAGAATTGGGATCCCAACATTAGGCAAATCTATTCTTTCCCAAATATCATCTAATATCAACAAGAACTTCTTCCCACTTAGATGGCGGTATATGTTTGCTCTGAGCCGATCTTCAGACAAATCTATTGCTTTACATTTTAGACGTTCTGCAATATCATTTTGCACTTTTCTTTGACTTCCTTCTCCTGAGACAGTTACCCAGATGATGACGTCAAACAAGCGGGATTCTTCTAGTCGATTGTTCAACAATTTCAAAGTTCTTGTCTTGCCAATGCCACCCATTCCCCAAATTCCAATCTTGCGGAATCTGACATCTTCTATAAGCCCTAGTATCTTCTGCAATCTAGGCTCGGAGTCGGTTAATGAATTAATTTCTACAATTTGTGGCTCAACTTTCTCCAATGGTGCATTAGAAAACTCTTTTCCCTCTAACTTTCGTTTTTTCATTTTCTTTTCGGGATTTGTATTGTCACCAATTTGCTTACCAAGAATTTCATGTAGGAGCTTCCCAGTTTCTTTGGTATCCATGCCTGTTAAGAAACTAAAAGACAATTAGGAAAAGATGAACAATAGCATTAATACCATCCAGATTATGTAATACTCGCAAACACATGTAACGGTTTGGATATTCAAAATGAAAAGTGTCAAGCAACTGTGAAAGAAATAGTTCTTGATATGAAGATTTTGCTATATATATTGAAATTCCCAAACGAGTGATGTTGCTATCTAGATATATGTGTCCCTTTTAATATTACAATAATGACGCCTAGACTTTATCTTTATATACAAGTAATACAATCCGTCAACCACCTTAATCGACGGTCAAACCTATCTTTTTACGTCAAATTCAACTAGCATATTTATAAAAGACAAAAATGTTGTTACCTTATACCTCTTTGCAGTAGACAGTGTTTGAAATTAAAATAACTTTAACCAAAATGTTTTACAATATTCACCTTGATCTAAATTGAGTTAGCATGGTATTCTTACCATAGTTTCTTTTTCAAGGATTATTTTTTGGTAAAAGTTTCCTTTTCAAGGTTAAAGTTCATAAATTACAGTACTGCAGGGGGTAATTTTTGTCCTCTAAGTAGGCTTCAATATGAGTATAGTCAGGTCGAATTGTGTTGAGGCCAATGTGAGCTTGACTCAACCATACACAATCTCAGCACAACTAGAATACAAACCTGACTTTTAAACTGACCTCTCAGCCCGAGCAATAACCAAAGTTCAGTAGTTGCTGTAAACTGACTCAATCAACCCTCATATATTTTATTCCCTACCAAAAACCCTTGAGCCCAAGACCCCTAGCTTCATGGATTATAGGCATAAACCCGAAGCCCACAACCAAATCACTGTACTAATAAAACAAAAATCCAAAAACAAAAAAGGATGAACAGAAACCAACATATTAAATAGAAGAGTCACTTAGTTTTAAGAAAATAGATGGAGAAAAATGTGAGGCCCACCATTGAAATAATCATACATGTGAGGCCTACAACCAAATCTTAAGGCCCACTATGATTGACTTTATTGTGAGACCGTAGTCAATATAAGTGATTTCTAAGTCTAAATGAGCTGTCAGAATGTTTTAAAATATTCTATCACAAATTTCTACGAATTTTAAATGATATTCTATCACAATTTTTGAAAATTTTAAATGATATATAATTGCATATACAACGCTTTCAAGGAATTCATTAATTCAAAAATATAGAGAGCTAAAAATTTGAATGATACTTGAATCTATGGGTGTGGTTAGAGATCAAGATCCTCAAGTATATCAACCACTCTTTGTATGTGTGCTAGAGAAAAGAAACATTGATAGAAAACAGAAAATCTAGGATCAAGAATATATGAGGGTCAAAACCATTAATCCAGAGAGTATCAGAATTTGTTATCAGAATTTGTTTAAAATCAATTGCAAATCTCACCTTCAATTTTTTAAAAGCAAGATATTCTTTCAATGGGCACATCAAATTTTCAAATATTCTTATAGGTTTTTATTGATTTATTTAAGTGGATTTCATATTTTGTAATAATTGTTTAAATTGGTTTTTAATGTTTTGATTTGGTTCTGTCATGATTAAAATTTTAAAAAATAAAATAATGAGAAATTTACGCGACAAAATCACCCTTGATGGCCCCTAAATAAAAAAGGCGCCAATAGATATTTTGAAACTGGAGTGGTCTCCTGGGGTCATTCTCATTCTTTATATATATATATATATAATGGGAAACGGACGGTCCACACAGTTCCAAACGCCCACTGGGGCCCACCTTATGACCCATCCAAATTGACCACACATTCATAACCCCCTTATAGACACCGAATTCCATGAATTTGCAAGGATTCAGATGGACTAGACCGTTGGATTGATGGTCAAATTTTCTTGTTTGTTATAAAGCTATATATTAAACCTGTGGACCACGTATGAAGGGGTCAAAGGTATTAGATTGATTTCAGATTTGATATTTAGGTTGGCCCCACTTGGATCTTTCGGTACCCCCTCTATCCCATGACTAGTGGGGTGTATATATATATATATATATATATATATATACATATATCATTGCTCCTCTACACACTACAATGGGGGCGAAACCCATTTTTCCTTTTCAGAAAACAGCTCAATCCCCTTTTTTATTTCTTCCAATCTTGTAGGCCCCAAGTTCATCATCCAAATCTTGTCTATGCCTATGATGCACTGTTTATTTTTAGTAGAGTTTTTAAAGAAACTAGAAATCCTCTCTTCTTTCTCTTCCCACCTCATACATTATATATACACATCTCTTTTAAAAAAATGTAGTACAATGAATGACAATGAATGACTATTGAGAATTATGATATGATTGTTTGCAATAACACATCGTCATGTTTCAATATTTGAAACTTAATATGTAAATTAACTTGATTTTCATATCTGAAGCATAAAATAAAAAATGACCCAAATAATTATTAAATAGAAAGCAATAATTTTCCCTTTAAATCCAGGCGTGGAAGCACTTTAAAATATCCGTCAGTCTTTTTTTTTTCACGATAGGGGGGGGGGGGGGGATGTTCATGTGGAAAGAGAAAAGGCCACATAAATCCCTCACTGGCTCACCCTATGGTGAGGGATGAATGCACATAAACATTCCTCTCATATATATTTATATAAAGAATGGGTGCACACACATCGCAAAAACAACAACAACAACAAATAACAAATTTCATTTTATTAGTGGCTAGTTCAATTGGTAAGGGACATTAAAGTATTCCATTGGGAGCAGTTAGTTTATCCCCTGTTAGAATTAGTGGCGGAGGCTTTTTTTTCTTGTGGAGGGGCAAGTGATGGATGGCTGGTTGTATTTTTTAATCATTGATTTTCATTACATTTTAAAATATTTAATATTCAAAGAAAACTCCTAAATTTGAAAAATACTCTAAATATTCTTAAGACATAATATCTGAAAACTTTATTAAATAGGTTAGAATATGAACACAATACAGTTATTCAAATGAGACAAAACACTCACTATAATTATTTTAAATGAGAGAGAAATAGATTTCATTTAGTTGACCCAATATTGTGAGAACAAGTCTTTGCTGATGATGACGACACGACGGCTATAATGAATCCAAAATGCTTTAAAATAATGACTTTTTCTTCTTTTAGCATCGAGAGTTGTTTCTTACTCTATTCAAAGTAGTACCCATGCCGGATTGATCGAATGAAAACTAATTGACCCACCATGAATTAACAAATTTATTTATTGGTTATTTGTGACCATTTGATGGGCTCCAATGCAGGTGATTGAGAGAGAAACATTTAAAGTAATTCACCAAGTCATATAAGACCACAGGGTATAACTTGTATGTTAACGCAAAGTTAAAGAGTCCGAATCCTTTGAATGTCTTACTACAACACATGCATTCGTATACAAGTAATAAAAAAAAAGTACCTTGAAATTTCCCTTATCTGGGGAAGTTGTTTTCCAACCACCCCACAAGAATTTATTTTCCGAGGAATCGCAAAAATATTAGTATATTTTTACGTTTTTCCATGAAGGAAAAAGGCCACACTAAACGTGTATGTTCCTGTAGTGCAGAAAATCATTTCCACAATTCTCAATCTTTCCATGAAAAACCGGCTACACAAACGTGCACAAAATCTAGTGGGTAATGAACACACGCTCCCACCCCGAGTGTTATCTTGACCAATTAGAGTAAGACTGTTTTTTTTTTTTTTTTAATTTTCCCTTTTTAAGGGCGAGGAGGACTCTTGTAATCAAGGATTTATTGTATATTATGGACTATTGTAATGAAGTGTTAGTTGAAACTTTGTCCTAAAGTTTGAAGACACTCCACAGGTATTTTGATTAATCAACATTAATTCATGATGATCATCAATGAGAGATCTGTTTTTCTCCTTGTTTTATAGTAAAATTTTCATTTTCTTTCTCTATTTTTTTTTATTTTGGTACCCAAACAAGGACTTGGGGACCCATTAGAAGTCCCGACTATGGGGAAGAAAGCCTGAGGAAGGCTACCTAGAGATCGAGCCCTCGGCAATAAAGTGAGATGCAAGATGCCTAACCAACTAGGCAACCCCCGGCATGCGTGGATTTTTCTATTTAATTGAAGATTTTGAAGTTTTGAGTTGTCATAGGACACAACTTAGGAGGGTAAACTATGATTGAAGGAAAAAGAAAAAGAAAAAAAAAAAACTCTTAATCCCTTCAAAAGAAAAGTATGAGTTCTCACAATTTAACAATAACAAAAGGGGGAAAAAAAATGAAAGAAAAGTCAGAAGTTCTCACATCATAATACGTAATGAAATAAATTGTATCCAGGATTGAGATGATAACATGCCCGATGCTTGGCACTTGGCAGTAGGAAGATTGAAGAAGATGGGTGGTGATTTCCTCGTGTTGTGCGTTATACAAGGACACTGAGATTGTTCATATTGCTAGAGGTCAATGCAAGTCTTGGGTCAATGAAAGTCTTGGACGCTTGAGATTGAATGGCTTAAAGGGAACAGTGACCATTAGAATCTTGAAGGGCTGAGATGTATGGATCACTACAAAGGACAATTTGCTGCAGCGAACCTGAATTCAGGCTCAAGGTGCCCTTGCTTACCACCGTTGGATAAAATTTTTAAATAGTGTATGGCTGAAAGGCCATTAAAATTTAAGGGTGTTAATTCAAGGGACTAGAAAAATCAAATGAAGCTGATTTTGTACATGGCCCTTATCCGCAAAAAAACCTTTCCATCTATCCCTCTTCAAAAAATTAGGAATGCATTTAAGTTGGCCCACAATCTGGACCATTTATTCACTTTATGCCATCTCCTTGTTGGTGAAGATTTTTCTACCAGTGGACATATCAGACATCAGTAGTCAGCCAATTCTATGATACATTACCCTTTGTTTTTTATATGAGAGAAAGGTAGACGTGGGGTCCATTCTGTACTCCATAATGCCAAGGGAAAAAAAAGGAAAATCATTAAAGTAGGAGAAAGAACCTTATCTTTAGAAAAAAAAATATTAAAATCATGATTATAAATTGACCGTTTCGTTTTAGGTGGTGCCCACTTGCCAACCGAATGTTGGCTCAATGGTAAGCCTTTTTTTTTAGCCTGTTTTCTTACTAGTATTCTTGACAAAAGCAATACTAATCCAAATGGCTATTCTACCTCATGTTTGTATAAAATCCACACATCTAACCACAATTATTTTTAAAAGCAACTATAAAAAAAATTAGTGAAATCTATGACTTCTTGTTACTCAGCCAATTAGGGCTGTGTATAGCACGTGTCGGTGCGTGAGACCCACTAAAGCAAAAGGAAAAATAGAAGAAAAAGAAAAAATCTCATGTAACTGCATACCCTTTTAATATTACAATAATGACCCCTTTGACTTTATCTCTATATACAAGTAATACAATCGTTTAGACCCACTTGAGTATATCGGTCAACCACCTTAATCGACGGCCAAACCTATCTTTTTGTGTCAAATTCAAGTAGGATGTTTATAAATGACAAAAATATTGTTACCTTATACCTGTTTGCAGCAAACAGTGTCTGAAATTAAAATAAATTTAACCAAAATGTCTTACAATATTCACCTTGATCTAAATAGAGTTAGCATGGTATTCTTACCATAGTTTATTTTCCAAGGTTAAACTTCAGAAATTACAGTATTGAAGGGGGTGTTTTTTGTCCTCTAGGTACCCTTCAATATGAGTAGGATCAGGTCGGTTGGGTTGAGGCCAATGTGAGCCCAAACCCTACCCAATCCCAACACAACTTGAACCCAAACCTGACTTTTAAACCGACCTCTAAGCTCGAGCAACAATCCAGGTTCAATTGCTGTAACCCAACTCAATCAGCCCTCATATATTTTAACCCCTGCCAAAAACCCTTGAGCCCAATACCCTTGGCTTCATGGATAATAGGCAGAACCCGGGAAAAAACAAAAGCCGATGAACAGAAACAACATAAAAAATAGAACATTCACATAGTTTTAAGAAAATAGATGGGGAAAAAATGTGAGGCCCATATTGAAATAATCATACTGGCAAATCGAGTGGATCAGCTATAAAGTAACCTTAAAATTTTAATCTTATGGTCAGGCGGTAGTCAATATAAGCGATTTCTAAATTCTAAGTCTTTATGAGTTGTTTGGATTGTGAGGTGTGGCTTTTACTCACAGATTCGGGTGGTGAATTCATAACTTTCTATATTTTGTAATCACTAACGACCCTTTGGTCTATTTAAATTAGGGCTTGATCAAGAGGAATGGGCTAAATAAGAAACTGGGCAGTCAAGAAGGGCTCAAAACAGATTCCAATTCTTATATATGATAGTGGTTGTTTCCAATTGAGAAATCAGCCCCAATTTGCACAATTTATTTTGACCTTTTTAATTTCTTTTGACGGCTCTTAATGCCCTTTATTCCACGTCCCCCATCCATTTAACTCATGAAAACGTATTTCCTTTTTTTTTTTTTTAAAAGCATCAAAACAATTTTCTTTCGCTTATCTCCTCCTCAGTAACTGCTCTTCAACCATTCCCCTACTCACTTAATCTCACGTTTTTGCTCTCTTATTATTCTTCATCCTCCTCTCTCCTTCCTCCACAATAACTCCCCTCTTCAGAGGAAGCAGCCACCTACGTCTGTAAGTAAGATCCCGGGCGCTCCACCACTTACCTGGCACTCTATCCGAATGAGAATCAGTTTTCTCACCATACATAGAATCGACTCTTCCTTGAAGGCAAGCCTCATCTATGATGTCCATTAGTTCGCGAGAATGTGGAGATCGCGATCTGGGATAATGCGAAGAGAAATTCTCCCGTTTGACCATTTGTTGCCGTCATCGAAACCGTCATCTCCTTCATCGAGTTGTAATGTATATCAACTATATGTTATACCTTGATTGATTGGTTCTCCTGCTTTTATTCCCTTTAGATCTAGATTTTGTTTCTCTTTAAACATCTTAATCTCAATTGGTTATGAAGAACATGATGTCTACCCACCATTTGTTGTAATGTTATAATGAATAAAGGGCATTAAGAGCGGTCAAAAGAAATTGGGAAGGTCAAAATCAATGGTGCAAATTGGGGCTGATTTCTCAAATGGAAACAACCACTATCATATATAAGAATGGTTTTATGCACACCAACTATATGTTAAAATGCTTGAGTCAATTGTGATTGTCTTCATAAAATCATCATAGTATTTTTTTTTCCAGTTCACGCATCCATTATGTATGACAAGGACCTCACTTATTTTGGATTTTATCATTATGTATGACAAGGACCTCACTTATTCTATTGTATGGTGACAGTAACTATGGTGTGTTGAGGAGATATGGAAGTACAAATGCTACTATAATTTTATATATCAAGTGAAAGACCCCAAATGTTTCAACAGATTTATGTGATTTCCACAAAAATGCTTCTTTTTTATGTCCCACTCAAATGGAGCTGTTTAGTGCTTTTCCTTTGTATATTAGAGTGGGGGTTCTACAACTACTCAAACCAAGTGGGTGATCTTAATTTCTTTTTTCAATATTTTGCATTTGGTTTCTGAGTTACTTGAACATTGTTATTGAAGTATCCAAAGGTTTTCTCTTATTGGGGCTTTCGTTGATCTGGACATCCTTTTTTACATTGAACGTGAATCGGTGAATCATTATGTTGTTTCCTTCGTAACTATCAATTTGGATTGTATTCATTAAAATTAAAGGGTAGTTCAGATGCTTGAGCTTTTCTGAGCATGACTTTTCCACTATGCAGCCTCCCCATGCCATTTTTTTTCTTTTTCTTTCCCAATGTTTTAGGATCACTTGTACATGTCTCACGTATAGAAACAAAGCATGCGATACTTTGCAAAAACCTCTTGTATCTTAGAATTCATTGTCATGTATATACATAATGTATGCAGCGTTTCCATTTTTAGTAAATTTTTTACCACAACACAAACACACACGCACAACCACCCACACACGCACACAAAATATTTAAAAAGAAAAAAAGAGGGAAAAAAAAGAGGAAAAGAAAAGGACAAGTTGGTTGATTATTAAGGATATTTACTTAAAGATACTCAAAACAAAGCATACAAACATTAAGTAAAAGATTTTTGCGATATTAGAAAAAAATTAAAATAAGAGATCTACATCTTTCCATATATTGAAACCAAAGGTTACTGAAAAGAAAAGAAATGATGAGAATGGTTAGGAAAAGAAGCCTTTTAAACACCAATAACTTGATAAAAATTTGTACATAAAAAAAAGGAAAAAAATGAAAAAAAAATCTTTGAAAGAAGATAATATACCTAAAATGTAGATGGATTGGACTGATTGGTGTTCAAAACCTTTTACAAGACTCCCTAATTGAAACCCTAACCCGCATTTCCGAAATCATGACTAAAATAAATCATCCTCTATAATGATCTAATAAAAGAATAGCAACAAGAAAAATTTACAAAAAATACATAAGAATCATAGAAGTTATGATGTAATTCTGGTTTTAGAGAGCTTTTAAAGGTGAAAAAAAATGCATTTAAATCATTTAATTTGTTTTCATTTTGCATTCTAGATGCGGAGATGTATATAGAAATTATTTATAAGTGGACGAATTCTTATTTTCAATGAAAAATACAAATTCCTATTTTCACATCAAGGTACACAAAGTATTATTAAAGACAATCTAGAATGTCATTTCACATCATTGAAAATAATTTACCATTTGACCTATTTTTACTATCTCAATATAATTTAGACTAAATATTATTTAAAAATTAAATTATTTTTAATATTATAAAGCACAGGCGTATTTTGCTAATTATTCTTGATTTTAAAATATTTCAATTCATTGTCATTTAATTCGCTTTGATACATAATATAATTACTTATTCATGCATGTACCTACCAATTCGTCGTATTTGAGATACTACTCTTGATCAGACGCAGGTGCAGCTCCCCACCCTGAAGAGGTTGGGAGGGACAGGAGGAAACCGAAGAGGTTCCTCCAGGATTAGAAGAATGGCCAGGCAATGGCCCTATGTAGTCCAGTCTACAGAGAGCGACAGACTCATTCTTTTATGAGCTTAAATTGAGTGTGTGACTGACTCCTTTTTGTGTGGGTCACACCAATGAGATTAAAAGTTAGATGTGGATAACATTTTTGTAATAGAATGTAGGGTGAATTTGTAATCCATACTTTAGTTTGAATCTGTAATTATGTTGTGTATAAACTTGACACTTAACTTTAAATAGGACTATTCGATGAAATGATACATAGTGGCTTATTATTGAAATGCTCCCGCTATTAAATGTGATTTGACAGGTTAGTGAGCTAGACTCACAAGTGGAACAGTGGAATTTTCTCCTTTGTAATATTGTATTTGACTCTAGACAGGTATAATATTACGGGAGTACGGGTGCTACATCTCGGAGATTACCCTAGGCCAGAGTGATTCGGGACCGGGATGTGACAAGTAGCTTCAACATTCTTTTTCAAATGGGGATATGTGTATCATTTCTGAGTCCATCTACCACCACAATTTTCTTTAATTCCCGAATTGATGTACCTACTTGATATTCTTCAGTTCCCAAATTGTTGTTACCTCCAATATTTAGTTGAGTTCCTGAGATGATGGTACATCCATGACCGGTTGTGATATTCCCTTGGTGCATGGGGTTGTTCCCTCCCTTACCTTGCATGATATTGCTCCCTCCCGCACCATGCATGGTATTGCCCTGCAACATCAGCCATAAAATGGTTCGGTAATTGCAATATGAATCCATGGATAGTGTCTCTTTAGATAAATCTATTTAGAGTTTCCATATACCTCTTAAATTGATTTTAAATAATCCAAAGAGTCCAATTTAAAGAGAAGTTCCTATTATGATTCTATCTCTTTCAAACTTCTATAAAAAGTCTCCTTCCCAAAAAAATTTCTCCATAATCTAATTAAATCTTAGAAATTTTGAATTTAAACTTAAAGTCAAATTCTCAAGATATTGATCAATAGGCCACCAAAATGAATAGTTTGTATCAATTACAATTCAACTAAAATCATTTATTTAGACCACATCGATGTGGGCCCTACTTTTAGATTCGCATTCATTTGTGTGACCCAAAAGTTTCCAAATGCAATTTCTTAATTTGTGTGCCCCATCTAACCAATCCACTAATTCAAATTTAAACAAATAAAGGCCTGTAGATCTATAGATATATTTTTCTTATGGCTACTAGGTACTGAGCGAGAATTCTTCCGCGGAATTTGTATGTGATCTTCTTCTCTATTCTTTTCTATTTATTTTATCTGTGTCATAGTTTTTATTGTTAAATTCTTATATTTTTATTAGCTTCATTATTTCGTCTCTCAATCATATATTTTGCTTCTAGGTGATGTCATTTCTTATCATATGAGAATATATCAGATGGTATGGATTCGGAAAAAGGCCTTTTCACATTTGGATTTTACCAAGGTTGGTATAACTGATAGTCTTGAATTATATAGATTTTCCATATTGTCAATGGCCTTAGATAGTTGGTTCCTATTCGTATTCCTTATTTTGTTCAATTTGCAACTATGGATAGCCTTTCCATTCATTAAGATGATATTCTGCCCCTTTTACATTTTTTCCAAAAATTAATAATATTGTGTGCTTTTCAATTTTTTGTTTTCTGATTTAATCTTATTTAGAAAATCCTAATATATTTTTAAGTGAAAGTATTATTTAATTTTAGTTTGCATGGATTTTGTGGGTGCCACTCGAGGGATTAATCTTATTGGGCTAAAGACATAATAATAATAATAATAATAATAATAATAATAATTCTCATATATCTCCAAACCAATTGAATGGGCTCGTAAGATTAAATTATTTATTTATATATCAACCGTCATTGTTGGCTCAAGCTTAGCATGGGTGTCGTATTTTGCTTTCTCTTTGTATATAAACTTCTCTCTAAATTTTACTCTTTCAGAAAAGATATGGTTTCATTTTAGATAATGTATTCTCTTGTGAGCTTACGATGCCATTGAATTTCACATAATCTCATTTCTTCAATAATCATAAAACAACCAGGGTATCATGTAATTGGAAAGTAAAAAGATTTATATAACACGTGCTTACTAAAAAAAGAGTTTTAAGTAAAAATGTTGTTTATTTATTTATTTCTTATTTTTAGGTGAAAATATTCTTCTGATTTTCATAGACTTCCTTTTACTACCTTACAATCCCCACCCACCCACTCAAAAATTTTCATTTATAATCTTTACATTCCATTTCTCAATTTCTTTACTTACTTTGGGTAGAGATTCTAATTCTTTTATTCATGTAGAGCATGGTATCTTTTTTTTTTTTTATGGTTTTGAGTACTAGCATTTTAAACTTTTAAATTTGAAGTTTCGTTCTTTAATAGTGTGGTGTGAGGATCATATTATCACAATTTTGAAAATGACCACTTATATTTTTTAATATTTATTTCAAATTTGACATCTCAAAGTAATTCATACAACAACTATAAGTTTTTAATTATGAATTATATTGAACTCCAATTTTGTAGTTATTTTTTTTATTTCAATTTTAAAAGACCGAGACTCTCAATTTGGTTGATTTTGCTTTTAGCATTGAAATTGATTGCTTGATTTTACATGGAATTATGTAATGTTGGATTCAGGTTTATATCGACTTAAAATCAGCCAAAAAACTTAAATATATAGCATGTCACATATTTTAATAGCAGAGCTATTTTAATTCATATAATGAAATATTATATATATAGATATATGTATATGTATATATATATATATATATATATATATATAAGACACATGGTGCGGTCTTATCAAATTCATTGGTTCAATCTTCTTTTGCTCTTTTTTTTTAAGGTGGGCTTGTAGTTGTTTTAGACAAAACCACATATCTAATTTCTTTAAAGTTTTACACTTTTAAATTGTCTTCGTAACTTAAATAATAAAATTATAATATTATTATAAAAAACAATATGATAAATATCTTAATTTTATAATAATAATGATAATGATAATCCACAATAATACTATTTTTTTAATTTCAATATAATTTTATAGAATGCTTCACATATTTTATCTTTTTATCATTTTTTGAAAGTTTATAGAATTTTTTATTATATGAATTATATTGCCCGTGCTAAGCACGGGCATGTCTCGCTAGTATTAGTTATATATGTGTAGAATTAAAAGAGAAGCAAAAACAACACCCTAATGGCCTAATTGATCCATCCCATGAACCCCATTCAAGCGTTAAAAGGTCCAACTGCCCACAAATGTGCAGATAAACAGCTGGGCCTATAGATGCATACATGGTGCCCACAGCTCCTGTACTCCAAGTCATTTTATTTTTTTTGGGGAAAAAAAAAAAGTTGTGCTGCTGTGCACAGACCTCTTTCGTGTTTACTTCCTTCAGATTTTAGTTTCTTTCTATTTTTTTTTATTTTTAAGAGTAAGTATACATATGTTAATGAAGGTCAAATCCACTGTACCAATGGAGGGAGCACCTCAACTAAATCACAGGACAGGAAGAAGGCCCAAAATACAGGGAGAAGAAAGAAAGCCAAAAGGAAAACTATGAACCCACAAGACAAGTCAGCTATAACTAGGGCCTAGGGGAACTCTTTATGTTCAAGTTTTTTTTTTTTTTTTGGAAGGTCTAGGAAGATCCGTGTAATTAGGATTTTATAGTATTTTTATGCCTTAAGATTTTGTATGTCTTATGTATGCTTTGTAATGGAGGATCATTTTCTGCTTTGGATATTTTCTCCTATTTTGAATAACTGGGCTCTATCCCAAAGATTCAACATTTATTTTTTTGGTAAAAGATTCAACATCATTGTTAGTAGAATTAGCGATCATTGGTGAGAGCGTGGTTGGAAAACTCTCCGAGTCGACTCTTGACTCTCCCGAGCCATCTCATTTTGACGGAGAACCGAGTCAAATATAGGGAAGACTCAGCCGAGTCATCTCATCTTAATAAGTTATTTTTATTTTGAACTATTTGATTGATATATCTAATTTTGAACAATTAATGTTTATTTTTAAGTAATTATGCACTCGATTTGTAGTCAGTAACTCAAAATAAGGATGTCTGGAATGTAATTTGAAACTTTATTTATTCTTTTACAATCAATATTTGGACTAACAAATTATGCAATAATTTTTTTTTTTTCCCCTTATTATAGTACTTTTCTTGCATATATAAATTTATTGATTTACATTGATTATCATGAATAAATGTAAATAAAAGTGTATTTATATTTTTATAAGTAACAAATTCATTTTTAAATATTTTTAAAATTATTTTGAAAGAAACATGACTCTCCCGAGTCGGTTTTTTTTTCATTGGACGGGTCGAGTCCGAGTCACGAGTTTTCCAACCTTGGGTGAGAGATCCACTACTTCTCTCGTAGTTTTAGTGTTAATTTTCCTGTTGAGTTGCAGATTTTAGAGTTTTGGGCTGTCATATATGAATAAATTGATTTCAAAAATGGGAAAAGAAGAACATAATTCTGACATCATAATTAGTAACAAATAAAGAGATCTAAGAGATTTGATATAGTGGCAGTACCTGATCCATGCTTGGCAGCTGCAAAACATAATATTGAAGAAAATGGAGGTGAGATTAAGTGATCATGTTATTGTGAAAGGAAGCTGAGATTGCTTATATAGCTAGAGGTCAATGTTAAGTCTTGGATGGTTGAGGTTAACTAGGCACCTCGAAGGGCTAAGATGCAAGGATCATTAAAAAACATGTCTTGCCGGCCATAATAAAATGACTTTTTCCCTTCTTTCTAATAAACAAAGACCGAAAAAGAAAAGTAGTGGGTGGAGTCCATGTCATACTCCATAATGTGGTAATTAAATATCAAAAGGTCATTTTACATTATAAAAGAAACCCTTTCCTTTTGTCGAGAAAAATCATTAATTATAAACAAAGATCCTTTGGTTTTGTTGGATTGTCTAAATAAAGCCCTTTAAGTGTGAAATCAAGCGCTTTTTCCTTGAGGTTTCTAGTAAATCTTGGCGGCTATTAATTTTAAAGTGCCCTCGTTTTGTTTTACATGTTAGGTTTGTGTAAATCCACCATGTATTGATTGATTCTCCTTGATTATGGTACATATATAATACACTTATAGATGGGAGATAAGATTTACAACTCATCATTAAATCTTATCTCATTCTGTGTACAGAACGTGTCGCAATATAATTCAGCAGCGGTAAGAGCAGGGGACCTTTATTATGACTCAGTGCTGGATTTAGATACTGTTGGTTGTTTATCTATATAAGAAATGAGATCGGGCCTTTACCAAAAAGAAAAAATAAATGGGATTGGGTAACTCAGTAAAAAAGACAATTTTTTGACTGGTATGGTTGTCAAGGGAGCTTTTAGTTAAAAAAAAAACAAAAAACAAAAAACAAAACAGATTATTCAAGTAAAATAGAAACGATCACTATAATTAATTTAAATGAGAAAGTGAAACAGTATTCATAAAGTTGACCCAACATTATTGGGAAGGCTTTCACAACTATGATAAATTCAAGGGAAAATCTAAAAAATGTATAAAATTTTTGTCTCATTTTTAAGAGAGACATAAAGATTTGAATATTTCAAAAAAGTATAAATTTTTTTCACTATTCTTTGAATCAAGTCCTCTCCATAAAAAAAGTTTGAAGAAATGACAAGCGTACCCATCCCTTATGATGGGTTTTAGTCTATTGTTAACCCTTTTCCTACCAAAATCAACCATTTTTATTTGCTGAAGTGGGCCCCACTAGGTCATCTGGTTTGGACTTCATCATTTTTCTTAAATGATTTATTATAGAAAAGTTTTGAAAAATGATATAAGGGTATTTTTTCATTTCTCAAAACTGTGTTTTAGAGAGGACTTGATTAAAAGAAATATTAAAAACTTTTATACTCTTTTGAAATATTCAAGATTTTATGTACTTTTTTTGGAATAAGCCAAAAGTTAATACCTTACTGAAATTTTTCTTAAATGCAAATCGCTCAAAATAATTATTTTCTGTAGCACAAACCCATGCTTAGTAGCGCAGTATAGAAAAGTTAAGAGGAGGTAGGACTCTTTACTATTTTTCACTTTCTTTGGCAAGTTTTTTTCTCTTGTTAGGAGGAGGATGATTCTTGTAATCAGGGATTTAAAAAATGGTTAGATCAAGAGGATTGGGCCTAAATCAGAAACTGGACGGTCAAGATGGACTCAAAACATATTCCAATATTAGTTATAAATGTGCAGTATTAAAACAGATTATTCAAGCTTTAAGAGGGAGGTCCAACAACCCACAAATGTGCAGAGAAGCAGCTGGTCCTAGAGATGCAGACATGATCGTTTCAAAGCTTTTGTGTTTAGAGTTGCTAAAATAAAGTTGTGCTGCTGTTCACAGACCTCTTCCGTGTTTCCTTCCTTCAGGTTTTAATTCTTTTCTAATTTTTTTCTTGTTTAAGAGTAAGTATAAATATATGAACTAATGGCAAATCTACTGTACAAAATAGAGGGGAGCACCTCAACTAAAATCAAAAGACAGGAATAGGGACCAAAATATAGGGAGAGGAAAGAAAGACAAAAGGAAAACTATGAACCCCACAAGACCATTCAGCTATAACTAGTGGAACTCTTTTATGCTAAAGTTTTTTTTTTTTTGAAGGTCTAGGAAGATTCTTGTAATTATGGTTTTGTAGTATTTTTATGGTTTAAGATTTTGTAATCTGTGCTTTGTAATGGAGGATTTTTTCGGCTTTGGATATTTTCTCCTATTTTGAATAATTAGGTTCTATCCACAAGATTTAACATTCTTGTCGGTTGAATTAGCAATCAACACTGCTTTTCTCCTTGTTTTGGTGCTAATTTTTCTGTTTAGTTAAAGATTTTAGAGTTTTGGATTGTCATATATGGTAGCTAATTAGAAAGGTAAGTAATGAATAAATTAATTACAAAAATCGGAAGAAAAAAAGAGGTTCTTACATCATTATTGGTAACAAATAAAAAGATATAAGAGATTTGAGATAGTGGCAGTACCTGATCAATGTTCGGTAGCTGAAAAACAGAAGATTGAAGAAAATGGAGGTGAGATTTTAAGTGATCTTGTAATTGTGGATGAATAGTGAGATTGCTCATATAGCTAGAGGTCAATGGTCAGTGTTAGTTCTTGGACGGTTGAGATTTGACTAGGTACTTTAAAGGGCTAAGATGCATGAATCACTAAATTAAACTTGTCTTGTCGGCCATTAGATAATGATTTTTCCATTTTTCTAATAACAAATATTTAAAGAGAAAAGTAGTGGGGTGAAGTACATCAACATGTCATATAACTCCATAATGCAGTAATAAAAAAATAAAAATCAAAAGGTCATTTTTGCAATATAAAAGTAGCACTTTCCTTTTTTCGAGAATAATCATCATTAATTATAAAAGAGAACCTTTCGTTCTGTTGAATTGTTTAAAATAAAACCTCTAAGTGGTGGGATCAAGCGTTACTGGTTTCAAGTAAATCTTGGCGCCCCTATTTATTTTATAAAGAAAGAGTCTCTTTTTTTTTTTTTTAAAGGAAAGGCCTAATGTGATAAATTACATAGAAGGCCGTATTCTTTTGGGTGGGGCCCACTGAGATAATTGAAGGTGTGATGAAGCCATTTTATTTTATGTTTTTCAGATGGGAATATGGAGGAACCATTGGCATTCCTTTTCCCATTCCATGTGACTTCAAACTTGAAAGGCAGCAAAGACCATCACGTGATCTCTCCCATCCTCGACTGTCCCCTTTTTTTTTTTATTAAAAAAGATAAGAGGATTGATGTGACTTCTCTCTGTACTCATGATACAAGGAAGGAAAAGATAAATATAGTATTAATTTATTCTCTCTCACCTTGCAAGTAGTAGCACCACGCAAATCAAGATCTCCATCATCTCATCCCTATCACTTTCACTAGAGCATAGCCTGACATAGATGAATATATATTTTTCTTTCCAATGGCGGCATACTGAGTGTGGATTTATTCAACGGGAGCAGGCCATTGATCACTTACTCTGCACATTCATCAAGATAAGGATCACAAACAAATTAAATATAGTAATATAGTTCTTAATTAATGGTCGGTCATTTAAATTTATTTTTTTAGTTTTTTTTATTCATTTATTTAAATGGGTACTAGGGCAATAAGTGTTGAATTAAGTAAAATTAAAAAGTTAAATGGAATGAGTTTTTTCTACTTGGAGCATAGAATTAGGCTTTTTTTATTGGGATATAAAGTTGAATACATTCTTGAGAGAGGATCCTGGCCTAATTCTATTGTTGCAAATAGAAGAATATGTTAAAAAAAAAATTATAATCATAAGCTTGCTGGAGATGATATGTCAACTTTTATGGAATTTGATATTCAAATATTATTTGAAGAACATAAAACATCAAAAGAAATGTCCGATGCTATTTCTGTAACTTTTTCAAGTTCATCAAAAACCTACGTGCAAATGCGAAAAATATAATTTAAGTAACATGTTGGACTCTGAAAATATGTGGTTGAGCATATAAATAAAATGACAGTAATTGCAAAAGAGCTTACTATATACTATGGAGAATTCAATTCATAAGGGCCCTTTTTTTTTTTAAATTTGTGCCAGGAATTCACCATACTGGTAATTCCTAGACATGATGTGACATTCTGTTCCCTAAAATCTCTAAATGCCATGTTTCTTCTCTAGCATTTCCGAATTTCAGCCATATAAAATATGTTAAATGCCTTTTGGAAATCTAGGAATTCTAACTCCTTTGTATTTTGGTGGAAGCCTGGATGCCCAAGCCCAAATGAGTATCCAAGAATTCTACTGTGTCTGGAAATTCAGGTATTCCCCAAACATAAATTTCTTGAATTTCAGCAAAGAAACAGGCCTTAAGGGCACGTTTGTATAAAGGCAGCTTCCATAGAAAGATGAAATTGTCACATTAGCAAATTCTACCTCGAAAAATGTTTTCTGAGGAAGTTAGAAATTCATGTTTGGTGCAAAAAGCTTTACCTCGACAAATTGGTGTAGCTACGAATTTCTTAGTGAAAACTAATGGGTGGAGTGGGAACGAGAATGAGGAAATCCGTGTCAGTTTTCTATGGAAATGGACGTTGCATACCCCCCATAGGAAGTTTATTTTCTAGGCTTAGCTAGGAAAAAGCAAATGTGGCGAAAATGTAGTTTTGCAGAAAGCTGTCGCACCAAACACAGGAAAAAGGAGTTTTCCGCATAAGAATGCAAGTTTCCACAACTTTAAGTAGTTTTTCTGATTTTTGGAAACAAATAGTCATTTCTTTAAATGCGTCTTTAACCGGTGAAAACTCCACAAAGTTGGGCACCCCCATAAACCCCTCATCCAGCTGTTGGAAGATCTGTATAAAAGACCATTTCTCAGGTTGAAAATGCAGAGAATACAAAGTGACTAGAAAGATGCAATGGTCTGTAAATACTGGGGATTTTCCTGTGTTAATCAGTGTTAGAGCCTTGTCCCCATTTTTTCACTTCTTGTAATTTTTCAATTTCTGGGGAAGAAAATGATACAGAATAATTGGATAATACAATCTGGGTAACTGGTGTGGCAGTGTGAGCCCCATGCCAGTAGGAGCTATTGTGTTTCCCAACCTGTGTTTGATATTATTCGGTCCCAAGCATCTATTCGATATGCTGTGCCCATTAGAATGGCCCCGCAACATGTGCACTAGGTAAATTTGGGTTACAAAATGGGGCAGCAAATCCAAGTCCTATCCCAATGAACCAACAGCTACCCTCCATGACAAACGCAATGCATACCTTGGAAAAACAGGGGCTGCAAGGCCAAACAAGAGAATGGTTAGTTAAGGTTAACCTCCCATAGGTGAAAATCAAATTTGTGCTTGTAGGGCCGGGTCGGCTTTCAAAACACGCATGAAAATTGAAAGGCATGGGTCCACTTTCAAGACCCATATGAAAATCTTGTGTCCATCCCCAAAATCCACTTGAAATTTTTGGCTTTGCGCCAAAACCCAACTACATGTTTTGGACACGACCCCCTCAAACGAAGTTCTTGGGTTTGCCAATGACTTAGCTGGTAGGGACCTTGAGTATATTAGAGTAAGTGAATTTGAGTTCTTAAGAAAGTGAGAAAAAAAAAAAAAGAAACTAATTAATCCCACAATGAAAGTATTGGGGGAAAAAACTCATGTAAGCAACAAAAAGAATAAAAAAAAAAAACCTCAAATATCTTTGATCGGTTTTCTTAGTTTCTTGGAGGGTTATTGTCACAAAAATGTTAGTAAAAATCCTTGACTCAAGACTTCATTTGTGCAATAAGGGAATTTTGTGTGGTTTGTGGATTTTTATTTTCACAAAGAGAAGAATTATGCATTCCTACACCTCCCATAAAAAATTAAAATCCTTTCTATCGAAACAATACTTTACTTTTCATGCAAGAATATGTGTCGCACCAATCACGCTCTATGGTGCAATCCTTTCCCTACACAAATGCGCCATGGACAATCTTTGTCCAATCCAATGGTTACTCTTTCTTTAAGTACACTTAAATTTTAGATGATTATAGAACACAAACTTTCTGATTTCTGATATATGGAATATGGGATCCGGATCCCCTGTTTGATCCAAACAGGGAAGTCCTGTTTGGACCAATCAGGGAGTGCCACATGGAAAGAGAAAATTTTAAGGGAGATGTTTTTTTTTTTTTAAGAAAATGGGATGTGACGTCTCAAATCCATGTGGCACCTCCTGATTGGTCCAAACAGGGCTTCCATTTCCATGGAATATGGACTTAATCAGTAAAAAGTAGGCCCCACTATTCAACAAAAAGTTTTGTTTAAAAAAGACTTTTATTGGAGATTTAATAATGTTTTTTTCCAATCTAGTGATACATATTTTTTTCGTTTGGAGATGTGGTTAAGTCCAGGGTTACTTGATTATCAGATCGCAGTTTTTCAGTTCATAATCTAAGATTTGCAAATGCGGCTGCGGTTTAGGTCTTAGATTTCAACCCGTTTGATACAAGAGGCTCATTTTTTGTTCTGATGCATGTTCAACATGCATCTTAGGTTATGTAAAGTTGGGTCAAAATCCAAGAGGACTCGATTTTAAGCAATCAACAAATTGAAAGTTAAACTAGATCATATAAGACTGTATTGCGACCCAAACAGAAGTGGCCCATGATCAGGTCCACAATGATCAAGATTATAATTTAATCACAAGGCAGTAAAGGGGTCTACATGACCCAGTTGAGTCCACTCTAATCAAACAAGGTAATAGTTGATTTTTATGTTTAAGCTACCTTCTCTCAAAAGTGATAAAGCAGGACATCTTTGAAATTTGGTTGCCAAAATACACAGGGAATAGGAGCCATTGGATCCATGGTAAGTCAGTTTGCTCTTAATTCTAATTACTAGCAACTTCGTTTTCCTGCAATATTGGTTATGTGAATACTCTGTCTGTTCACATGTGAACTGAATTATCCACACACTCACATATCTTCTTTTTGGATCATTTGACAATGATAAAGACAATCTGAAACTGAAGTTTGTTCCGATAAATTCTGTGCAGCCAATAGATATATCACAGCCTGTGTCTCAGGACCGCCCATGGCAAATCAAAATTGCTCCGTCTGGTCAGGGATCGTAAGCCCATGAACCAATCCATTTGAAGGCTCAAGTCCCCATCAGTTTCGTCGTATATAGAAAACAAAAGCACATCAAAATCAACAAATAGAACTCTTCAAAAAAATTAATAGAAATTAAAAAATTCCCAACTTTCCGAAGACCGAAATGAAAGAAGAAAAATATTTTAAGGTAAATCTGGATCCAAAACAAAACACAATCAATTCAGATAATCATTCCATAATTTAAACCCAAAGCCCAAATCTGCAGATAACCTATATGTATTGTTGGGTTTTTTAGTTGTTTCAAGAAATCAAAGGTGTTTTTAACTTGAAAAGTTGTTTTTTCCTCTTGCTTTATGTGGATAGTATAGGCTACTTGAGAACATGGCATCCCACATTGCTCAATTCTTTTTCCTTTCCTATACACTTTAGAACACTTGAACCCTTTTACCATGAGCCGTATGTGCGCAGGTGAGTCCGGCTAAACCCAAGGTTCCGGATCCGAAAAACGTTTAACCAGGTGTACATCCTGTGTGTACTGCCCCTTCTGATATAGATAGGGCCGACTTTTGCAGAAATTCCTTTTTTCTTCTAAACAAACTTAAAACAATTTCAAAATAGAAATTCAAATGCTGCCTTAATGTTGTGATTAAAAGCCCAACGACAATATTTTGGGATATAAAATAGCTTGTCTGGGTACAGAAAAAATATAGAAAAAACTACTCTGTGTTTTTTCCAGTTTTCCCTCTCTCGTGAGCATTCTGTGGTTCCTGGACCTTGATCTAGACTTATGCAGCTAAGCTTGTTCATCTAAAAAAGGCTGTTGTATCCGGGAGCAGTTCCTGTAGAGATCTTCTTATGCATTTGGGTTTATCCCGGAGGGGCGGAACTCATCATAAAAAAAAGCGTCGTCAGATGTGCCTCGGCTCCAATCCCACTCAATTTACACCTACACAACGCTCTCCACAAACTGCAGAACCGTACCATTGTTTCAATTTCAATTTTTCATTTTAGTACTGTAGCCTTATTTTATCAACATGTATTACTCCCCTCAAACTGAAATCTGTCAGCACTTGTTCCATTTTATTATCTTCCAAAGATTTTCAAAGAAGCAGAAGTAAAATGAGAAAATGTAATGGATATGTCTACCTATGCTTTAAAGCTGTGTATCAATCTCCTTCAGACAAATCAGGAATCCCATTAGGTGGGTCATTGTTTTCAACTATTCTAACCCTGGGTTCCACACCCACGTACACACAAGAACTTTTCTGCGAATTTTTAATTCTGGCGTTTGGTGCAAGGAATATGGAGCACATAAAAAACGATTCTTTACATGGATCTCTGCATCACTACACCAAACAGAAATAGTGAATTCCACACCTTGTAGAACCCACACCCCATATCTAATTACCTAACTTGATGGGTCTGGACCTTGAACTGCAAACGATTCCAATCAGTTCCATTCAGAAACTAAAAGACGAAATAGTACGAACAATCAAGAAAAATGAAAAAAAAAAGAAAAAGAAATCTTGGTTCATGGAAAACTCAAATACGAATTTGGTGGAATTGCGAATCCCGTAGGTAACTATTGTATTCAGTCGTGTCCTAAACTCATAACTACAAAAGAAAAATGAAATTAAAAAAAGTTGGGATTCTATCAAAGAAAATGGGAGACTGATCAATCGAACATCCAAACGCATCGAAGTTCAGAACCAAATTCCTTGAGAAAAGAAGTGGAAACTATGAAAGGAAGGGATTCCTCGTTCCCACTACCGTTTTTCATGATTTTGTTCATTTTGCCTGAAAATGGGATAAAGATGAGAGCGTTCGGTGCCTTTCTTCTTGTTTATTCTTGCACGAACGATCGATGGATGACAAGAAGACGAAGAAGTAAGAATTTCAAGAGAAAACCTGAAGTCGGGAAACCCTTGAAATATGATACATCGAGTGATTTTCCACAATCCCACTGACTGGGATATGTGAAACCCCACTGGGGCCCACTTAATGAGTATGACCCAAATTAAAGGTGACTAAGCTTGACCCGACTGACCAACTCGCTCATATTTGACTGTGTAACCCGACCCGCATAAAATACGGATTAGTGGTGAGTCAAGTTTGCTGACCCACACAAAAAAAGCTGGCCGAATTCATTTTCCCGTAATTTTTTTGATCTTGGGGAATTGTGTGATAATTGATACCAGTGCCAACACTCAACGATGAGTGTATTGGTGGGTAACTAATCTTTCATAATTCTCTTGGCTTTTTATATTGTTTGGGCAATTCGCTTGTAGGGTGAATTGAAGTGAGTTGGCTCAATTTAAGAGAAATTAAAATGATGGTCAAATTAAAATGATGGTCAATGCATTCATCAAATGGCTGGCAAAATGGATGGTGGACCATTTATAAGATTGCCCATCTTGGTCTCCTTTTGAGTCATTCCTGCTAAAACCTTGGAGGGCTTAATTTTGAGGTCGGGTCAGGTCCATGGAGGACCCTGACTCAATTATTGTTTCCTGTACCTAGACCCAGCTCCAATCGACAAATGTGGACCCAGATTAACTCAAGTCATGTCACAAAGCCCAGTCATTATATATGATATATAAGAGTAATTTTCAGGAATGGGCAGGTCATCCCTGCTCATTGAATAACTTGGTGTATGAGTCCAACCTGGAAGCATAACAATCAAGGTGGGCAGGGGTTTGAAAGATCTCCTTTTAATCATTGATTATTATTTTTATTATATAAAATTGATATTTTTACAGTTTTGTAATATATTCAAACAAAGTTCCTAAATTTGAAAAATACTCTACTGCAGTACTGATTGTCTATGTTTCACATACAAATGCAATTCTGTATTGTTCTTATCTGAGTCTTAACAAGTAGACAATTTGTGTGTCGAGGGATTGAGCTGAGCAATCCTAGTCTTGGTCTTGCAAGCAATTCTAGAACGCTGGCTGTTGAAACAGATTTTGTATTGCCCAAGTACTACAAGTTTTTACCATGACCAAATTGATACTTTGATTAATATCATGTTTGAGGCAAAGGGCGATTTAATCCAATGGTTTAGTTATGGTAAAGGTGAGGCCCGCATTGTATATAATTTGCTAGCTGTTTTTAATAATTTAGATTCCTCATGTTCTCTTGAACACACAAATGAGATGTGCCAACGCATCTGATGTCCTCCAAAAAGTGCACAGTCAATTCCTTTTCATCAAACTGTTCAACAAACACACAGATCATCTTCAACCAAAACTGTCATATCAATTATAACTTAATTTTGAAAATTTTGTATCCAACCGATGCAACTTAGAGCATCTCCAACAGGTACTTCATTTCTCCATATGCATTTTTCAAAAATAAAGACTTATGTGACCAAAAAAGGCATATATAAATTTAGCATCTCACTTGGGCAACTCCAATAGAGATGTCAAATTATTATTTTATTCTTTTTTCATTTAATCTTCATTTATTTTATTACATATATCTTATTTATATTTAATAGAATTTGGTACGATTTAAATGTTATTAAAGTAATAAATTATTAAAAAATAAAAAATGCACAAATTATACTTGAAACCATTTTTCATTGAAAAGGTAAAATCAAATTACATAATATTATAGTCAATCACAAGCTTCTTCATATTGACCTTGGAAATGCCACAGGTGCTCCACCAGATCGGCTTAGAGTTGAAAATATGTTCTCTCGTCACGAATACGCAAGTGGTTTTGAATAAAATCCTGAAATTCCACAGCGTAGTCACGTGCCCATCTTATTTTGTGAAGATCTTAACTCTCGAACTTGCAAGTTACTCTCGAGCTCAAGAATAAACCACGACGTCGAGAACAAACTTTCAAGCTTGCAACTGAATGATGTTTCAATTAGTTTTGTATTTTGAATTGATAAGATTATTGAAAAGATCCATAGTTTTGGAGCTAATTCTCATCAAATTGTAGTAAAAGTAGAGTCAGTTGAAGTCATTATAGGACTTGATAGAAGATACGAATCAATATGGGTTTGGGAGAACATCTATTCATTGTAATGAATTGTGCCGTGAATCTTTGTTTGGTTCTAGTCCTGTTTAACTTAAATGTTGGACACTTCAACAATGAAATAATGTTTTACATCTATGGAGCGTGTTTAAAGCTTATGATTGATCATTCAATACATTATTCCAATTCTTCAATATATGGAAACGACTGGAAACAAATAATGGGATGTTAATTGAAACAAAACTAGTGAGTTCGCGATACTGGTATCTTCAACTAGTCAAATATCTCTCTATGTAGTAATCAACACTTGGTTTGTAATTAAACTTTCAGAGTATATCAGTCATATTCAATAACAGTAAGGCAAATTGGTATACAAAATACTCGTACAAATGGATAAGCCGATGAATACAAGAATACATTTCCAGCCATCCAGATTTGCACATTGAAGGACCATTTGATTAAAATAAATAAATTAAAAGTATAAAAAGTTTAAGCACATCACACTGTACACCATGACAGCTTCTATGAGATCTTGTGTGCGAGACTACTTTTAGCTTGGTCCCAAAGACAAAAGGCATGGTCGCATATGCAACAACTACCGACAAGGACACAGACGTCCTGTGTAGCTTCAATTTCAATGTCAAACAGTCACAGATAGATGTACCTGCCAAGCATCACATTTGCAGCCATATCAAAAGGGTACAAAAGGGTCCACGAGGAAATTCAGGTTGCTGTCAAGTTCATTGCACTAGTAGGTGCTTTTACTCATTTACACCATTGCATCAATGCATCATTGGACCCCCATCAATTGTGCAAGGTACAAACCACAAACATGCTCTTATCATAAAATCAATAGACAAATTCTTTCACACATTCAATCCTCGATCCATTTTTTCTAGTTAATGGAATACAGTTAAATATAGGAGCTATGTAGAAAGAATGGATAGATTGGAATGGGAAAACAAAATTCATGTACCCAACCCCAATGTACTTGGGACAAAGCTCTGATGATGGTTATAATGATGATGATGTAGTAGAAAAACATAGCTTCTACGGTGCCAAATATTGACATAACTTGAACTTCTCCACTCCCCTAAATTCATCATTATTTCCTGTCCAGCATCAGACGTTCTTTGTTTTATGTCCATTTGATTAGAATAGAATGTACCTTGCTTTGGTGAGCATTGTTTCCTATTTGCGGTTTTTTTAGCTTCATTAGTTTTGACCTTGAACGTGCTATATTGAGAAAGGATGGATCCAGAAATCATTTCAAACAAGTACGAGCACCATCATTGTCAAACCTGCAACGTAAAATCAAAAGTTTTTCAGCTTCTTCATATCTTCCAGGAAGAAAAATAAGAAATTCAATAGTTCTTGGTTGTCAAGTAAGAATAAACATGGGGGATGACAGCATTCTTCATAAGATTCGATAATAAACCTTGGAGCATCATTGTGGTAATAAGAAAATCAATAGTTGTTCTTGTCAAGTAAGAACAAATGTGGGGGATGGTGGTATTTTTTGTGGGATTCCATAACAAAACATGGAGCATCACTATGCAAAACAAGGTGATTCTTATGAATGTTAGGAAGCCAATATAAACCTGTAAAGCAACCATTCTGTATCAAAGAATTGATTTGTGCAATAGGTAGAATTTTACAAAATTGTTTCATGATAGGTTTCTGCAAAACCAAAGCAGAATTCCACAAGCCATTGGAGAATGGCCAAAAACAAAACCTAAACATCTCAAATTACCAAACCTTACCAAGGTGAGGTCATATTTGATTTAGCACTTACCAAAGTTAGCATCCCAACCAAATAAATAAACTGCCCTATTTTTTTATTTTGATTCCCAACTGTTGAGTACTTGTCAGCTATACTACCATCAAGAACCAACCAGCATGCATGTTCACCATGTCAAAACCCAAGCAGAATGGGAGCATCCACTGTTCCGAGTAAGAAAATAAATGAAAAATAAGGACGGGGAATTAGAAGGCAAAAATATTGAAATGCCATCTTGAAACTGGATAGTCATGCTCATGAAATTATAGACAAACATAAAATGATGAAGACAACACGTAATATATATAACTGCTCAACTTATATGATGAGACTAGTGAGTATAGATATAGCGTCCGCAATAAAAAGAAAAGTAATGATCATTTATAATAACAGTGGTATAAAAAGTACATGAGCAAAAAAGATGCCAGCATATAAGTTCTCAAATGACTTAAAAGATAAAATGTCCAACTGCAAAAGTAAGCGCTTGCAGTTACAAAATTTAAAGCAGTGAAGAACTGAAACTATTAACCATTATGACCTTTGATTCAATGAAGTTCTAATATAATTCCATATCACTCAAGATTCAAGAACTAGAAAAGCCCCACACTCATACTAACAAATTCTTTTTTTGAATGGTCACTCATACCACCATTCCTTTCTTAATATAGACTTGACAGAACTAAATAAAGGACTAAACATCCTAGCTAAATCTGAAAAGACTTTTTCCGCTGGGAGATAAGGGCCTGTTTGGAAGCATGACGCACGTTAAATTGCAATGTGCAAGACAAAATAAGAATCTATAAACATGTATGGAAGTACAGATCAACTTCAACACATACCAAACCAACAACTTGAAGCAAAGGCATACATAATTTTGTTACGTGGCTGCTGCTTCTTTGCAATTGGTAGACAATGGCTACTTCAAGGGTAGCCAACCTCCTTAGTCAATTTGAGTAACACAAGGAAAAGAAATGCATTATCCACAAAAAAAAAAAATAGATATTAAATATACCATCCATCGCTTCCTACAAGTTAGCAATAGCCCATGACTCCTCACACCACCAGTAACAGCAGTAGTCAATATGTTGGCAACAGGCCAAACAGCTCACCCACTAATAGCTGCACAAACACAAACATGGAAAAATCACACCATAACTCCATAACAATCAGAATCACAACTTTCCTAGCCAAATAGAACAAAAACAGAATGTGGATCAAGCACTGGTGGTGCTAAAAAAAAAATCCTCTTGCATATACAAAACCAACAACTTATTCATGTTCCCATGTGCTTTGTATTTGTCCAAACCAGAGAAGGTATGCAAAAAATGTCACAACGCAAATTTTATAAATCAAATAGTAAAAAATACAAATCCTATCCATGTGATTGGGCAACAACACAGTTTAAATAGTCATAGTATACTATAAATGGTAATCCTTATCTATAACAAATGAGAAGACACATTCGGTCATATTGCAAGAGAAAACTAGTACTCAAAGCTGATCGTAAATGGATGACATAAGACTCGATTATGATTAGAAATATACTGATGGGGAAGATATTTACACTCAATATCATCTCAACAGATCTTATTTTCGTTTTTCTTTTTCCTGTCTTTTTTTTTTACAGAACTCATTTCTTTCACGACATGTTGTAGATAGAATAGAACAGGGCCCAACAAAGGCCACCTATACCATATAGACCTTTTTCTTTTATGCACATATATTTCACCCTAAGATGTGAACATGATGGTTCAAGTCCACCTCAGACATATTGGTCATAACAAAACCACTTCACTCTTAAAAAGGAAAAACAGATGGCATCCAAACAGGACCTTAAACAAGAGACCTTTCCAATTTGGTTGAAAATTGAAATATCATATAGAAGGGAAACAAGGGTCCACCAATTATTTCTCCAGACAATTTAGTTGAATAGGAACTTGGTTTTGCACAACTATTTCCTAAATTAAAAATTAAAAAAAAATAATAGCAATGACAAAAATAATAACAATAGAAAAAGGAGAACAAAAACCTCTCAATGAAAGAGTGATGGTGCTGTGAACTTACCTTTAGTAAATTGGTCCACTCAAGCTCTTTTTTACGATCTTACAAATAACCTATGCAAGTCGAAAGTCCAACCAAATAGGCTCCTTCATTTATTATACAAACACTTGCATGCACTGAAAGAAATAGATGAGGTTTCTTACATTCGTACAGGATATATTTTAAACATAATATAAACCATGATAAAGTTCTTGAGCAAATTTATTGTCAAAGAAAATTTCCATATGATTGTGATTTCTCATAGACAGAGTGATTGCATAACCTTATAGAGGAATTTAAATTGAGCATGATAAATTATGGGAAAGTTTTTCAACCGCAAGGATACAAACAATAGGAAATATTTTTTTCAAAAGAAAGAAAAAGCTTAAAAGATCAAGCAAGAACTTTAGCCCTAGTGAGAACAATAGCTTCTAAACTTGTAACGGAGATGTAACAAAAAGCCCAGTCAAGGGGACAAGCATATTTCAATAAAGATTAACTGGTTGAGTTCATCAAACAGTTTGTGGGCACATGAGATTGAATTCAATCTTATCCAACAAAGACTATAGTTTTTTTTTTTTTTTTTTTTTTTTTTTGGGGGGGGGGGGGGCTTTTATATCAATAAACAAAGGGAGATCATCATCTTTTTATTTGAGTTTTAAAGTCACCCTCCAGACTAGACCGAGTCCGTGCCTGTGATTCTGTGTTCTAAGCAAAGCATTAATGAAAACAGAAAAAAAAAAAAAAAAAAACACTCAGTGCATATTTGAAACAAATTTCAAAATAAGTATTATAGACAAAGAAGAAAAGAGAAGTAAAAAAGAATTGAAGAAATGTAAAGAGTTATTTACCTGTTTGATGTAGCTTATGACAGTGTCGTCCGTGTGCTTGTTTCCGTCTTGATAAGCAACAATATGAAAAATTGCATACGATGAAGAGAACTGAGGAGGTGGTTTCAGAGATCATTACCAAGATTTTAAAAAAGGTTGGAGTCGTTGCTTGATGTCATTGTCTTCCCACTCCAATGCTTCCCACCATGAACTCTCTCCTTCAATCTTCTTTAGTGCAGGTGCTACAATATTGGTGCCATTGGAGAGGAAGGAGAGACTCTTCAACTTGGGACATTCCTTAATAAAAATAATTTCTAGTGATGGCCATTCGAAATTAGAAAACTGTTGGCAAATGCTAACCAATTCCGGAAGAAACGAGAGCTCAATATGCTTGATATTAGGGAGGATGAGTCGATCATTATTATAACTTATAACATTATGGGTATGGCTTGCGACAGACATCTCCTCCTCTTCAATTTCTATTATCTCTTCCATCTTCGAAGAAATCGAAACCTCGAAGTATTCTAAACTGCAGAGTCGTCGAATAATACCCATTTGGAAAACCTTCTTCAAGTTTTTACAATCATATAATTCCAGATATCTTAGTTTGGAAAGGCTTCCGGGAAACAATGGACCATCCCATAAGCTCCTCAATTCAGGAAGATCCCGAATCTTAAGCGTCTCCAAGATGGGCAGCAGAGCACAAGTCTCCTGTCGCTCATCTCCGTCAAACAGAATTTTCATCTTTTCACACCTTTCAACCCGACATTCTTTCAGCTCATTCATGTTTGCCAAGCCCAACTCTGATAGCTTTCTTGCTGTGCGGTGATCCTGTAGATGAAAATAGGAAGAATGAGCAAGAGTCTCCATAATGACGGCGCCATGTGACATCCCAAAACCACCGCTATAAACCAAACATCTTTTCCATTCTTCACTTGAACGACCTGAACGATAAAGCAACGATCCATCCCTTATCTCAGTGCCAACCCGAAACCGGAATCTCCTAAACCAGGAGGTTGCTTTCACCGATTTGCTATGACGTTGAAAATGCTCGAGGCACTCCACTTTTGGAAAGTATGCATCGAGATCAGTAAGATGTTCCAACCTGCATAATTCTTCAACCACGACTTCCATGCTTTCATCATCCCATTGTTCCTTTTCAAAACATTCACCCTCAAAATTAGAAGTAACATACAAGCTCAGTTCTTCCAACAATTGAAGCTTTGAAATTATTCCAGTTGGAACTCTCAACTTCATGTTCCATTTAGTGTCCTCGCCATCATTTTCATAACAGTTGCGGAATTCAAACCCCACTATCAAACGTTTCAAACGAGTTAGTTCCCCAACCTCTCTAGGCAGATATCTAATTGTTGTGGAGCCTCCCAAATGAAGCACCTCGAGTTGCTTGAGCGCTCCTACTTGGGATGGAAGTTCTTCTAATTTAAAACAATCCTTCAAATAGAGACCGCGGAGATTAACCAAGTTGCACAAGGAAGACGGCAAGGACTTTATTTGTGTCCAACTCAAGTCTAGAATACATAGAGAATGCATACATTCAAAGAAGGAATCGGGGATCATTGTCCGCAGATCATTATATTGCAGCAATAACGTTGACAAAGATTTGCAATTTGGCCTCTCCAACTCCAATAGACTATCCAAACTGCATTGCATTAATGATATCTTTTGTGATTGCAACCATTCCTTCTCCTCTGGCGGATGCTTTACATGCTTACCAGTTTTTACTAAGAACCCTGAAGCTTCTTTCAATGCAAAATCCCTTATAATGTCATGCATTTTGATACATCTTTCACTATCATCAGCTCTCTCCAACAATGATGCATCAGCAAGACTCATTACCATGTCGTGACCCTCATCCCGTGCCTCTTCAATGCTATCAACTCCTTGAATGTAGCCCTCCAACCAACAATACTCTACCAATTCAATTATCAATATCTTATGGTCTTCCGGGTACAAAGAGCAGTACAAAAACAATTTCTTTTCAGAATCTTTAGGCAACCGATCATAACCGATTCTCAAGGAGGAGAACTTCATTTTCTATGCCTTCAATTTGAGATGTACATGGTAATTTCAGTTTCCTTAGTGTATTATTCCACCTACGAACAGAATAATCATTTCTCAATGATGAACCAATAAGGATGATGGTAAGTGGAAAACCACGACACTTTTTAACGATATCTCTAGCAATTGGTTCGATACCAGGAGACGTGGCAACAGCACCAGATTTTCCATTGAAGAGGCTCCATGCCTCCTCTTCAGATAGTCTATCTATTTGTATGTCCACATTTGTTTCCATCCGCCGACATACGCGAAGGTATCGAGTGCTCAACAAGAGCTTACATCCATTATCTTCATTTAGAATCGGGATCCCAACATCAGACAAATCTATTATTTCCCAAATATCATCTAAAATCAACAAGAACTTCTTCCCCCTTAGATGGTGATATATGTTTACTTTTAGCCGATCATCAGACATATCTTTTTCAGTACATTTCAGACGTTCTGCAATATCATTTTGCACCTTTCTTCGACTTCCTTCTCTCGAGACAGTTACCCAGATGACGATGTCAAACATGTGGGATTTTTCCAGTCGATTATTCAACAATTTCAGAGTTCTTGTCTTGCCAATGCCACCCATTCCCCAAATTCCAATCTTTCGGGTTCCGACATCTTCTATAAGCGCTAATATCTTCTGCAATCTAGGCTCGGAGTCAGTTAATGAACTAAATTCTACAATTTGTGGCTCAACTTTCTCCAATGGTGCATTAGAAAACTCATTTCCCTTCTTACCAAGAATATCATACAGGAGCTTTCTAGTTTCTTTGGTATCCATGCCTGTTAAGAAAATAAATGACAATTAGGAAAAGATGAACAATAGCATCAATACCATCCAGATTATGTAATACTCACAAACACATGTAACGGTTTGGATCTTCAAAATGGCAAGTGTCAAGCAACTGTGAAAGAAATATTTCTTGATATGAAGATTTTTCTATATCTATTGAAATTCCCAAACGAGTGATGTTGCTCTTTGGATATATGTATGATAACTGTACACCCATTTAATATTACAATAATGATCCCTAGATTTTATCTTTATATACAAGTAATACAATCCGTCAACCACCTTAATCGACGGTTCAAACCTATCTTTTTATGTCAAATTCAACCAGCATATTTATAAAAGACAAAAATGTCGTTACCTTATACCTCTTTGCAGCAGACGATGTTTGAAATTAAAATAACTTTAACCAAAATGTTTTACAATATTCGCCTTGATCTAAATTGAGTTACGAAAGAAACTATGGTATTCTTACCATAGTTTCCTTTTCAAGGTTTTTTTTGGGTAAAAGCTTCCTTCTCAAGGTTAAAGTTCAGAAATTACAGTATTGTAGGGGGTATTTTTTTTTTTGTCCTCCAAGTAGGCTTCAATATGAGTATGGTCAGGTCGGACTGTGTTGAGGCCAACATCAGCTTGACCCAACCATACACAATCCTAGCACAACTTGAATACAAACCTGACTTTTAAATTGACCTCTCAGCTCGAGCAACAACCCAGGTTTAGTAGTTGCTATAACCTGACTCAATCAGCCCTCATATCTTTTATTCCCTACCAAAAACCCTTGAGCCCAAGACCCCTGGCTTCATGGATTACTAGAACAAAAACCCGTGCTAATCACGGGTATGCATGAAGAGATAGGATTCTATGTATATTAGAAAGGGGGAAGATGAGAAAGGGGGAAGATGAGAGTCCATAGGGAGGGGAAATATATTAGTAGAAAGTGGAGGAAGAGTATGTTAGCAGTTGTAAAAACCGAAAATAACTTTTGGTCAAAATTAAAAGCTAAAGTCAAAATTAGATCCAAAACTTTCCAGCTTAATATATTATAATAGGCAAAAACCCGAAGCCCACAACCAAATCACTGTACTAATAAAACAAAACGAAAAAAAAAGAAAAAGGGATGAACAGAAACCAACATATTAAATAGAAGAGTCGCATAGTTTTAAGAAAATAGATGGAGAAAATTGTGAGGCCCAACACTGAAATAATCATACATGTGCCGGCAAATCAAGTGGATCACCATGGGCGGCGCCACATTAATCACAGTGGGGTCAATTGACCCCACTGAGATCTTTAGATTTTTTATTTTGACCCCATTGAGATTTGAAAAAATCTTAAGATTTTTTATTTTGACCCCACTGGGATCTTAAAAAATATTTAAAAATAAAAAAATTTCACCCCACATTAGCTAACTTTACACATTTTCTTTGTTGATGTGGTAGTGAATAGAAGTCACCATAAAATAGCCACCGCCTAAGTTAATGGGCAAACTGTCTACCAAAATATAAAAAAAATTAATGGGCCCACATTGCTGATATGCACTCTAGCAATGAGTTTTTAGAACTTAAAAGAATTGGTGATATTGCTAGAAAATTATTGGAGACAAAGAAAGATATCGTATACCAATTGGTTTATTTGCTTCTAAAATTGGCGTTGATTTTACCAATAGCGACTACGACGGTAAAAAGAATTTTTTCAGCAATGAAGTACGTAAATAATCAATGGATGAATGATTGTTTGGTCGCATATATTGAAAATGATATGGTTGTTAATGTTGATAATGAAGCTATTATGCAACAATTTCAACACATGAAATCCTGTTGAGAGAAAATGTAGGAGTTTATGAATTTGGATTTTTTTTTTTTGGATTAAGAACCATTAGTAACAATGTATTAAATTTATGTTTTTTTTTTGAGAATCCAATATTATTTGTTGGATTATCGGAAATAGATTATTTGAAAATTTTATATTATATCTGTTGAATTATCAAAAGTAGATGACAGATGTTGATAAAGGGAAAAACAAATTTATTCGATTTGCGGATGATAAGCCTTTTGTTGACCCCACTGATTTGAATTCCTGGAGCTGCCACTGTGGATCACTATAAAGTTGCAGTAAAATTTTAATCTTAAGGCCCGCTACGATTGACTTTATCGTCAATATAATTGATTTCTAAGTCTAAATGAGTTGTTTGGATTGTGAGGAGTGGCTTTTTGAAAATTTTAAAATATTTTATCACAAATTTCTAAGAAATTTAAATGATATGCTATCACAATTTTTGAAAATTTTAAATGATATATAATTACATATACAACGCTTTCAAGGAATTCATTAATTCAAAAATACAGAGAGCTCAAAATTTGAATGATACTTGAATCTATGGGTGTGGTTAGAGATCAGATCCTCAAGTATATCAACCACTCTTTATATGTGTGCTAGAGAAAAGAAACATTGATAGAAAATAGAAAATCTAATATCAAGAATTTATGAGGGTCAAAGCCATTAATCTAGAGAGTATCAGAATTTGTTTAAAATCAATTGCAAATTTCACCTTCAATTTTTTTAAAAGTAAGATATTCTTTCAATGGGCACATCAAATTTTCAGATATTCTTATAGTTTTTTATTGATTTATTTAAGTGGATTTCATATTTTGTAATAATTGTTTAAATTGGTTTTTAATGTTTTGATTTGGTTCTGTCATGATTAAAAAATTTTAAAATAAAATAATGAGAAATTTACGCGACAAAATCACCCTTGATGGCCCCTAAATAAAAAAGGCCACAGTAGATATCTTGAAACTAGAGTGGTCCCCTAGGGTCTTTCTCATTGTTTTTCCATATATATAATGGGAGGTGGACGGTCCGCACAGTTCTGAACGCCAACTAGGGCCCACCTTATGACCCATCCAAATTGACCACACATTCACAACCTCCTTATAGACACCGAATCCCATGAATTTGCAAGGACTCAGATGGAATATACCGTTGGAGTGAGGGTCAATTTTTCTTGTTTGTTATAAAGCTATTAAACTTGTGGATCACACATAAAGGGGTTAGAGGTATTAGATTGACTTCAGATTTGATATTTAGGTTGGCCCCACTAGGATCGTTCGATCCCCCTCTATCCCATGACTAGTGGGGTATATATATACATATATCGTGGCTCCTCTACACACTACAATGGGTGCAAAACACATTTTTCCTTTTCAGAAAAAACAGTTCAATCCCCTTTTTTTATTAAATCCAATCTTGTAGGCCCCAAGTTCATCATCGGAATCTTGTCTATGCCTAGAATGCACTGTTTATTTATAGTAGAGTTTTTAAAGAAACTAGAAATCCTTTCTTCTTCCTCTTCCCACCTCATACATTATATATACACATCTAGTTTAAACAAATGTACTACAATGAATGACTATTGAGAATGATATGAAGTTTGTGTTTGCAATAACACATCGTCATGTTTCAATATTTGAAACTTAATATGTAAATTAACTTTCTTTTCATTTCTCAAGCATAAAAATAAAAAACGACCCAAATAATTATTAAATAGAAAGCAATAATTTTCCCATTAAATCCATGAGTGGAGGCACTTTAAATTATCCGTTAGTCTTGGAGATGGGGGGGGGGTGGTCCCTCACTAGCTCACCCTCACCCTATGGTGAGGGATGAATGCACATAAACATTCCTCTCATATATATATTTATATTAAGAATGGGTTGCACACACATCGCAAAAACAACAACAACAAAAAATTTCATTTTATTAGCTGCTAGTTCAATTGGTAAGGGACATTAAAATATTCCATTAGGAGCAGTTAGTTTATCCCCGGTTAGAATCAGTGGCGGAGGCTTTTTTTCTTGTGGAGGTGCAAGTGATGGATGGCTGGTTATATTTTTTAATCATTGATTTTCAATACATTTTAAAATAAATTTTTTATATTTTTTTAATATTCAAAGAAAACTCCTAAATTTGAAAAATACTCTAAATATTCTTAAGACATAATATCTAAAAACTTTATTAAATAGGTTAGAATATGAACACAATCCGGTTATTCAAATGAGACAAAACGCTCACTATAATTATTTTAAATGAGAGAAATAGATTTCATGTAGTTGACCCAATATTGTGAGAACAAGTCTTTGATGATGATGACGACACAACGGCTATAATGAATCCGAATTGCTTTAAAATAATGACTTTTTCTTCTTTTAGCACGAAGAGTTGTTTCTTACTCTATTCAAAGTAGTACCCATGCCGGATTGATCGGATGAAAACTAATTGACCCACCACGAATTAACAAATTTATTTATTAGTTATTTGTGATCATTTGATGGGCTCCAATGCAGGTGATTGAGAGGGAAACATTTAAAGTAATTCACCAAGTCATATAAGACCACAAGGTATTGTTGGAAATTTATACTAAAAACATACTTTATGTATTTGTCTTTGACTGATTCATTTTTAGTATATTTTGTCTTCTCTTCTAACTGAGATTTTATATGTGCAAATGGTTGCATTATTAATTATTATGCACGCAAGTGTCCTTTATTCTATAAAGTAGACAAGTTGGTGTGTAGGGTTTTACTTACACACGGAAGACTTATTTGTCGATTCTTATAGAATATAAGTTGATGTTTACAATCTAGATGGATTTGGACACACCATCGGTATGATTGTAGCATGATGTTTCAGCAGGCTTGTCTTGGCTGCGAGGTATGATGTTTCAACTCTTTATGCTAGTATGCTTTGTGTGTATTGAACATGACCGTGTTATTGGATTTATTGTCTTCATACTGACTATATAAGATGGTGAACATCCAAATGGTTATTATGAGTGCTTATACTCTTAATCCCGACATAAATAATAGACACATGCATTTAGTGTTTGGCATTTTGATTTACGAATGAATGAGATCTTTTATGGGCCAACAATCTCAGTGAATTGGATGACTACACTACGTGTATAGTGGATATTAGTTTATTGACGGAATCCACATCCCGTAATAGGGATTGATGATATCCCCTTGATGAAGTTTTTAAGTTTTGATTATGTCAAACCCTGCAGGTGGACTTTGTGTCCGACATATCAAATAAGTTAAGTGTAAAGTTTCAAGGAATTATAAAGATATCGATTAAATATAGATGTCAGTAATTATTTAATCGATGGATATCTGAGATCTTAACGTCGGGAGATTAATAAGCATTTAATAACAAGAAGCTTGAAATATTATTTTGAGAATAAGGAAAGGAGTGCAATTATAATTCTTTAGTGAACTAAATTTTAATTTATGGAACTAGGATTCTAATTTGGGTCGAATTAGAGTTTCCTGTTTCCATAAGGAGCCTATCCTTATTTCCTTCTTAAGGTTCCTATTGTAGCCTATAAATATGCGCTTCCGCTCTCTAGGTTAATAACAAGAATAAAAAGAGAGAAATCTCGGGTTTGGGAGAGCAAAGAGAATTCGCAGAAGAAGCCCACTCCCTGCTGCGAGTTCGAGCATATAGGAATACAATAGAAGATCTTAAGGTTTTCAGATTGCTGTAAGATCGAGATCAAATGAGAGAGATCTCGTAGGTATGATTTAATCATATTCGTTCAAAGTTATTTCCGCAGTGATCTGTACGCAATATCTAGAGATCCTGGTTCCTACTCGTTTCTAACAGGTATAACTTGTATATTAATGCAAAGTTAAAGAGTCTGAATCCCTTGAATGTCTTACTACAAGGCATGTCGTGGTATTCAAGTACAATACCTTGGAATTTCCCTTTTCTGCAGAAGTTGTTTTCTAACCCCCCACTGGAATTTATTTTTCAAGGAATCGCAAAAATATTAGCATATTTTTACGTTTTTCCATGAAGGAAAATGGCCACACTAAACGTGGATGTTCCTGTAGTGCAGAAAATCATTTCTACAATTCTCAATCTTTCCATGGAAAACCGGCTACACAAACGTGCACTAAATCTAGTGAGTAATGAACACAGGCTCCCACCCCAAGTGTTATCTTGACCTATTAGAGTAGGGCTGTTTTTTGTTTTTCACTTTTTTGGCAAGGATTTTTCCCCCCCTTTTAGGGGCGAGGAGGACTCTTGTAATCAAGGATTTATTGTATATGATGGACTATTGTAATGAAGTATCAGTTGAAACTTTGTCCTAAAGTTTGAAGACACTCTACAGGTATTTTGAGTAATCAACATTAATTCATGATGATCATCGATGAGAGATCTGTTTTTCTCCTTGTTTTGTAGTAAAATTTTCATTTTTCTTTCTCTTTTTTTTTTTCATTTTATTTTGGTACCCAAACAAGGACTTGGGGATCCATTAGAAGCCTCGACTATGGGGAAGAAAGCCTGAGGAAGGCTACTTAGAGATCGAACTCTAGGCAATAAGGTGAGATGCAAAATGCCTAACCAACTAGGCAACCCCGACATGTGTGAATTTTTCTGTTTAATCGAAAATTTTCAATTTTTGAGTTGTTATAGGGCAACTTAGGAGGGTAAACTAGGATTGAAGGAAAAAAAAAAAAAAACTCTTAATCCCTTCAAAAGAAAAGTATGAGTTCTCACAATTTACCAATAACAAAAGGGAAAAAAAATGAAAGAAAAGCCATAAGTTCTCACATCGTAATAAGTAATGAAATAAATTGTATCCAGGATTGAGATGATAACATGCCTGATGCTTGGCACTTGGCAGTAGGAAGATTGAAGAAGATAAGACTCGAGATTCTTCAGCTGATGGGTGGTTATTTCCCGTTGTGCTATGCGTTATACAAGGACGCTGAGATTGTTCATATAGCCTATGATGCACAGATACGGCACGGATGCGGCAGGGACACATCATAGACACAGTAGGACACGGATTTTATATGTAAAAAGTAAAGTATCGGATACGACACGACATGATACGTTGCCCATTTTGAAGTATTCGTGCATCATAGCATATAGCTAGAGGTCAAGGCAAGTCTTGGATCAATGAAAGTCTTGGACGCTTGAGATTGAATGGCTTAAAGGTAACAGTGACCACTAAAATCTTGAAGGGCTGGGATGTATGAATCACTACAAAGGACAATTTGCTGCAGCGTACCTGAATTCAGGCTCAAGGTGCCCTTGCTTACCACCGTTGGATTAAACTTTTAAATAGTGTACGGCTGAAAGGCCATGAAAATTTAAGGGTGTTAAATCATGGGACTAGAAAAATCAAATGAGGCTGATTTTGTACATGGCCCTTATCTCTAAGAAACCTTTACACCTATTCCTCTTCGAAAAATTAGAAATGCATGTAAGTGGGCCCACAGTCTGGACCATTTATTCACTGTATGGCATCTCCTTGTAGGTGAAGATTTTTCTACCAGTGGTCATATCGGTAGTCAGCCAATTATATGGTACATTACCCTTTGTTTTTTCAGTAGTGCTACCTGGACAAACTTTTTGGCCAGAATTTTGGACAACCCCTATGATATCCCTTGAATATTTTAATATTCAAGGGATATCATAGGGGTTGTCCAAAATTCTGGCCAAAAAGTTTGTCCAGGTAGACTTTTTGTTGTTTTTTATAAGAGAGAAAGGTAGACATGGGGTCCACTCCGTACTCCATAATGCCAAGGGAAAAAACAGGAAAATCATTAAAGTAGGAGAAAGAACCTTATCTTTAGAAAAAAACTATTAAAATCATGATTATAAATTGACCGTTTCATTTTAGGTGGTGCCCACTTGCCAACCAAATGTTGGCTCAATGGTAAGCCTCTTTTGAGCCTGTTTTCTTACTTAGTATTCTTGACAAAAGCAATACTAATCCAAATGGCTATTCTACCTCATGTTTGTATAAAATCCACACATCTAACCACAATTATTTTTAAAAGCAACTATAAAAGAAATTAGTAAAATCTATGGCTTCTTGTTGCTCAGCCAATTAGGGATGTGTATAGCACATGTCGGTGCCTAAGACCCACTAAAGCAAAAGGAAAAATAGAAGAAAAAGAAAAATTCTCATGTAAATGCATACCCTTTTAATATTACAATAACGACCCCTTTGACTTTATCTCTAAATACAAGTAATACAATCGTTTAGACCCACTTGAGTATATCGGTCAACCACCTTAATCGATGGCCAAACCTATCTTTTTATGTCAAATTCAACTGGGATGTTTATAAATGACAAAAATGTTGTTACCTTATACCTGTTTGCAGCAAACAGTGTCTGAAATTAAAATAACTTTAACCAAAATGTCTTTCAATATTCACCTTGATCTAAATAGAGTTAGCATGGTATTCTTACCATAGTATATTTTCCAAGGTTAAACTTCAGAAATTACAGTATTAAAGGGGGTGTTTTTTGTCCTCTAGGTACCCTTCAATATGAGTAGGATCAGGTCGGTTGGGTTGAGGCCAATGTGAACCCAATCCCAACACAACTTGAACCCAAACCTGACTTTTAAACCGACCTCTAAGCCCGCGCAACAATCCAGGTTCAATTGCTGTAACCCAACTCAATCAGCCCTCATATCTTTTAACCCCTGCCAAAAACCCTTGGCTTCATGGATAATAGGCAGAACCCGGGAAAAAACAAAAGCCGATGAATAGAAACAACATAAAAAATAAAGCATTCAGTCTTAAGAAAATAGAAGGGGAAAAATGTGAGGCCCATACTGAAATAATCATACATGTGCTGGCAAATCGAGTGGATCAGTTATAAAGTTACCTTAAAATTTTAATCTTATGGTAAGGCGGTAGTCAATATAAGCGATTTCTAAATTCTAAGTCTATATGAGTTGTTTGGATTGTGAGGTGTGACTTTTACTCATAGATTCGGGTGGTGAATTCATGACTTTCTATATTTTGTAATCACTAACGACCCTTTGGTCTATTTAAATTAGGGCTTGATCAAGAGGAATGGGCTAAATCAGAAACTAGGCGGTCAAGAAGGGCAAGAAGGGCTCAAAACAGATTCCAACTTTATATATGATAGTGGTTGTTTCCAATTGAGAAATCAGGCCCAATTTGCACAATTGATTTTGACCTTTCCAATTTCTTTTGACGGCTCTTGACGGCTCTTAATGCCCTTTATTCCACGTCCCCCATCCATTTAACTCATGAAACGTATTTAGTTTTTTTTTTCAACGCATCAAAACAATTTTCTTCCGCTTATCTCCTCCCCAGTAGCTGCTCTTCAACCATTCCCCTACTCCCTTAATCTCACGTTTTTGCTCTCTTATTATTCTTCATCCTCCTCTCTCCTTCCTCCACAATAACTCCCATCTTCAAAGGAAGCAGCCACCTACGTCTACAAATAAGATTCCAGACGCTCCACCACTTACCTGGCACTCTATCCGAACGGGAACCGGTTTTCTCACCATACATAGAATCGACTCTTCCTTGAAGGCAAGCCTCATCTATGACGTCCATTAGTTCGCGAGAATCTGGAGATCGTGATCTGGGATAATGCGAAGAGAAATTCTCCCATTTGACCATTTGCTGCCGTCATCGAAACTGCCATCTCCTTCATCGAGTTGTAATGTATACCAACTATATGTTATATCTTGATTGACTGGTTCTCCTGTTTTTATTCCCTTTAGATCTAGATTTTGTTTCTCTTTAAACATCTTAATCTCAAGTAGTTATGAAGAACTTTATGTCTACCCACCATTTGTTGTAATGTTATAATGAATAAAGGGCATTAAGAGTGGTCAAAAGAAATTGGGAAGGTCAAAATCAATGGTGCAAATTGGGGCTGATTTCTCAAATGGAAACAGCCACTATCATATATAAGAATGGTTTTATGCACACCAACTATATGTTAAAATGCTTGAGTCAATTGTGATTGTCTTCATAAAATCATCATAGTATTTTTTTTCCAGTTCACACATCCATTATGTATGACAAGGACCTCACTTATTCTATTGTATGGTGACAGTAACTATGGTGTGTTGAGGAGATATGCTACTATAATTTTATATATCAAGTGAAAGACCCCAAATGTTTCAACAGATTTATGTGATTTCCACAAAAATGCTTCTTTTTTATGTCCCACTCAAATGGAGCTATTTTGTGCTTTTCCTTTGTATATTAGAGTGGGGGTTCTACAACTACTCAAACCAAGTGGGTGATCTTAATTTCTTTTTTCAATATTTTGCATTTGGTTTATGAGTTACTTGAACATTGTTATTGAAGTATCCAAAGGTTTTCTCTTATTGGGGCTTTTGTTGATCTGGACATCCTTTTTTACATTAAACGTGAATCGGTGAATCATTATGTTGTTTCCTTCGTAACTATCAATTTGGATTGTATTCATTAAAATTAAAGGGTGGTTCAGATGCTTGAGCTTTTCTGAGCATGGCTTTTCCACTATGTAGCCTCCACATGCCATTTTCTTTTTCTTTTTCTTTCCCAATGTTTTAGGATCACTTGTACATGTCTCACATATAGAAACAAAGCATGCGATACTCTACAAAAACCTCTTGTATCTTAGAATTCATTGTCATGTATATACATAATGTATGCAGTGTTTCCATTTTTAGTAAATTTTTTACCACAACACAAACACGCACAACCACCCACACACGCACACAAAAGATTTAAAAAGAAAAAAAAAAGAGAAAAAAGAGAGGAAAAGAAAAGGACAAGTTGGTTGATTATTAAAGATATTTACTTAAAGATACTCAAAACAAAGCATACAAACATTAAGTCAAAGATTTTTGGAATATTAGAAAAAAATTAAAATCAGAGATCTACATCTTTCCATATATTGAAACCAAAGGTTACTGAAAAGAAAAGAAATGATGAGAATGGTTAGGAAAAGGCGCCTTTTAAACACCAATAACTTGATAAAAATTTGTACATCAAAAAAAGGAAAAAAAATGAAAAACAAAATCTTTGAAAGAAGATAATATACCTTTTAAACACCAATAACTTGATAAAAATTTGTACCTCAAAAAAAGGAAAAAAAATGAAAAACAAAATCTTTAAAAGAAGATACTATATCTAAAATGTAGATGGATTGGACTGATTGGTGTTCAAAACCTTTTACAAGACTCCCTGATTGAAACCCTAACCCGCATTTCCGAAATCATGACTAAAATAAATCATCCTCTGTAATGATCTAATAAAAGAATATCAACAAGAATTATTTACGAATAGAAGTCATGATGTAATTCTGGTTTTAGAGAGCTTTTAAAGGTGAAAAAAAGCATTTAAATCATTTAATTTGTTTTCATTTTGTATTCTAGATACGGAGATGCATATAGAAATTATTTATAAGTGGACAAATTCTTATTTTCAATGAAAAATACAAATTCCTATTTTCACATCAAGGTACACAAAGTATTATTACAGACGATCTAGAATGTCGTTTCACATCATTGAAAATAATTTACCATTTGACCTATTTTTACCATCTCAATATAATTTAGACTAAATATTATTTAAAAATTAAATTATTTTTAATATTATAAAGCACGGGTGTATTTTGCTAATTATTCTTGATTTTGAAATATTTCAATTCATTGTCATTTAATTCGCTTTGATACATCATGTAATTACTTATTAATGCCTGTACCTACCAATTCGTCGTATTAGAGATACTACTCTTGATCAGACGCAGGTGCAGCTCCCCACCCTGAAGAGGTTGGGAGGGACAGGAGGAAACCGAAGAGGTTCCTCCAGGATTAAAAGAATGAACAGGCAATGGCCCTATGTAGTCCAGTCTACGGAGAACGACTGACTCATTCTTTTATGAGCTTAAATGGAGTGTGTGACTGATTCCTTTTTGTGTGGGTCACACCAATGAAATTAAAAGTTAGATGTGGATAACATTTTTGTAATAGAATGTAGGGTGATTTTGTAATCCATACATTAGTTTGAATCTGTAATTATGTTGTGTATAAACTTGACACTTAACTTTAAATAGGACTACTCGATGAAATGATACATAGTGGCTTATTATTGAAATGCTTCCGCTATTAAATGTGATTTGACAGGTTAGTGAGCTAGACTCACAAGTGGAATAGTGAAATTTTCTCCTTCGTAATGTTGTATTTGACTCTAGACAGGTATAATAATACGGGAGTACGGGTGCTACATCTCGGAGATTACCCTAGGCCAGAGTAATTCGGGACCGGGATGTGAGATTACCCTAGGCCAGAGTAATTCGGGACCGGGATGTGACAAGTAGCTTCAACATTCTTTTTCAAATGGGGATATGTGTAACATTTCCGAGTCCATCTACCACCACAATTTTCTTGAATTCCCGAATTGACGTACCTTCTTGATATTCTTCAGTTCCCAAATTGATGTTACCTGGAATATTTACTTGAATTCCGAGGTTGACGTTAGCTCCAGTATCAACTTTGATATCCCCTTGGACCATGGCATTGTTCCCTCCCGCACCATGCATGGTATTGCTCCCTCCCGCACCATGCATGGTATTGCCCTGCAACATCAGCCATAAAATGGTTTGGTAATTGCAATATGAATCCATGGTTAGTGTCTCTTTAGATAAATCTGTTTAGAGTTTCCATATACCTCTTAAATTGATTTTAAATAATCCAAAGAGTCCAATTTAAAGAGAAGTTCCTATTATGATTCTATCTCTTTCAAACTTCTATAAAAAGTCTCCTTCCCAAAAAAACTTCTCCTTAATCTAATTAAGTTTTAGAAATTTTGAATTTAATCTTAAAGTCAAATTCTCAAGATATTGATCAATAGGCCACCAAAATGAATAGTTTGTATCAATTACAATTCAACTAAAATCATTTATTTAGACCACATCCCAAAGTTTCCAAATGCAATTTCTTAATTTGTGTGCCCCATCTAACCAATCCACTAATTCAAATTTAAACAAATAAAGGCTTGTAGATCTATAGATATATTTTTCTTATGGCTACTAGGTACTGAGCGAGAGTTCTTCCGCGGAATTTGTATGTGTTCTTCTCTATTCTTTCCTATTTATTTTATCTGTGTCATAGTTTTTATTGTTAAATTCTTATATTTTTATTAGCTTCATTATTTCGTCTCTCAATCATATATTTTGCTTCTAGGTAATGTCATTTCTTATCATATGAGAATATATCAGATGGTATGGATTCGGAAAAAGGCCTTTTCACATTTGGATTTTACCAAGGTTGGTATAACTGAGTCTCTTGAATTATATAGATTTTCTATGTTGTCAATGGCCTTAGATAGTTGGTTCCTATTGGTATTCCTTATTTTGTTCAATTTGCAACTATGGATAGATTTATTTTTTACTTTGCTTTTACCTTTCATTTTTCCAAGATATTATAGCCTTTCCATTCATTAAGATGATATTCTGCCCCTTTGACATTTTTTCCAAAAATTAATAATATTGTGTTCATTTCGAATTTTTGTTTTTTGATTTAATCTTCTTTAGAAAATCCTAATATATTTTAAAGTGAAAGTATTATTTAATTTTAGTTTGCATGGATTTTGTGGGTGCCACTCGAGAGATTAATCTTATTGGGCTAAAGACATCATCATCATCATAATAATAATAATAATAATAATAATAATTCTCATATATCTCCCAAACCAATTGAATGGGCTCGCAAAATTAAATTATTTATTTATATATCAACTGTCATTGTTGGCTCAAGCTTAGCATGGGTGTCGTATTTTTCTTTCTCTTTGTTTATAAACTTCTCTCTAAATTTTACTCTTTCAGAAAAGATATGGTTTCATTTTAGATAATGTATTCTCTTTTGAGCTTACGATGCCATTGAATTTCACATAATCTCATTTCTTCAATAATCATAAAACAACCAGGGTATCATGTAATTGGAAAGTAATAGGATTTATATAACACGTGCTTACTAAAAAAAGAGTTTTAGGCAAAAATGTTGTTTATTTACTTATTTCTTATTTTTAGGTGAAAATATTCTTCTGATTTTCATAGACTTCCTTTTACTACCTTACAATCCCCACGGACCACCCACCACTCAAAAATTTTCATTTAGGATCTTTACATTCCATTTCTCAATTTCTTTACTTACTTTGGGTAGAGATTCTAATTCTTTTATTCATGTAGAGCATGGTATCTTAATTTTTTATTTAGTTTTTTTTTTTATGGCTTTGAGTACTAGCATTTTAAACTTTTAAATCTGAAGTTTCGTTCTTTAATAGTGTGGTGTGAGGATCATGTTATCACAATTTTGAAAATGACCACTTATATTTTTTAATATTTATTTCAAATTTGACAGCTCAAAGTAATTCATACAACAAATATAAGTTTTTAATTATGAATTATATTGAACTCCAATTTTGTAGTTATTTTTTTTATTTCAATTTTAAAAGACTGAGACTCTCAATTTGGTTGATTTTGCTTTTAGCATTGAAATTGATTGCTAGATTTTACATGGAATTATGTAATGTTGGATTCAGGTTTATATCGACTTAAAATCAGCCAAAAAACTTAAATTAATAGCGGAGCTATTTTAATTCATATAATGAAATATTATATATATAGATATATGTATATGTATATATATAAGACATATGGTGCGGTCTTATCAAATTCATTGGTTCAATCTTCTTTTGCTCTTTTTTTAAGGTGGGCTTGTAGTTGTTTTAGACGAAACCACATATCTAATTTCTTTAAAGTTTTACACTTTTAAATTGTCTTCGTAACTTAAATAATAAAATTATAATATTATTATAAAAAACAATATGATACATATCTTAATTTTATAATAATAATAATGATAATCCACAGTAATACTATTTTTTTTTATTTCAATATAATTTTATAGAATGCCTCACATATTTTATCTTTTTATCATTTTTTGAAAGTTTATAGATTTTTTTATTATATGAATTATATTGGCACGGGCATGTCTCGCTAGTATTAGTTATATATGTGTAGAATTAAAAGAGAAGTAAAAACAACACCCTAATGGCCCAATTGATCCATCCCATGAACCCCATTCAAGCTTTAAAAGGTCCAACTGCCCACAAATGTGCAGATAAGCAGCTGGGCCTATAGATGCATACATGGTGCCCACAGCTCCTGTACTCCAAGTCTTTCTTTTTTTTTGGTAAAAAAAAATAAGTTGTGCTGCTTTGCACAGACCACTTTTGTGTTTCCTTCCTTCAGATTTTAGTTTCTTTCTATTTTTTTATTTTATTTTTAAGAGTACGTATACATATGTTAATGAAGGTCAAATCCACTGTACCAATGGAGGGAGCACCTCAACCAAATCACAAGACAGGAAGAAGGCCCAAAATACAGGGAGAAGAAAGAAAGCCAAAAGGAAAACTATGAACCCACAAGACAAGTCAGCTATAACTAGGGCCTAGGGGAACTCTTTATGTTCAAGTTTTGTTTTTGGAAGGTCTAGGAAGATCCGTGTAATTAGGATTTTATAGTATTTTTATGCTTTAAGATTTTGTATGTCTTATGTATGCTTTGTAATGGAGGATCATATTCTGCTTTGGATATTTTCTCCTATTTTGAATAACTGGGCTCTCTATCCCAAAGATTCAACATCCTTTATTTTTTTGGTAAAAGATTCAACATCATTGTTAGTAGAATTAGCGATCATTGGTGAGAGCTTGGTTGGAAAACTCGACTGTCCCGAGTCATCTCATTTTGATGGAGAACCGAGTTATATATAAGGAAGACTCCGCTGAGTCATCTCATCTTAATAAGTTATTTTTATTTTGAACTATTTGATTGATATATCTAATTTTGAACAATTAATGTTTATTTTTAAGTAATTATGCACTCGATTTGTAGTCAGTAACTCAAAATAATGATGTCTAGAATGTAATTTGAAACTTTATTTATTCTTTTACAACCAATATTTGGACTAACAAATTATGTAATATACAATATTTTTTTCTTTTTTTTTCCCTTATTATAGTACTTTTCTTGCATATATAAATTTATTGATTTACATTGATTATCATGAGTGAATGTAAATAAAAGTATATTTATATTTTTATAAGTAACAGATTCATTTTTAAATATTTTTAAAATTATTTTAAAAGAAACATGACTCTCCCGAGTCGATTTTTTTTCCATTGGACGGGTCGAGTCCGAGTCATGAGTTTTCCAACCGAGGATTTCTAAATTCTCAAACACATGGATTTCTTTAATCCTCACTTGTATTTGGGCATTTAGAGCATGTATCTTTATTAGAATTTCTGACAATAATTTGTCATGTTGGGATTTTTAGACATGATGTGACATCTTCTCTCCAGGCATTTACAAATGTCATGTTACTTCTCAAGCATTTAAAATTCTTCCACCAAAAATGTGTCAAATGATACTTGAAATTTCAGAAATTCTAACCCCTTTAATTTGCTTTTTGGTGGAATGTTTGGATACATAAGCGAACATACAGGAATTCCACCATGTTGAGAATTTCAAAATTCTTGACAAGGACTCTATAAATTCAAGTAAAGAAACAAGCCCATAAAAGTTCCATGAAAGATTTTAGAATTAAAAAAATCTCAAAGACAATTTGAGGCTTCTAAGGCAGTTGAAATTTTATCATTTTAATAAATAAACATGGCATTTGCGCTACTAGAAAAAAAAGGTTTTTATATCTGCTAAAAACCGATATAAAAGACCTATTATATCGGTTTTTCAGTAAACTTCAAGCCGATATAAGTACCCCGATATAATAAACAACTATAATCGATATAATATGTGTAATGTTTCATATCGGTTTTTGGACAACTGATGTCTTTTGAACCTGAAATTATAACACATATTACTGTAAAACCGATATAAAAAAAAAGTAAAAACGATATAAAAAATATTTATAATATCGGTTTTCGATCAACTAATGTGTTTTGAAACTAAAATTATGGCATACATTACTGTAAAACCGATATAAAAAAGAGTGAAACCGATATAAAAATTATTTATAATAGTTGGAACTATATATAAACAAAAAAACCAAAAGATAAATAATCATAATTTACCTCCAGAGCTTCAACAACCATCTTTTGGCTTCCCTTGAAGGCAAGACCCAACTCCTTTTTTACTGGCGCTATGAGCAGTTTCTGAAAAAAAATTACACTGCATGAATCATCTGTGAAATTGCACTCAATGGAACCATAAACTAAATTGCTATAACTCTGATGTCTATAGACATGCATGCAGATGCTGCCCATCCACACACTGATAAATGTGCTATTATGGCATGGTTGGAAGGCGATCATTGTTGCAATCATAAGGTAGCAGGTTCAACTTGTGCCACCATTCAAAAAAATTAAAAAATTAATAAAAATGATTGGTTCATCATATTGATGTATTCGTTTATGAGGGTCACGCATAAAAATAATCTGCATGGTCGAGAGAGAGATAGATACCTCCACCTCCCTGGGTTCTGAAAACTTTTCATGTGCTACAAGAGGGACACCACTCTTTTCCTGTTATACAGTATTGCCAAATCCATTAGCTATATTCAGGCAACTGACTAAGGTTATAATACCAAATTCATAAGATTTCCATTGCAAAGAAGAAAATTTCAAAGTTATCAAACAGCTAAAGCCATTTAAAGTTAGAATTCTTTTATTGAAAAAGTGAATCCCAACACGCGCACACAAAAAAAAAAAAAAATGCTTATGCCTGAGAAAAATGAACTCTTGTAAATTAAATAACCATCAGCTTTTGAGATCCCAACTTGTTTTCAGCATTCCATCCTACATAGAGATTCAAAAATGGACAAGCAATGGTTCCATCCTACATAGAGATTCAGAAATGGACAAGCAAGGCAATAGATAAATAATATCTTAACAACCATCATCAAATATAATGGTGCAAACTAAACTGTATATGCAAGAATCAAGATTCTGCTTTCCAAATGAAAACAGAGGTAAACGACAAAGTGTAAACAAACAACCTTTGCCACTGCTTCACCAAGGCAAATTTTCTTGGCTGGTTTTCCAGACATTTGCTCCTCTAGGGAACATTAAAAACTCCAAATCAGCAACCTCTTTGTATTTCGGGTGAGATTTGTCATCAGGATCAACAAAATGCTCAATCTCTGCAAGCGTGAATTCACGCACTCTATAAAGTCATTGGCGAGGAGATATCTGTAACACAGACAACAGTTTCCAGGAGATGGCAGTCAGCTTAATTATACACAAACAAACAATTGCAATCAGCTTATGCACAAACAAACAATCTCATAAAGTCAAATAATTAAGTGGAACATCAACAGTACACATGAGCCTGTATTTGTGTGTGTGTGTGATGAGGAAAGATACAGAAAAGAAACCCATGGCCACATCAGCATGAGAAACAATGAAACATAGCAACTGATCAAGTATATCAGACATTCAAATGATTTCACATGAAAAACAAATGGAGGAGAAACCTTATTTCTAAAAGCTTGTCCAATCTGGGCTGCAGCAAAAGGAAGCTTGTTCCCATTATAATAGTACAAGTCCTTGAAGTTAAATAATAGTACAAGTCCTTGAAGTTAACAAAGATGCCTTGAGCTGTCTCAGGGCACATATACCTACAATTCAAGGTTTCAAGCTAAGTAGAGATCTAGACAGAGAAAAATTGCAAGCAAATAAATGGAAAAAACCACTCAAGAAGATCCTTGCAAATTCTCACCCAGGGCTCAAGCCAGATGGACCTATTGAAGTTTGAAACATCAAGTTGAAAGGGTATGGATCGGAAAGAGGGTTCTTTGTATGGATCAAGTTGAAAGGGTATGGATCAGAAAGAGGGTTCTTTGATAAATCATATATATATATATAACTAATTAATAATTAACATAAAGCTTGACTAGACAAATCTCTATGGAAATATTGTGTGTGTGTGTGTGTGTGTGTGTGTGTGTATATATATAGTATCTACATTGTCTTCCATGGGATGTACAAAAAGTTGGAACTATATATAATGAACATATTATATATACAAATTATATCAAGCTATTGGTCTCACTATCATTATCAGTGCTCATTTCATCTTCCTCATTATCATAATCAATGGAGGTATCATCCTCCTCACTTTCATCATTAATGAAAGTATCACCATCCTCATCTTCTACTTCCTCATACACTAGAAGATTTGCATCAATTAGAGAAGGAAAACTCTACTCCAAGAGGCAATACTCATGCACTAGAAGATTTGCATCAATAAGAGAAGGAAAACTCTACTCCAAGAGGCAATACTTAAGCAACTGAGACCAGCTGCAGCGCAATAATCGCTGGACAGAAGAAGCCCCCTAGCTGAACAGAGCGGCAGATGAAGAGAGCCATTGGGTCAGATAACTTGAATTATTAGTATCAAGTCCATGCATTCTGTCATATTAGTTTGAAAATGGGAAAGTGCAGGTGAAGAGAGCCATTGGGTATAGTGAACTTGTTGTAGCTCCTGAAGCAATGGCCTTTTTACAGCAGAAAGTTAGTGAGAGAGTATCCACTTTTTTTTCCCTGCAGAGGGTACAAGAGCTTTGGAGAGAGAGAGAGTGATTGTGACCTGCAAAGCCATCACGTGATGGTTTTTAGTTTTTCTCAGTGGAGAAGTTTGAATTGGCAATGTTTGAAGCATTGACCAACTTCCCTTGAAAATACCAATCTCTCCTTTTGCAACTTTTCCTACTTTTTATTTCATTTCCTCATCCTCCCCTTCTACAGTCTATAGTAGCACAATCATGCAATATGTGCTGTTGGGCATTTGCAGTAGTACCCTCATAACCTCCCTCTGCCATTTTCTCTGCCTCCCCCCGCCTCTCTTCCCTACATTTCCAAGTGGTTGCATGCTAGATTCATGATATCCAGCTCTTTCAGAGACTGGCACCCCACTCAAATTGCTAAAGTGAGAAATTGTGGAGTCCTCAGCCTCAGCAAATGTAGTCATTTTTGCCCTATCCCAACCACTCGGCTATTTAATTAGCTTATCCATACCAAAGAAAACTCCATTGGTCTGAGTTCTTCCCCCCATCAAAACTGCAACCAAACAGGATCATTTTTTTTTTTTACTGAAAGGTAAATTAATATTAGGAGAAAAGAGAACTGGGCAAGAGCCCCTAAAAACAAGACAAAACAGAGAGGGATGGCTCACAAAAAATGCCAACCCAGAAAAGCAAGAATACCCAAAAAGAGAAGAAGGAAAACAGAGAACAGGAGAGACAAACCCATCAAGAAGCTATACACAACATAAAGAAGCAGTACAGCGCAGGGATGAATAACACTGCTCTGATCAACAAGAGAACACAGAAAGCAGCACAACGTGGCTCGATAACTAAACCTTGCACTACTGCACAACAAAGTAAACCAGCACAGCATGGGAATGCAGCTCTTCACAAAAGCACAGCAGGACCAACTCTAGGACCACAAGAGGGCTCCGGATCCAACCCATGTTCAACGAAAACCCCAAGAACCCACTCACAATCCTCCGAAACGTGATCTCAAATCTGAGCTCCGGATCCAACCAATGTTCAAGGATGTCACCCCCACCATCTGATTTCTTCCCCGCGGAACCAGCTAGACCGCAGCCGCCGTTGCTCGTGCAGGGCCGTTGCCGATCGAGAGAGAAATAGCAGAGAGAAAGAGGACGAGAGTGAGCGAGAGAGACAGGGAGAGGAGAGAGAGAGTAGAGAAAGCGAGAGTGAGAGAAGAGCAGAGAGAGCAGAGAGAGAAGCGCGAGCGAGAGTGAGGAGAGAAAAGAGCGAGTGAGAGGAAAGAGGGGTTTTTGGAGGGAGAGAGCGCTGGGAAAAAATAAAGGAGGGAAAGAACGAGTGAGCCGGCGCGGGGAGCCCATATTAAGGGATTTTAAAACCGATGTAAAATCATTGTGTATATAATATTGGTTTCATAATAACTGATATAAAATATATGTATATAATATCGGTTTCGTAATAACCGATATAAAATGTGTATATAATATCGGTTTCATAATAACACATATAAAATATGTGTATATAATATTAGTTTCATAATAACCGATATAAAATATAGAAATTAATATCATATATTTTCTAACCAATATTATATATAGAGATTATTATATGGTTCCTGTAACCGATATAAAAAAAATTTGACCAATATAAAAAAATATTAACCGATATAAAAAACCTTGACTAAAGATATTATATCGGTTATATGAAAAACCGATATAGGGTAGTTTTTGTAACCGATATAAAAACCCTCTTTTCTAGTAGTGGTACGTATATATATATATATATTAATTGCTTAACACATCATGTCATAGAATTAACGAAAAACCAAGTTCCCCTTAGAAATCCCAATAAAAATCACAGGGTTGAGCAAGCATTTAAGATTTACTTAGAACTTTACATATATTTCTTTCCAATTGAATGACTGCCGAGTAGATGTACTCAAATTATGCTTTTGTCCGATTAGCATGGCCCCACTTGCAAGTAAAGTAAGAGGATGCTTCTCTCTCAACCAAATAAAAAAGATGTCCCACGCGTCTTTCACCCCTTCCCTACGGTGGCCTTTCAAATTCAATTTTGTGGTTTCAAGATGTCTCACATGTCTTGGTTCTTTTAGGGCCTGTTTGGTAATTTACTTTTAAAATAAAGTGGAGTGAAGTGAAATGAAAAGAATGAATAAAAAATAAGTGAGTTATAATGGTATTTTATTTTTAGTTGTTTGGGATAGAATATTTTTGACTTTTTGTATGGGGAAATGGAGTTTTTTTGTCTTTTAGTGAGTAAATGTAGTTGCTTTTGTACTTTTTTTAGGAAAGATGAAGAGAGTTTTGGTAAAAAGTGCTTTTGATGGGATGTTTAACTTGACTTGACTTGACTTGACTATATTAGTAAAATTACCAAACGGCCCTTAAGCCTTTGGTTTCCAAGCCACGTCATTTTGACCCGTATAACTAGGAAGGAACATAAGCAATAGGCCTATGCCCACCGTTTGCCATAATAAAATATAATTAAAACTGTAAACAGAAATATTTAAATAAGTTATAAATAAATATTAACATACAAGTCATAATAAAAATGTAATTAAAATTTAGAGGAATTTACCCAAAAAAACAACATAGATGGGCGCTATGCAAGTAAGGGCCCAATAAAATCTTATAAACAAAAGGGGTACCTTAGGCTCCTCCCGTCCCTTTTTTTTTTTGGGATGGTCGTATCTACTAAAGTCCAACATGCCATTTTTCCTTTGCCTATCGACCAGTGACCATCCATGCATTCCCCCTTTCCCGTTCCCCTTGTCGTTGTCGAGCACCCCCTCCCCGATGGTCCTAGCCAGAGGTCCCATGTAGCTTTTGGTGCCATTTTTTCAAAAGGTGGTTCACATGGAGGTACATCTCTCTCTCTCTCTCTCTCTCTCTCTCATGATGGGTTGTGGGCTATGAGATCTGGGTTGTTCTTATTTTTGCTGTTTTCATTTTAATGTCCTGACATTTTTGAGGAGTCATGCTATGTTTTGTATTCTCTTCGTTTGATGATGGATTGTTTATTCTTACTTTTTCAATTTTAGCTAGTTACAATAACAACATCAGTTTAGGGTTTAGGTTAGGGCTGCACATGGGCGGTTCGGATCGATTTAACACTAAAACCAACAACCAAACCGAACCTGTCGGTTTTTTAATTAACCGATCCGATCCGACCGATGGATAGGGCTTAAACCGAACCGAACCGAACCAAACGGTTCGGTTTGGTCGATTTAACCATTCTTTTTCATTTTATTTTTTTGAAAATCAGACATTGAAAATTTCAAAAGGATGATACCTCATCCTTTGCATTTATTCCAATGTTTTGTGCAAGCATAAAAATCCAACATTCAAGACTTGACTAAACGCATATAAAAAATAATTCCACTCTAAAAAGGGAGTTTGGACTAAACACAAGCGCGCGAAAAAAAAAAAAAAACTTGCAGTGAAACTAGGGCTGCACAGAACCGGACCGGACCGGACCGGATTTGAAAAACCTTAGACCACAAATCCGGACCGGACCGGACCGGATTTGAAAAACCGGTTATATCCGGTCCGGTCCAGACCTTTTAAAAACCGATCTAGACCGAATCGGACCGGATTAATAATAAATATTTTTTTTAAAATTTTTTTAATACAAAACTTTAAGTATATAAAATTCTTAAGTCAAATACCATAGTGAAATCGAAGATTTGGCTTCTTACATCTGGAAAAAGAGGTAGGAAATGGGCTGAAAATGAAAAAATAAAATAAAAACTTAGGAAAAATAAAAACTAATGAAACCGGTCCAGACCACTTAAGTGGTCCAGACCAGACCGTTTTGGACCGGTCCGGTCCTCTCATTTAAGCCGGACCGGAAATCCGGTCCGACCGGATTCCGGTCCAAAAACCGGACCGGAAATCCGGTTGTGCAGCCCTAAGTGAAACATTCATTCCACATGATACCATTTGGAATTACAATAAAATAATAGTTCATATAAAAAAAAGTAACACACAAACGAAATCTGTATCAGAAACCCACTGTATTTTTCAAAAATGAAGGTTTCTTAACACATTGGTTAGGTGAGACCAAAACCAACCATCAAAAGGCTAGGCTCTACTGGCTTTTTAGCATTCTCAAGAATGCAACCTTCTGATAAAAACTTCATTGAAACGAGGTAGGAATTACGATGGAAGGAAAACATCATGTACAGTAACCCCTTCATCTGCAATGAAGTATCAAAAAACATTTGAGAGATTAGAAGAGATGCATTGAGGCAGTGTTGACGGTTGAGTTCATGTGAGAATGGAGTTGTGGAATGTAACGTTGAAAGTAGTAAAAAACGAAATCCTAAGACTAAAATAGTAAAAAAGCAACACTTAAGTTACTACATACGTTCGGTTCGGTTTAAACGGTTAACCGTGGGCTCAAACCAATAACCAACCGATGTAAGCGGTTTTTATGATTTTCAAACCGTTAACCAAACCGGTCTACTAAAAACCAATCCGAACCGTCCGGTTTGGTCAGTTCGGTTCGGTTTTGCGGTGATACCATATTTTTTGTGCAGCTCTAGTTTAGGTTATGTAAATGGATCTCAGTACTACTATTTTCTAATTGGGTTTTGCAATACTTTCTGGGATTTGTGTTTTTATTTTCACGAAGGAATCGTGTTATGTTTTAATTTGTGGGTTTTGTGATATACACAATGTCACACCCCGAACCCACTCAATCTTGTTTATTCCTAATCAATTATGTTTTATATAAATTAAATATACTTAGATACTAATTAAGTTATTTAGCGCAAATTAGTCTTATATCAGTCTTTGGGTTAGACCTTGAGTTTTGGGCAGGTAGTTCAGACCCGATCCAACCCATTTAGGCAAAGCCGGAGACTTTTTCGTAATTTCGAGTTTCTTATTTTGCATCGTATGCACATCATCTTGGCGTCATCGCGTGTATCTCGTCGAGCCTGTCAACTTTCATATTGAACATTTCCTCATCAGACCTCAAACAAATCAATTAGGCCCTGATTTGACTCAAAGTGTAAATATGACAATGGAGGAGAGGACCTTATAAACTGTGAAACAACATCACTCAAAACAGCCACCCATTTCATTCGTTCTGTTCATGTTTCAGTTTATGTGGGCTGCTGAAAGGGAAACTCAAGCTCATTCCTTCTTCCTTTTCTCCTTCTCTCTTCACCATCATTCAAGAAAGAACTTGCATGTGGAGGAAAAAGCGGACTTTAGCTTTCTCATTCCAATTACCAGCCTTTCAACTCCATAAAACCTAAAGAACCCTCTTCCTATCTCTTCTAATTGCTAGATCAGGTGAGGAACTATTCTCTTCTTCACTTTCAATAATTAATTGATGTCAAAGGACTCACCCATTGTGCATGCATGCAATTTGATAGTTCTTTGGTATTATCTTCTCAATAGGGTTTGTGGAATTTGGGGGTTTTTACTTGTTTTGACTCAAGAGGGAGAGTAAGTGAGAAAAGCTTGGTAAAGGCAAGTATAAGCAATATTCTTCAATGCATGTTGTTTTATGTTGATTCTTAAATTGAAATCCAGACTACCTGTTGATATTTCCTCTCATATGTGAATAGATTGAGTTTGGAATAGGATTAATTTAGTTGGTTCTTAAATTACTTAATTACTAGCATGCAATTTATATGACTGATTATTGCTGTTAAATAGAAGAAAGGGATCTCACTGTAGGAAGGAGTTGGAAAGTCTAATATGGATGTAACTTTGATTCAGAAACTCCAAAAGCCAAGAATGGTTCCAGGTCTCGAAATGCAGAAATTGAGTGTTCGCTCGAGCGAAGTGAACCATCGCTCGAGCGGACAGCTCTTTGGAATTCAGAGAAAATAGCATTCTGAACCCTCCGCTTGAGCGCTTAGTTCTTCGCTTGAGCGGACTGGCCTCTATGAGGCCTCCACTCGAGCGGTTGGTCATCCGCTCGAGCGAACTTGACTATTGTGTTAGGGACACTTTACCACCTACAATTAAAAGGAAAAATTTATCCTAACACCAATGTGAGACCTCCATGACTATCTTGCGGATAATCATGGCACACAGGGAAAACCAATAGGATTATTAGGATTGGTAGACCATGTAGGACCTTAGAAGGGAACCTTAACTAATTCCTTATATGTCCGAATGGATAGATATAGCTCATGAATGTTATTCCTGGGTGTTGAATTGGGAAGTACAATGTACCTTTGTTAACGTAACACCTAAGATGAATAACAAAACATTAGACTTCCTAAACTATACCGAATGGAATGACGAGTGACTATTGATATTTAGATTAGTTTGGCTAGTAACAGCCTTGATTCTTTAAATTTCCTTGCATGATCATTTGGTTATTATATTTGTGACTTCAAACACTAAGTGAGTGTTCATAAGCATTATTGTATCTATCTTGTATTTCAACTTTACATTGCAAATTACGTTAATTGAGTGAGTCTTGAGTAGATCTATGTGTACTTGAATAAAGTGAATTGTTCTGTGTGAAGTGATTAGTGTGTCTACTCAAGTTCAGTGTATCATTGATTCAAATGAGTCGGTATTACTTAGCTTCGACCGGACGATACCCAACAGGGTGACTCTTGGTTTAGATTGTGAACGTCTCTGCGTAGTAGACAGTCTGGAGCACCGGAACTCCAGAACCGGGTAGCCATTTGAACCTTTGGCTGGGTCACTGGTGGCATCCCAAAATGTGTGCCCTCAATGAGGGGATTTAGCTAATGTGGTTACCAACTAGATTGTACATGGTTTTCATTTATCATTGATTCGTCAAGCATTATTAACTCGACCGCACAATTGCCTAGTATACTGTCATATGAATTATTTTAATCCACTGTCATTAATTATGAAATTGATATAACAGGTGGAATAAATTATTACTTATACTCAGCTGAATTGTTGTATTCATTCGTTATTTTTGGTATTACAGACGCATATCCCAATCCCGGTCTTGAGGAGACCGCAGAGGGAGAGGAGGAGGCCGTTGAGGTACCTCCAGGCATAGAGGAATGGACGGCTGAGGGAGCTGTCTAGCTTATGTCACTAGAGAGCGTCTCATCTTTCGCAAATAATATACTTTTGGCTTATAGAATACTTTTGTGTAGATGAACAAACTAACTTTTGTTATTGATGTATATAAATATTTTTGTATTATTGAGGTAGAGTATGTTTTAAATCTCTACTTCTTACTAGTAAATGAAATCATCTTTTAATTAATGAACTTGAATGTATGGATAGCTCATGATATGATACCTTTACATGTTTTGAACTAATGCTTCCGCTAATAAATGTATAAAGACAGGTGTCTGTGAGCATGTCTCACACGTGCAAAGTGGATTTTCTCCTTCGTGACTCACACTTGTCTCGAAACAGGTGTAATGTACACGGGAGTACGCGTGTCACACATTGGGAATTACCCTTGGCCAGGTAATTTCGGGACCGGGACGTGACACAGCGAAATGAGGTTATTCTTATTTTACCTGTTTTAACCCCATTGCTTTCCAAGGAATCGTGTTACGGCTTTTGAATATATTCTGGGATTTGGGTTGTTCCAGTTTTGGCTGCTTGGATCTTCTCTACATTTTATGACTCATGTTATTTTTGTGGGTTTTATTGTTTTGTTGAGTTCCTTCTTTCTTGTTTTTTTGGCTTCAAGGCAAATAACATCGTATAACTCTCTCATAATTGTATGTAGGTGATGGTGGGATATATGTTGTGGGCGTGTTGATTTTAGATCACTGAGATTTGCACTCATGTTTTAGGGTATATAATGCAATATAAAAGATGTTCAATATATGTACCAACCTCTTAATGTAGTCCAACCACCACTGTGATGGAGCAATCTAAAAGGGAATTCGCCGGAGCAGCAGGAAAGAGACAAAACACGATAAAGAAAAAAAAAAAAAAAAACTGACTTGTACGGGATATAAGGCAGTTTCGCATGAGGGTCAATATCAACCATGTCACAAAACAACAAAAAAAAGCAGAAAAGCAAAGAGAGTTCCTTTTCTGTTTAAAAGAGTTTACTAGGTTCATTCCTGTGTAGCGCTCTTCTTTAGGGTTTTTTCCTGTAAATTCTTCTAAAATTTAAAGTTTGAAAGGAAAAACTAAGTAGAATTATCTAATCCATGATATTGCAAGAATGACTCAATTACATAGAATAACAAGTCAAAGAAAATGGAAAAGTTAAAGAATAATTATGAATAATCTAACATGTGATGAAGAAGGAAACATATAAAAGAATAATTAATCTGAATAGTTGATGGTACGAAAAGTGAATTTATTTATAAAAAAATATTCATGCTTGGAAGAATATATCTATTATTTGGTCCAACGTCTTAAATTTACTGTATTTCATTGCTTCTTTGATTTTGCGTATTTATTATTTAGATAAATTAGTAAATGTAAATGATAATATTTTTTCTTGATAAAAATGGAAACTCATGAAAGAATTTATAGGGATCTGATAGATTTTAGAAAAATATTAAAGCAAAGGGTAGAGATTTTAAGACCTTGACTATTTCTCTTTAATTTTTTTTTTTTAAATTGGTTTTAACTTGAAAACGACATTTACGTCATTAGTCATTACCAAATATTTCAAGGGTCATTTGATAGGAAGGAGATATTGGGCTTGAGAGCAACATAGGTTTTGAACGGTTGAGATTGACCAGCTTAAAGGTGACAGATACCATTTGCATGTTGAAGGGCTGAGATGTAAAGGATCACTAGAAAGGACAATTAGTTCCTACATGCGAACCACATGTAAAGCTCTCCTTTGCGAGGGGCCACTAGGGGCCACCTTTGATCCCATATGCAGCTAATTTCACACTCTTATCCAATATGCATGATTTAGCACCATATCCGACTTCATACTCTTTGGCCTATTCACAACCGTTGGATCAAACTTCAAAAAATTCTATGGCTAAAAGACCATTAAAATTTAAGGGTCTTAAAAGAAAGGGCTAGAATGATTTGAGGATGCTGATCTTTTGCTTTACAACCCGTGACCTTTCTATCTCTCCACTCTCTTCCAAAGGAATCCATTCAAGCGGGCCCTACGGTATGGGCCACGGTATGCCATCTGCTTGAAGATGAAGATCTTTCAAAAAAACCGTCTTAAAAAAAAATCTGATGTTTCAAAAAAAAAAAAAAAAGATTTTTTTCCACCATAGAACATGTGGTGTCACTATAAGATATGATTTTTTCTCCCATTCGGCCACAATATATATTTTTTTTCCACCAGAGAACATGATTTTTAGTTTTCCTTTTCTCTTGGCAAGGTGTGTTTTTTTTTTAATCTTTCTTGTTTAAGGGCAAGGAGGACTCTTGTAATTAAGGTTTTATTATATATTATGGACTCCTTAAATGATTTCATCTTTCTCCTAGAGATTGAAGACATTCTACAGTGGATTGAATAAACACAGACATTAATTCATTATGATCATCAAGAACAAAAAGAGATCAACTGCCTTTTCCCCCTGTTTTGGAGTGAATAAAATTTTTTTTTTTTTTTTTTGTTTTGGTATGCAACCAAGGAGCACCCGACTGCAACCCATCGCTGTAGGTGAGATTTTATGTTTAGTTGAAGATTTTGAAGTTTTGGTTTTGATAGGGCAACAATTTAACAATAACAAAATGAAAACAAATGAAAGAAAAGGCAGAAGTTCTCACATCATAATAAGTAATGACATAAATTGTATCAACGATTGAGATGATCATCGTTAAGAAAAGCCAGAAGTTCTCAACATTAATTCATGATAATTATCGATGAGAGATCTGTCTTTCTCCTTATTTTGGAGTAAAATTCGCTCTGTTTTTTATTTTACCCAAGTAAGGACTTGGGACCATTAGAAGCTCCAACTATGAGGAAGGGAGATCAAACTCTAGGCAATCAGGTGAGATGCGAGATGGATAACCAACTAGGCAACCCCTCTGGTATGGGTGAATTTTTTCTATTTAATCCAAGATTTTGAAATTTTGAGTTGCAATAGGGCAACTTAGGAGGGTAAACTAGGATTGATGGAAAAAAAATCGTAATCCTTTCAAAGGACAAGTATGAGTTCTCACAATTTAACAATAACAAAAGGAAAAAAAAAAAGAAAGAAAAGCCAGAAGTTCTCACATCATAATAAGCAACGACATAAATTGTATCCAGGGTTGAGATCATAGCATACCTGATGGCCAATCATCGGAAGATTGAACAAGAGATAAAGACTAGAGATTCTTCAACTAATGGGTGTTGATTTCCTGATCTTGTGTTGTGCGTTGTGCAATGACACTCAGATCGCTCATATAGCTAGACGCCCACGCAATCCTTGGGTCAATGCAAGTCTTGGACGGTTGAGATTGACTGGCTTAAAGGTGACAGTGACCATTGGAATCTTGAAGGGCTGAGATATATCGATCACTACAAAGGACAATCTGCTCTAACGAGCGGACTGCTCAATGAGGGTTACTTGGCCGTATTTGATCAGTGCATCTCCCTGCACATTCGTATCCCCAGTAATCTGCCACCGGACCTCTATTTAGGACAATCTGCTCTAACGAGCGGACTGCTCAATGAGGGTTACTTGGCCGTATTTGATCAGTGCATCTCCCTGCACATTCTTATCCCAGTAATCTGCCACCGTACTTGAATTTAATGCTCGAGCTGCCCTTGCTTACCACCGTTGGATTAAAATTTTAAAAAGTGTACGGTTAAAAGTCCATTGAAACTTAAGGATATTAAATCAAGGGCCTGGAATGATCCAGTGGAACTGATTTTTTCACCACCTTTATCCACAAACAAACCTTTCCATCTATCCTTTTTCAAAAATTAGAAATGCATTCAAGTGGGCCCCACATGATGGACCATATATCTACGGTGTGCCATCTCCTTGTAGGTGATGATTTTTCTACCATAGGCCATGTGTTGTCGGCCAACCATAGGTCATGTGTTGTCGGCCGATTATATGATACATTACCCTTTTTTATGATAAATAAAAGGTAGAAGTGGGGTCCACTCCGTACTCCATAGCGCAAGGGGAAAAAACAGGGAAAATGATTAAAAGTAGGAGAAAGAACCTGTATCTTTATAGAAAAAAAATAAAATAAAATCATGCTTATAAATGGACCGGTTCATTTTAGGTGGCGCCCACTTGCCAACCCATCGTTAGCTAACCCAGGCACCTTCCTTTCTGAAAAACGAATCTATTCCCGAAGATAGCTAGTGTTATAGAATTTGATAGTGTGTGTGAGAGGGTGTTTGAGTTGTATACGAGAGGGAAAAGAAGTTCATGTACTTTATATCACAAAATGGTTAAAAATGAATATCAAGGATAAAATTTAAAAATAAAGCATTAAATAATTTTTCATTTTATTAAAATAGAGAAAGATGGAAAATGAAGAACTAAGGAGATAGCTAGTTGCTCATTTCCCATTTATTTTCCTTCGATTCTATTTTCATCAAAAGGAAATCTATTTAATACTCATTTTTTGAAATAAACTTATGATTTTCTTTCTTTTTTTTTTTAACTCCTGATGGCATAAATATTTTGCATTCGATTTTTATATATTTTAATGTAAACAAATAGGACCTTAAGCATTTTGGATCGAAATGTATTTAGTGATGGAAGTTCGGTGGTATTCTCAACCAATCAAAATATGTAAGATTTGGACCAACTGGAAAATGAATTATTCAAAAACCCCATAAGTTTTTCTAAGAATGTACTTCTTTCTTGAAGAGTCTCTATTTAATTGACTGATTATTTTCATCAGAGTTGGAATGGCATTCTTTAATACCACAATTTGCATGAGTTACATCTCATTTAGATTTTATCACTAGGAAATATCATTTGTTGCCCCCATGCAAGGGCGAACCCGGGTGCAAGGGTGTCGGGGCTGAAAACAGTAAAAAATTAATAATTAATATGCTTTATATATATATATATATTTGGCCATTCTCCCAATATTTCTTTTACATAAAATGCCCCTAATTTGAATTTCCTAGGTTCACCTTCGGCCCCAGACCCCCTGCTTTGCATTTAGGGGCTCTAGATATCCAACATAAAGGCCCTGCAAAACACTTGGATTGCATTATTTTTGTAACTATTCAACAAGGCAGAAGATTTTCATTTATCAAACACTATCACCTTGATAAGAAGGGAGTGTTCAACCTTCCCCTTGTGAATCTAACTCTGCGGTCGCAGTCCCTGCCCTCCATCTCCATGACACTGGATTCTACAGAATGAATTGGTGGCCAGAATGTCACACCATCTGCTTGCCTTGTACATTTAGATGTTGGCCTATCTGTGTAGGTATGTTAGCTACTGCTGATCATTATAGAGCTTAACAGAAAGTTACATACAGGTCCTTTTTTGTAATCCAATGGTGGCTTAGGCCTTCACCTGTATGGCATAGGCCTCTCAAAATCTATACATTTAGGACCACACAAGATGTATTGTCACTCTAGTCTTTCATGTATGTATTCCACTAAATTACTTGAAAGGCAGCAATCTGTCCAAAGGCACTTCAGTAAATCACACCTTTTACAGAGAGGCTCCACACTGCAAATGGTGGGTGCATTGAACATTTCATAGATTGGAAAGTCTTAGCAAATTCTCATCCCTCGAAATCTTGTGAGACAAAAATTAATGTATGGAGTCATATCTAAATGATATTTTGATCGGAAAAATTGAAAGCCGTCTAGAAGATGTTTTAAGGCTCACTCATCCTCACTTGGATCCACTGAAAGGGCAGTTAGATCATCAAATCATGGTATGCACCTGTTTGGCAGTGGTCTCTGATGAGAATCTATACATGTAGCAATACACAAGATGTACCGTTACTCTAATAAGAAATGATCCAATGTTGTGGCTACTGTGGTGCCGATGGCAGCTAGGACCTAATTTAACATGTGGAGGATCCACCATCGTTGATTAACTTGTTCATATCACAAACCTCTTTATGCATGCATCAAAACTTTCACAAATTTCATGCCATGCCCAAACAATTAACATAACAAATAACCAACCAAGCAGCCATGACATTTAATTAACATGGGTAAGTCTTTATTAACATGATAAAGAAGAATAGCTTTGAATTTTGGTTTTGCCTAGGTGTTGTCCTAGTGGTGGACTGCTCAATAATATCATGACTTTTGTCCGCTTGGTAAGGCCCACTTGCAAGTTGCAAGTAAAGTGGGTTAACATGATGATGTAAGCTGACGCCGCTTTGACCCGTGCAATAGTTCGTTCAATTATGTGGTTTAAGGGAACTCTATTCTAATCTGGGGGGAGGAGCTAATTAGATTAAGGTCTTAAAGAAAAATCCTAAGTTTTTATGTTAAATTTACAATTAGTGTGCTATAAAATTACAAAAGAAAGCTCCAATTTGACATTAGAGGCTTTGGTAGACCTATAAATAAGGGCATATTGAAGGGCATTTCTCTCTAATTTACTAAAAAAATTGGTTTTTAACTTGAAACCATCGGTGCTAAGACAAATAGTTGAGGGCATTTGCATCATTACAAAATACGTCAATGGTCATTTATTTTATGACGAGGAACCCGACGACCCCGTTGCGGTTGATTATTGGTAAAACCTCGAATACACAACATCAATCACTAGCATTGTGTATTGGATAAGCCTCCAATGGTTCGAAGCAAACGCCTCCAACTCATTCATGGAAGAACCACTCCTTACCCCACGGGTAAGGAGTTGGGTTCCTATTGATCAGGGGTTCAACCCCCACCTCCCCCTATATATTCCCGCATGTGTATATGCGGGGCTTTCTTTACACTTTGGTGGGCTTCCTTCCTGGGTGTGTCGGGCTTTCTTCCCACTTTGTGGGCTTCCTTCTCGCGTGTACCGGTCTCTATAAAAAAAATGGTCCCACTATAGTTGGGTAAAAAAAAAAAACCCAACCTCATTACTGGACTTCCCACCCACTCCAGCAATTTAAGAGTGGGTAAAAAAAGTGGGCAACAATTTAAATGTGTGGTTACAATTCAAGGGTCATTTTGATCAAAATGAGATTTTCGGATATCCAACTCAATGCTGTACACTCACATGAAGAGTCCTAATTGTATTTGGACAGTATTCGTTGTATCTGTACATCTATACATCTATACGCTATTTTAAAAGAGGGAATGTTGCATAGTTTTTTCACTACACCATTGTGGGGCCCACACCAAAATATTATAATAAAATATAATAATATATTATTAGTATTATCTATTATATACTATACTTCTATCTATCTATCTATCTCTATACATCTCTATATCTATACATCTCTATATCTATACATCTATACATCTTTACATCTATACACTATTATAAAAGAGGGAATGTTGCATAGTTTTTTCACTACACCATTGTAGGGCCCACACCAAAATATTATAATAAAATATAATAATATATTATTATTAGTATCTACTATATACTATACTTCTATCTATCTACTATTATAAAAGAGGAGATATTGCAAACTTTTTCACTACACCATTGTGAGGCCCACCCCCAAATATTATAATATAATATAATAATATATTATTATGAGAAATTGCAAACTTTTTCACTACACCATTGTAGGGCCCACCCCCAAATATTATAATATATTATTATAAGAAATTGCAAACTTTTTCACTACACCATTGTGGGGCCCACCCCAAATATTATCTACTATTATAAAAGAGGAGATATTGCAAACTTTTTCACGACACCATTTTATCTACTATTATAAAAGAGGAGATATTGCAAACTTTTTCACTACACCATTGTGGGGCCCACCCCCAAATATTATAATATAATAATATATTATTATGAGAAATTGTAAACTTTTTCACTACACCTTTGTGAGGCCCACCCCCAAATATTATAATGCAAACTTTTTCACTACACTATTGTAGGGCCCACCCCCAAATATTATAATATAATATAATAATATATTTTTATAAGAAATTGCAAACTTTTTCACTACACCATTGTGGGGCCTACCCCAAATATTATAATATAATATAACAATATATTATTATGAGAAATTGCAAACTTTTTCACTACACTTGTGTGGGGCCCACCCCCAAATATTATAATATAATATAATATCTATACTCTTATTATAAAAGAGAAGAGAGGTTGCATACTTTTTCACTACACCTTTGTGGGCCCCCCTAAATAGTATAATATAATATAATAATATATTATTATTATATTATGATAATAATAATATAATTTCTATACCCTTATTATAAAAGAGAAGAAAGTGTTATGTTTTTTCTTTACACATCTGTGGGCCCCACTTAGTATTATTAAATTATATATATAATAAAATAGAACTACACATATGTGGGCCCCAATGAAATAGAAGAACTTGTCATGCTTTTTCTCTACACATCTGTTGGCCTCACTTAGTACTATGATATTATATATATATATATATATATAATAAAAGAGAACTGCACATCTGTGGGCCCCACTTAGAAGAAGAACTTGTCATGTTTTTTCTCTACATCTACACATCTGTGGGCCCTACTTAGTACTATTATATTATATATATAATACAAGAGAACTACACATCTGTTCCCCACTTAGTATTATTATAACATTTGTGGGCCCCACTTAGTATTATTATATTATATATATGTATCAAATAAAATAGTATTACACATCTGTGGGCCCCACTTAGTAGAAGAACTTGTCAAGCTTTTTCTCTACATCTATACATCTGTGGGGCCCACTCAGTAGAAGAACTTGTCAAGTTTTTTCTCTACATCTACACATCTGTGGGCCCCACTTAGTATTATTATATTATACTACTTAGTAGAAGAACTTGTCATGCTTTTTCTCTACAAATGTGGGCCCCACTCAGTATTATTATATTATATTATATATATAATCAAAGAGAACAACACATCTGTGGGCCCCACTTAGTATTATTATATTTCGATGAAATGCTTAGCACAAATGTTCATGTAAAGGGTTGTGTTTGAAGAATTTGTACATTCGCTGCAAGAACTCAAATGAAAATTTTCAATTGAGAATTTCATGTGTAGAAAATTTCAACTTCGATCTCAATGCCTGTAAAGACACGATTTTCTTGTCAGAGAAAGATATGAGAATGCCAAAGATTGCTTAGAATCCTTGTGATTTGTTGTTGATCCGTTTAAAGCTATGAGTTGGGTACTATTTTGGTTGGTTGGTATTTTGTGTCATTGGATTTTCAATGCTAGAAATGAAATATGTGAAATAGAATTGTGACATTTTAAACATTTAGTGCTCCAACAACATTTGACAAAGTGAACTTTGTGACAATAGAAAATCTCTTTTTAATGTCGGGCCTTTTTTTATGTTACTGAAATTTATTTTAAATTTTTATAAGCCGTTAAAAATGAAGAAAAGTTGAATATTCAAAAATGACCATCAATGTTAGAAATGAAATAGGATTTTAACATTCAGGGGAGGTAGTGACCAGTTGAGCTTTTTTTTTTGTTGTTTTTGTGTTGTATTAGCCAGCTTGGTGGATTGGTTATCTTGTATGTCATCTATGACATTAGTGGTTTTGGCATAAGGTTTGGCCCATTTATGATTGTTTTTTAATCTTTTAATGCGTTCCCCTCTTTCTGGGAAAAAAAAAAAGAAAAAAAATAATTGTAACATGTTACACATTTTAGTGCATCAGACTTTATAAGGAATGACAGAAAATCGTTCCTATAGTTCCTAAGAGTTATAGGGCTTCAGATTTTCATTAATGGTTAAAATGTAAAATCATGCATCAATATTAAAAAATGACAATCAAATAACCTCTCTTTTAATGGAAATTGATTTGAGGAAAAATGAGAGATGAATGCTCATCCATCACCCTGGAACTCAAATCCCACGATGGTCAAGTTCCCTTTTGCATCCATAACCTCATGTTTCTCACCCCTCACTTCTTTAATAATATTTCAGCAAAGCTTATTTTACTATGAAATCCTGTATATGCTAGCAAATATGTTAGGGTGCAGTAGAAATCCGCAATCAATACAAAAAACTATGCAAGAGTAGATCTAACCAAATAGTCACTCTAAAAAATATAGAAAAATATTTTATGTGGTTTGATAGTATGCTTGTGTCAGATCAGAAAAAGAAATACTGGGCATATATATATATATATCCCATTTACTAAGAAAGTATGGTGTTTTCATGCTTAGTGATGAGGACTTAGGTGACATTAGTGGGTTGAAATGATGAAGATATTTCATTGACGTGTGGACGCACTAGCCAAAGATACGGAGATGCTGTGTAGAGGCTTAAGGTATATTTAGATGCTTCATTTTCTTAGTAGCCAGATAATCGAGGTGTCATGAAAGGCTTTTTTTTTTAATATGCAAGCGTTTGCAGATTTTTGTCATGTAAGCCTTTTCTTGATTTCTTCATTCCATGTAAGTTGGTTTTCTTTTAAATTTTATTAGTATATATCAAACCAACATCCAATGTAAGTGACGAATGGCTTGTCTTATTATTTCTTGAATTATGATGAGGTATTTTATTTTTCCTTTCAAGTTTTTATGAGTATGATGTAATGGAACCCATCATTTTGACATGTCGACTCATGTTTTTAGATCCACCCTCTTATGTTGATTTGAAGAGATTGCTTTAGGGCCCCAGTTTTTTTTTTCTTTGTTTTAGGCAATTCTGGCAACATGCATTCCTTCATTATCATTCTACGTGCTAAACTGTGTTTAAGGGTGCTAATTGTCTTTCTTTATGATTTTGCATGCTTCATCCAATGCATCATCTTAGGTCGAACCAATATTACTCTTGGACTTGATTCCTGTCCAACATTGCAACCACATTACTATAATGCTAGGATAATGAATTTTTCATTAAATTTTCTTAGAATGCTTGAAGGAAGTAGTTGTGCCCACCCTGAGAGTGCCTGAGAGTGCATGCCTAAAGATCTCTTTGTAGTTGGTTCTCTTGCTTCAAATTATGATATTTGTTTCAAAGATTCACTTACTACAAAATTAGAATGTAACAGAACTGATTTATGATACATACAAAGCTAACAGAAGTGCCACAAATGTACATGGTTCAAAATTTGGTAGTGGTGTCATCTTAATTCAAAAAAGCTTTTTAAGTTGTTGCTATGGCCCTCATCTTGACATATCAATCTTGTTTCTTTCCATGATATTCAAATTTATTTGTATTGGTATTACTGCCATTTGGTGCTTCTCAACATGAATTTTGTATGTATTTGGTGCTAGGTTTTAGACAAATTTTAATGGGAAATAGGCTGGACTATCGATCTATATTGAAATTGGTGAGTGTTTTGCCTAATCATGTATGGCCAGAAAAGGTTGGTTTTCAATTTTTTTTTCAGTTAGTTTCCTTCCATATATCTTGTTATTCCATCTTCTTCTTACTTTTTTCTATTGAAGCTTCTACTGAATTTCATAAGAATAATTAGTGATTGTAAATTGCTTAATTTGCCAAAAAAAAATGAGCAATATGTAAACTGGTCATTCTCCATTGCGATTGTTAATATTAAGTTTTTCAATGACTTTATTTTTTCAAATTATCACACCGAAAGATTGTGTTCCTTACACGTGCATCGCACGTGCAGGGCTCCACTAGTATATATAAAAAAAAATGATTGAGTGATACTGCTTTCCTTCCCTCTAGTCTGCATGTGAATATGATCATGTGTATGGCCCGCCCGCCCCTGCTTCGGCAATAACGTCTGAGTCCCTTTATTCTGCAGGTGATCAAGTATGTGGCCCACCTCTACATGTTATCATGTGCCTGCTCCCACGGTTCCTCCCCATTATTGAGAGCCTCGTGTCGTGTCCCTTTATGAGCTATATGGTGTCGTGTCCCCTCGTCACGTCTCAGGCCTCAAGCAATGAATCCACACCTAGATGGTAGCTCTTTTCTATCAAGCTCTCTGATAAAAAAGAGAGAGACCATTGAACAAGGGGGATTTTGAAAAAGTCTTTCCTTTTTTTCAAAGTGTTTTTTTCACCCAGGGCTACGAGAGGACCTCCGTTTGAAAAAAGATGGAGAGAGAAAAAGCTTCCCCAAAAGAAAAAGTGAACCATATGAAAAACCTTTTACTCTTGTGGGGAAAAGAAAAATGAAATCTTAAATTCAGAAAGGCTAGCGCTCGAAAAACACTTCTCTTAATAGGGCCCACCGAATTGCATGATAATCATAAAAGTTCGTCGGATGAAAAAATCTAAATGAGAGTTACTTTTGTGTGAAATTTGGACTTCATAAGATCATTATAACCCTTTAATCTATAACCCTAAAATTTAATAGTTTTAAAAGGCATCACTTTCTTACAATTTCAATCCACCATTGAATAAAATTTGGATGAATGTCAAATTTTGACTTGTGAACATCCATTGAAGAGGGGGATAGTGCATGCGAAAATATTAGATTAACTTAGGGCCTCTTTGGATGTACGGTGAATTGAAGTATCAAATTAAGAGAAAATAAAATATAAGGTGTTATGATGGTGTTTTATTTATAGTTGTTTGACATAGAATCTTTTTTACTTTTCTTTTAATAAAAAAGTGGAGTTTTTTTTTGTCTTTTAATGGAGAAAGGAGGTTGCCTTTTTTACTTTTTTTGAAACATTTGGAGGGAATTTTGAAATAGTGTACTTTTGATATGACCACTTGTCATTTTTTCTCTGGATTCACTTTACTTTCACTTAACTAGTTAATTGCCAAACACGCCTAAGGTGAGCCCACGCCAAAAAAAATAGGAGAGCTAAAGTGTCATTTTGGAAGATTACCCATTATAAAAATATCCTTTTGTTTGGGGTTGTGCCGCTATGTGACTCACATATTGTAAAGCGTAATGGATCGAATTCATCTGCATCCAACGATGAACTTTGGTGGGATCCAGCAATCGACAGGTGGCAAGTAAAACGAATGAAGAAAAAACCCAGTTTCTGGTTATAACTTGCAATCTTTTTAATCAAGAGACCTAAAAGTTGGAATGGGTAAAAGTTAAGGATCATGATATTTGGTCCAAGTTAACCATCATGATATGGATGCCATCTAAGATTGATTGTGCTCGAAAAAAATCGCTTGGCATTTGCCATCAGCTTGTTTCATGTAATTGAATTCTAAATTTTTAGACATAATTATAATTAAAGAAACAAATTTGAGTTAATGATCATCAAATTGTCTCCACTCTAATTGAAAAATGAATAAATAGACGGTGCAAAATAAGTACCTAGCCACCACCCTAGCAGTTCAAATTTTAAAAAAAGATCATCAAATTATCTCCACTATGAATGAATGAACGGTGCGAAATAAATAACCAACCACCACCTTAGTAGTTCAAATCCTTAAAAAAGCGAGGAGTGCATGATCTACAACTTTGTCTTAAAGATGTTTTCGGATCCACTCACTTTTGCTTGGTCCATATTGAGACCTTTCTGTGCCCATAACCCTCACCCTCTTGATAGTACTTTCTCAAAGAACCTTCAAAACTCAAGTGTTCAGTTTTACATGGGATATAATTGAAAATGATACATGGGTTTTTAACCTTTATCAAATAGGCTCCTTCCTGCTACGTTTCATTCACGGATTTCAACTTCAAGATGTCCCTTTTACCGAAAATAAGAAAAAAAACCTCAAGATGTCTCACGCGTCTTTGATCTGTACAACATGGGCTCCTTGCTACTATGTACGTTCGATTATGTGGTTTCTAAATTTTTTTAATGAAAGGATTTGACTAATTAATCTTTTTTTATCAATACTATCAACTATGAATTCAAAGCAGTTCTCTATTATTTCTCTCTTTATCCTTCCCTTTCTTAAGGGGGGAGTTTGGAAACTCTAGTCTAATTTCGGATGAGCTAATTAGATTAAGGTCTTAAAGAAACGTCCTAATTTTTAATTTTAACTTACAACTAATTTGCAGTAAGTTTATAAAAGAATGCTCCACTTTGACATTAGAGGCTTTGGTAGAAGTAGACCTATCAATAAAAAAGCACTGATAGGAGGGTATTTCTCTTTAATTTCTCTAAAATTTTGTTTTTAACTTGAAAATGACCAAATATTTCAAGCATGAGATCTCCTACTGCTGCTTAGGGCACGTTTGGTAAACGGTGAAGAATCCTATATTTAGAGGATTCTCTCCATCTCCAAAGAAAGCCACAATCCTCAAGTAGAATTCCCAATGAAAGTTCCATGTTTGGATGGAGGGAGGATTCTTATAAGTTGTAGAATGTATGATCCAATTGATGTTTATACAAATTTCTCAAGATAAAGTAAGGATCAACGGTTATAATTTGGTCACCTTACCATGTTTGACCGTCCAGAACTAATGACCGGTTTTGATGTTGATCGTGGACCCCACATAAACCCAAAAATGAGAAAAAATGGACTGTTTTCAATAATAGTTTGCACAGTTTTGCCTTCACTGTCACTTATTGTCAATGTCCCTCACGGTTTTGCAAATATCTCAACATCTAAGATGAATCAACGGCTGAAATTTTGGGACATAGCCGTTATGGACCTTATTAACATAATTAACGGTTCAGATCTTGATTTTGGGGCCCACAGGAACCAGAAAATTGAAAACAAGGGACTGTGTTTAATCCCGTTTTTTGGCCCACTGCATCACAGAATAAGGCATTTTAACGGTTTGGACGATTTTGCAAATATCTCAAGATCTAAGATGAATCAACGGCTGAAATTTTGGGAGATAGCCGTTTTGGACCTTCTTAACAATATTATCGGTTCAGATCTTGATTGTGGGGCCAAAAAAAAAAAAAAAGCAAAAATCGGTCTGCCCTCTATTAACGTCCAAAGGTACTGTAGCTCCGCAAATCCCCTCTTCTGCGGATTCCATGAATCCGATGGGGGGGGGGGGGGGGGGGGTCCGACTCTACAAATAATCAAAAGGGAGGATTTCTGAAATCCATCCTCTTCAAATCCATGCCATTCCAAACATGGAAATCCGCGCGATGGTGGATTTTGGGCGAGGAATCCTTGGCGAAGACCATTGCCAAACATGCCCTTAGTGTCCTACACTCCTACACTCACATGTAGAGTCCTATTTGTATTTGGTTAGTATTCATTGTAACAGCCACTGTATAAATTATTGAGTGATATTGCTTTTCTTCCCACTATTTTGCATGTGAACATGTGTATGGTCCACCTCTGCAGCATTAAGGTCAGGTCCACGATCTGGAGTCCCTGCATCCACCACATTATTAGGAACCTCGTGTATTGTGAGTTGTGACTCTTGGCCCTTTCTTGGTGTCTTATCTTGTCCCTTTCACGCATGTGAATCTCGAAGCAATGAATCTACGCCAAGATATAAATGAAGGAACCTCTTTTCTGTCAAGCTTTCTCTGTGTAAAACAGAGACAGACCATTGTACAAGGGAAGAGGATCACCTGTGTGGTCCAAACAGGAAACCCTATTTGGACCACCCAGGAGGTGCCACATATGGGGGAGATGTCATATCAATGACATCTCCTCTCCTCTAACTTAAAAAAAAAAGAAATTTGCTTGGGGATGTGGATCCCCTTCATTGGTCCAAACAGGGATCCCCTGTTTGGACCAAACAGGGGATCTGCTTCCTTGTACAAGGGGTTTATTGAAAAAGGTTTTTTTGTCTAAGGGGACGTTTGTGTACACACCATTTCCGCGGAAAGAGGAATTTGCCACGTCAGCAAATTTCATAGAAATGAAAACTTCGGAAAAGGATTTCCGTAGAATTTTGAAATTCATGTTTGGTGTAAAAAGAATTTCCTCATTGAATTGGTGTAGATATTATTTGGTGCGGCTGTGGATTCTTTATAGAAAATCAAATTTTCTTATTTGGTGATATATTTTTTTTGAAAAAAAATAACATACCATGTATATTATTTATTTAACATTAAATAATAATTTATATAAAGAAATAAAAAATGAAAAAGTTATAGGGTTTTTGGGTTGAAATAGACAAGAGTGAGGAAAAGAGGGAGAAGTTTTCCGAGGAAAACCATTTCCCATACCCCCCATAGGAAACCCATTTCCACAATTATCAAAGAAAATGCCGACGAGGCAGGAAAGCATTTCCGCGGAATTGTTTCGCACCAAACGTCGGAAAAATGAGTTTTCCGAGGAAAATCGTCAACTTTTCCGCGGAAAAGGGTTACACAAACATGCCCTAAGTGTTTTCTCACCTAATACCAAGATATAAGACTGTAAATGGGTCCGAATTTGAATCATTTATTTGCACAGTAGTCAATTTTTATATATATATATATATAAAAATAAATGAATGAGTGATATTGCTTTCCTTCCCTCTATTCTGCATTTGATCATGTGTGGCCCACGGCTGCATTTTATCATGTGTCTGCTTCCACCATATTATTCGGAGCCTTGCGTCCTGTCCCTTTCTTAGCCGCACGGTGTCTTATCCCCTCTTCGTCAGAGGCCTCGAGCAATAAAACCACAACTAGATTTAAGTGATGGAAGCCCTTTTCTATCAACCTCACTATATTCTACCAATAGAAAGAAGAAGCTTGTGATCTTGGGGAACCCCTCGGGAGTTTCAGGTTTTATTAATTTTTTGAGAATATTTTATGTAATTTAAAAATATAGTTAATCTTTGTGATAGGGGTTATTTAAACATATGTGTTATCTTTGTGATAAGGGATGCACGTGTGGTGCATGAACTGAGCAATAACTGTTTCTGTGCCTATCCGGGAAAAAAGATGGTGTTGTTTGTTTCTCACTTTCTTGTCAATCGATTGTGGGGTTAATGAGCATGGAGATATCATTTGTGACAAGAAGACCATATTTAGGTCCAATTTGCTGGACTTGGGTGGAATTGACAAAAAGAAAATCTAGGAAATCTACCACGTTATTGGGCCTTGTTGCTACATCAGTTTAGCTTACCCTCACTTGGATCCACTTCAAGGGCAGTCAGATCACCAAATCATTGCGTGCAACTATTTGGCATCGGCCTCTCAGAACCAAAATCTATACATGTAAAAATACACAAGATGTACTGTTAGTAGCTCTAATAAGGAATGATACAATTTTGTGGCTACTATGGTGCTGGCCGCAGTTAGGAGCTAATTTAACATGTGGAGTCGTCCACCGCTGTCGACTAACCGATTCATATCACATATCTTACATAAGTTTTACTTCAACTGAAGTGATATACACTCTCGAATTAATCATTTGTGGAATACATATAACATAATGCTGATTTTTACAACGTCAGGAATCTAAGCATCCTGAAAATTCACAGGACTCAACACCCATTTGTATATTTTGTGCTCATATGTGTCTTCTTGTGAGGATGAAGTGTTGTTCCATTTACTTTCATCATGTTCAGTGGTGAAATAAAGTATGTATATAAATATATATATATATATATATATATTGAAAAGCCAATAATTGAATGAACATGTATAAATTATGGAATTTAGGGAGTTTGCCTTATCTTCTTCTTGGCATTTGTGAAAATTGGAAATTGGAAAATTAAGGGCAATATTGCACCTTAATTTTTTGAAAATCTCACGTGGGATGAGGTATTTTAAGTTTTCTCTGGGTAATTTTATCTTTTCTTCTACTTTTACCCCTCCTCATTTTTTTGCTTCAACTAAATAATAAAATTACAAAAGAACCTAGGGTAGACTTGCCTTTTTATTTCTACAAAAGCAAGTCATCTTTAGACAAATCGGTGGCTCTCCCCTAAGTGACAACTTTATCTCCTTTTTTCTTCTCCTCTTTGAACTCATTTGAGTCAGTTCTCGAATATAGAAATATATGGACTTCTACAACCCATTTGCCTTTTGTTTCTATTCTTTTCTTTGCTTGAGTTCAATTCATGTCTCTTTGATGAGCATATTTAAATGCATATATTATTTTGTCTTCTTCTTTAATGAATATATTTAAAGGGAGGCGCTCTTGTAAGAGAAACTCTCACCTTATTATGAGATATAAAGTGGGGGCCCTCACATCCATATCCAATGTCAACAACTTAAATGTGAGGGCCCACACCTTTATCTCTCATAGAAAAGGTGAGAGTGTCTCTCACAAGAGCACCTCCCATATTTAAATGCATATATTATTTTGTCTTCCACTTTGATGAATATATTTAAATGCATATATTATTTTTTCTTCATATCTTGTGTATTTTTGTCAAATACAATTACTTCCTATTATTCATTTTTTATTTACTTTATGTTGTGAGTTTTTTTTGTCATACTATTTAAATATGCCAAGATTATTGATTTGGATTATATTAGATTGAAAATCTAGAGCTATGTAAATGAATAGCTAGATTGGCAATTATGATGACCAACTAGATCAAATGAAGGTACTCTTTATGATACATCCAATTTATTAGTTATAAATTCTATTAATTACCACTTATAGCCATCCATCTTGTTATAGGTTACAATTATATATATATTAAAGCAAAGGGAGAGGTAGGCTGTGAGGGGTGCCACGTTAGCCCTAAAAATTCTCTCTTTTCAAAGAAGCACTAAGAAAATCATATAGTGTTTTGGCTTTAACCGTGTGAACAATGCTTTGGCTTTAACGGTGTGAACAACTAACCTTACCAAATCTCCTCCCTAACCTACAAATCTCTACCACTACATCATCTCAATTACTCATTCCCTAAAATCTCTCTTCAGTGTATTGAAAATTGAAAATTGCTTCTGTCACGCCCTTCTCTTCTCTTCGGTATTTACCCATCCATGAATTAAGATAATTATGTTAGATGCACCCAAAACAAGACATCCATACTACCTATCAAGGTGGACCTCATAAACTAAGAAAGTTATGATATAATTTAGAGCTTTTTGTATAAACCCCACTAAGGTTTGTAGGATTTGTATATAGGCCCCTGGGTTTTAGTATTTGTAAATAGGCACCTCGTTTTCCTTTTTAATACCTTACATCCATAAAACAAAAATAAGTATATTATTATTTTAAAAAATATCATTATTTTATCTTAAATCCTAACGGTTTCTCTTAATAACTCTCTTATGCACATGAGCATAGGTGGACCCAGGTACAAGGGTTTGGAGACTGAAGTCCCCACCCATATCTAAGAAAATTTTAAAATGACCCCCTCTCCCCACTGCAAATTCTAAAAAATAGTATTTTTTTTTACATTTTCCCCTTCCTCGATTGAGCCAAACCCATTGAGCCCATGCTTTTGAAATTTGCATATAAGGATAAAAGAGATGCACAAAAGTGTCATTTCGCTTTAAAAAACTATGGTGGTTGGAATACTATTAATTTTAGGGACAAAGAAGGTTTTAAAATCAATAGTATCAACTCCATTTAATAGAGGTCTGTGGAGCCCACTTTCATGGTATTGGCAGTAAGAGAGAAAAGGCAAGACTAAATTATCATGAGCTAAGAATAGATCAATCATCCACTTAAAGTGAAAACAACAGGTGGATTTGTGGGGACCACTTTGATCTCTCAATTGATAGACACCTTCAAAAGGCACCACCATCCAGCTTGGCCCATCAAACCAACGGCATGGATGATGGAACACCCAACAAAAGGGACCAACCAATATGGAGTGGTATCAAGACCATTAGTTTCATGATCTAGACCATTAATCACAAGGTGGAATCTAACGTTCAATGAACAGAAAATAATGGACTCTGATGATCAATTATATTTGTTATTGAAATGCATATTAAGAATACATTTCATTTCTAATTATATATACATGAAATAGTATAAGGGTTGATATGAGACATGCCTTTAATAATTGTTGTAGACGAGGCTACCTTTAAACACATCATGATGCACTTTAATGAATAAGGATAAGGGGCCCACTTTTAAATATTACATCATGTGACCCCACCAATGCTCCTTGGAACACCACATCAACAAGGGCCTACTGTCCAAATGTTCAATTGGACACACCTTTAGCTATTTGGATATGGGCCTGCCTTTAGATGTTACATCATGTGACCCCACTAAGGATCCTTGGAATGACACATCAACAAGGTCCCACTGTCCAATTGGACACACCTTCAATGAATTAGGATATGAGGCCCACTGTTAGATGTTACATCATGTCACCCCACCAAGTTATTTTTTCTTTTTTTTTATTAAAGTTATATATATAATAAATATAAACTACTTATTTATTTCTATAAAATCTGTTCTTTTCCAATAATATCTCAGAAAAGAATCACATATTTCATTATATTTTTTGAGCTAGGGCACCATACCTCTCCATTTTATTCTATAAGCTTCCGCTTGTGGGGCCCACCCTTAGTCCATCCAAATGGACCAAACATGACCTTCCTAAATTGCACACGTGCACTAGCTTTTGGTCACATCCGGATTTATTGGACCGTTGAATCGACTGTGTACCAATCCGAATGAATTGTTGACCATTAAACTTTTGAGGCTAGATGGAGGTGGTAGAAACCACGGTTGAGACTAATTTTTTTGTAAAGACAAGAGTCCCACGGAGTCCTTGAAATCCCCCCTATCACCACCCCCCTGTGGGTAGCCAGGTGGGCCCCGCCACAAACTTAAGCTTACCTTAAAGCTTAGGGGAGCTGCCCTTATATAGACACACATTCATACTTTCGTAATGGTCAATGTCTTTAAATTCAAGAGGTCGTTATGTTATGTAAGTGTACTTCATTTTATATTTATTTTCATTACGTATTAAAAGATTCTAATATTAAAAAATAAAAAATTTCTCTCTTTTAGACTTATTTTATCTTAATAATATTTTAAAATAATTCTTAAATTTTTAATATATTTTATTTTTGGCCCGGGCTTAGTACTGGCGTTTGTTGCTAATTGTCAACAAAAGAGTACAATGAATGGACTGCCTAACTTTTGATTCTTTTGCGTACCCAGAAATCAGTATTATATGTTGACTTGTAGGTCTCCAGAAACCTATCATAGGGCTAACACAATTATAATCTAAACTGTTCAAAACGATTACCATCTCTTTTAATGATATATCATAAATCTCATATTAATAGGATAGGGCCTACTGTCCGATTGAGCACTTGATTGATTATGTTTGTAAAATATCATACAAAAATATAGTTTTATACAAATTAAAATAAAAAAAAATGGTAACAAATGGGGTCACTGATTCTCATTCGTGATTGACAATCATTAATGTAATTGAATGGGCTAATTGATTTACAAGCACTTTTTTCAAAACAACTTATTACTTTTTTATACCTCTTTTCTTTATTATAAGTTTTAATTCTTTTTTGCCCCCTCTGGAGAAACTCCTAGCTCCGTCGGTGGGCATGGCCCACTTGCAAGTAATGTAAGTGTAACTTAGGCTCCTTCCTACAATGGCTGGTTTAATTCCGTGGTTTCATAACAGTTATCTGCGATATCTCTTTTTTCTTCACTTGAGAAGGGGATGTCTGGGAACTCTAGTCTAATCTAGGAGGAGCTAATTAGATAAAGGTCTTAAAGAAAAGCCCTACGCATTTAGGTTAAATTAACAATTAATATGCCATAATAGTACAAAAGAAAGCTCTAATTTGAAATTAGAGGGTTTGGTAGACCTATAAATTAAGGGTTTATAGGAGGGTATTTCTCTTTAATTTTTGAAAAAAAAAAAGATTTTTAACTTGAAAACATCCGATCTTAAGACAAATAGTCAAGGACATTTGCATCATTATGAAGTAATTTCAAGGGTCGTTTGATAGGAAGGAGATTTTTGGATATCCTACTCCTACTCAGGGTCTTACACTCACAGGTAGAGTCCTAATTGTATTTTTTTGGTCATGAGTATTCATCGTAAATATAAATGATTGAGTGATACTTCTCTTCTTCCCTCGACACCTCTACTTTGGCATTAAGTTATCTTTTTTTTTTCCCCGGTACTCAGCTACTGGGGCTGGGACCTTTCCTTGGTGAGGGTAGTAGACCTCGATGGTATTTTAAAATTTTAATTAGTAATAAGTAGTTGTGATATCACACATAATTAGCAATACAAAAATGCCTTCGAGGATTTTTCTCAGCTTACGTCATCAAGTGTGAACTCATAGGTAAGAGGAGACAACTCTCACTCGATTGCCTAGGGTTCGAACCCTTAGCATGTCATGTCTCACCAGAGGGCTTTGTCACCTCTCCCGATGTCTTCTTCCCTACCTCGAGGGCACCATTGCCTCACCCGAGGTCTATGGCACTCACCCAATGGAGTATCTAGCCCCCTAAGTTGGGGTGCCAAAATAATAAATTTCAAGATGTCCCACGTATAACGCATCATTAATACGTACAAGGTATGCTTCTTCCTTCTTATGTTCATTCAATAATGTGGTTTCAAGATATCCCATGCATCAAGAATGGCTCCTTACCTGATTGGTAAGGAGCGTATGTTCTTACCTTGCTACCTGGGGTCGAACACCAAGTACGTCACCTCTTCCCACTTGTGCGGCCTTTCTTCCCGCTTGAGTGGGGCTACCTTCCTGTGTGCATGTAGGCTCTCTCCCTAACCCCTTTGCTATGGTACAAAAAAAAGAAGAAGATGTCCCACGCATCTTAACCTTTACCACACAGAAGAACCGCTCCTTACCCCACTGGTAAGGAGTTGGGTTCTTATTGGGGGGCTCTATATAATAAATAAACTTAAAAAAAAACAAACAAAAGGGTCCCGGCCACTGTAGCTGGGGTTAAAAAACGAAAAAACTTTACCACACAAGCTCCTTTCTGCTATGTTTTGTTCACATGGGTTTCAAGATGTCCACACGCATCTTTGACCAGCACAACATGAGCTCCTTGCTGCTATGGTTCGTTCAATTATGTGGTTTCTTACTTTTTCTAATGAAAGGATTTGACTAATTAATTTTTTTATTAATACTATCTAACTATGATTTCAGAGCTGTTCTCTATTATTTGTCTCTTTGTCCTTCCCTTTCTGCGTTTTGAAACTCTAGTCTAATTTCGGAGGAGCTAATTAAATTGGGTTGGGGGGTGGGATAGTCTAACTTCGGAGGACCTAATAAGATTAAGGTTTTAAAAAAGCACCCTAAAATTTTAATTTTAACTTACAACAAAATTGCAGCAAGATTACAAAAGAAAGCTCCACTTTGGCATTAGAGGATTTGATAAATGGTAGACCTATCTATAAATATTAAATAAGTACTTATAGGAGGGTATTTCTCTTTGATTTCTTCAAAAATATGATTTTAACTTGAAAATGACCAAATATGTCACGAAGGAGATTTTCGGATCTCCTACTCCTGCTAGTATCTTACACTCACATAATAGAGCCTAATTGTATTTGGTCAATATGCAACTATGCATGGTAAGAGCCACTGTATAAATGATTTGAGTGATACTGCTTTTGTTTCCACTATTTTGCATGTGATCATTTGTTTGGCCCTCCTCTGCTTCAGCATTAAGGTCTAGTCCCACCATCTGTAGTCCCTGCATCCACCACATTGTAGGAACCTCGTGTCTTGTGACTCTTGGCCCTGTCTTGGTGTCCTTTCTTGTCCCTTTCACGCATGTGAGTCTTAGGGCATGTTCTTTTAAAAGAATTCCTGACAGAGTGTCTGGGAATTTAGAATTTCTGTCAGGAATTCTGCGTTTCTTTACCAGAATTCACTGGCATTTGAAATTCTAGGTATTTGAAATCCCTAAAAAGGTAGGATTTGGAAAACCAGTTTTGCAGTCAGGATTTGGAAAACCAGTTTTGCAGCCAGTTTTTCTGGTATGTATTGGTCTGTATTTGTGGTATTATCATTTGGGTCATGCCACGGATGGTCAAAGTTTAGGAAACTGCATAGTTGGACAATTCTTCTCGTTTGATCTGTTGATGGCAGTGGAATTCTGACCCTTTAGCAACAACTTGGACCCTGTCATTTGAACTTCCAGGAAAACAGTAAACTAATATGAAAAATGAAAACATGGCTCTTCACTAAATTTGACCATTGTGCAAAATCAAAAGCACTGGGGACTTTCATGCACAAGTGATGGGGCCTAATGGCAGAATCCCCCCAATGGGTTCTCCACAATAACTTAGCCATTAGGCTGTGCCGGTCATTCTTTCGTTTGGATCATTGTTGTATCCTCTTTTAACTATCTGGACAGAAGAAGAAGAAGATAAGAGGTCAATTAGCAAAACTGTTTTATTTCCCATCACATTATCAAATCAAGCATGACAGTAATTAGATCAAATTCCAAGTAGAAATTCTTTAGCTATGAAACAGGGAATTTGTAGAGTCAGGAATTTAGAATTTTCAGACAGGAATTCAGGCCTTTGAATGAAACATGGAATTCAGGATTCTAGAATTCAGCAGTATTTCAAATGCCAGCATTTGAAATTCCCAGACAAGCACCAGACATGAATTCTATGAATTCTGGTAAAGAAACGGGCCCTTAAAGTAGTGAATCCATGCAAAGATTTAAAAGATGGAAGCTCTTTTCTGTCAAGCTCTCTCTGTATAAAAAAATGAGAGAGACCATTGTACTGTAAAGGGGCTTATTGAAAAAGCTTATTTTCTTTATAGTGTTTTTCTCACCTGGGCCTAGGAGACAGGGATGCAAATAGGTCCAGATTTGAAATTTTGAATCCTTTATTTGGACCAGATGGAGAGAGAAAGAAGCTTCTCCAAAAGAAAACGTGTTTTTTCTTCAAAGGAGGGGGAGACAAACGTCACAAACCTCTCAAAAGAGTAACTTTTTCATTTTGAAAAAATAAAATGGTGCACTAGTGGATTTTGTGCCTTGGAGAGTTCAAAAACTTCAATGTCACTCAGATTTCACAGGCCAAGCATCTTTTTTTCCTTTTGTTATATATATCAACTTATGGGGGCTGGGCCTTCAAGCCCGCCGGTGAGGGGGTAGATGTCGGGTGAGGGAGGAGATTTCAGATGAGGCAATACAGCTTTCAGACAAGGAAAGCCGACTGCCCAGGTTCGAACCCGGGATATCCAGTTAGGAACCGTGGCAGCGCATCGTCATTTGGTGCTTAGATGAAGAGCCTCTTGCATCAAAATCCAGTGGCTAAATCAAATTAGTTTCTTGTATTTACAAATATGACACTGATAGTGTGATTTCCGTAGCTAGTCACATGCCCTCACCTTTCTCTTTATTTTAATACTTTCTATATCCCCAAGCTAGTCACATGCCCTCACCTTTCTCTTTATTTTAATACTTTCTATATCCCCAAGAAGCAACTGAAGTTAGTATTGGGTTGAATTTTTTTGAAAATGACATTTTGCTCAGATGGCCTGAGATCAACATAGGTCTAGGACGGCTGAGATTGACCGGCTTAAAGGTGATAGGTACCATTTCTATGTTGAAGGGCCAAGATGTACGGATCACCAGTCACCAATAGTAAAGACAATTTGCTCCACTGAGGGCCCCCTTTGTCGCTGTAGCTACTGACACACTCTTATCCCACATGCATGACCTAGCAGCTAGCACCATGCCCAATCTGATAGCGATGGGACCCCTACTCACTACTGTTGGATTAGACTTCAAGAAATTGTATGGTCAAATGACCATTAAAATTTAAGGGTATTAAAAGCAAGGATTAGGATAATATGATGTAACTGATTTTTGCATAACCCCATACACGACCCTTTCCATCTATCCCACCCCGTTGTAGAAGTCAATTTAAGCCGGCCCTGCGGTGTGCTATCTGCTTGGAGGTGAAGATTTTTTTCTCCACAAGAGAACATTTGGGGCATGTTTGTGTAACACTTTTCCGCGGAAAAGTTTACGGTTTTCCGCGGAAAACCCATTTTTCCGGCGTTTGGTGCGGAACAATTCCGCGGAAATGTTTTCCTGCCTCGTCAGCATTTTCCTTGATAATTGTGGAAATGAGTTTCCTATGGGGGGGTATGGGAAATGGTTTTCCTCGGAAAACTTCTCCATCTTTTCCTCACTTTTGTCCATTTCAACCCAAAAACCCTATAACTCTTTCATTTTTTATTTCTTTATATAAATTATTATTTAATGTTAACTAAATAATATACATGTTGTGTTATTTTCTTCAAAAAATTATATCACCAAATAAGAAATTTTGATTTTCTATAAGGAATCCACAGCCGCACCAAACAACATCTGCACCAATTCAATGAGGAAACTCTTTTTGCACCAAACATGGATTTCTAAATTCTACAGAAATCCTTTTCCGAGGTTTTCATTTCTATGGAAAATGCTGACGTGGCAATTTCCTCTTTCCGCGGAAAGGGTGTGTACACAAACGTGCCCTTGGAGTCGGCCACAAGATATGCATAAGAAAAAAGGTAGACGTGCTGCCATTCCGTACTTAATGATGAGAAGAACAGTAAAATCTTACAATTATATGAAAAATCCTTTTCTTTTGCTGGAAAAATGCCCCTCTGAGCAAGACTCACGATACTTGTGATAACCATGAAAGTTAATTAGATGAAAAGATAAAGTCTAATGAGCAGTTAGTGCTCGCTACTCACATATCTGGGAATCTGTCACGGCCTCATAAAATGATAATCTGAACCATTCAAAATAAACGTCAACCCATCCAATGATATATACTAAAATCTTATTTCAATAGACGTCGATCCCACCATTTGATTGAGCACATCAATCTGATTTGGGAATTTTGATGTTTAATTTGGAAGTTATTTTGTCAATTGATCTCTCAATCTTGCATCAATTTTGACTTTATCTTATCAAATAAGAAGTGTCCTATGCATCTTGGATTCCTTAATCCCAATATAGGAGAGGAGATTATGGACTACATCGACCTAAGTTAGACCCGATCTAGCCCACTTTGAACTGAGCTTGAGCCTTAGATTTTGGCACGTGGGCAAGTCTTAGATTTGGTGGTTGAGAGCCTGAACTGCCGGCGTGAATAAGATATATAATTTAGGAAAAAATCAGCCTGTTAGATACGAACCCAAAACCCAATCAGTTAAGGAACAACTTTATATAGTAAGTAAGAGACAATTTTTTAATAAAAAACATGATTCACATGGGCTCTGGCTTAACCTTCATGGGGTTTGAGTTTTTGCCAGGCTTGGATACTGGACAACATGCCCAAACTCACGCCCTGAACACCCCTATTATCCACCTTTCATTTAAAATTTTGTCATTGGTTAAACTTGTGAAGTCATTTATGGAGAGGGCTACCTCATATGGATCCAACAAATTTAATGGGGCTCATTGATAGGATTTATCACTTAGAAATGGATCTTAGAAATGGATGTGCGTGATGGAGTTTAGTGTGATCCAACAATTGGCATGTGACAGGTCAAAAGAATGAATAATCGAAAGTATATTGGATCCCGTTCAGCCTCTAATGACACAAGTTTGGTGGGATCCTCAAGCAACCAAACGTGGAATTGGAAGTTGCCAAGTTCCAACAATGAAAGGTAAAAGAATTTCTAGCAACCAAATTCCATCAGGAAATTCTAGAGAAAAAGCAGTCTTGGGATAACATTTACATTTTACAATAATATGACTTGTTTTCTAGTGGTGGACTGCTCAATAATATTATGACTTTTGCCCAATTGGCATGGATTAATATGACTATCTAAGTCAGTACTAATAATAAATAAATAAATAAAGATGTCCCCACGCGTCTTTGACCTGAACAAAATATAACAAAATGATTTTATATAACTAGTGAGATGTACGTGCGCGACACATAGATGTTATTGAGAGCCTCCGTGTTAAAAGAGACATGTTTACTGTCATAAAAAAATAAATAAATACAGATCTCTAGTTCTTATTCTGCTTACTTGAGTTCATTAATGAACAGAAATAACTTCCATTCTATTGTGATGATCAAATACTTCCTACACCAATTATTTAGAAACTAAAGTAAAAACACAAAAATACAGGCCTTGTAAAAATCCCATCATTCAAAGTTTCACATGTTCCTAGTGCTTAATTATATTCAACCTATAACTAAATGACTCTCATAAGAAATTTAAAAGTTCCTATAAGCATTGATGAACATGACTGCTTGTGTCAAAACACCTTCCCCTTGGTAGACCCTATAGAAGAATCTGCCATTTGACATGTTAATTCAACAACAATAGTTTCTAAACTAATTCAAAAGTTGTTTGAACAGGGAGTTCAAGCACACACCTTATATGGTCAAAGCAAGAAGCCCTTCCAAGCAAGGATTAGCGGCATCGTGTAGCTTTAATGCGCAAAGGCCAATTGCAGAAACTGAATCAGCAATAAATCTTCAATCTGGATATTTAATGTAATCCTAGCAGAACACTAAAAAAATATGAGCATCAGTGGGTGGTGACACATGCAATTAAATGATTGCATGTGATTGAAGAATGTAAAGGGAGAGGAATATATTGTCAAGCAAATGAGCAATAAAAGAAAGAAATGCATGACAAGATTAACTATGTATATGCTCATTAGAAACTTGACTACAAAATAAAATAATTACATAACTAGCAACAACAAAAAAAAAAAAAACAATTGCTTCGTGAATCACAATTTTCCTATGAGAGCATTAAAAGTTGTGAAAAACGCCCATTCTCAACACGTGCAATAATTTAAAAAATTATCTGACCATTAAAAAAATATCAAATGAATTTAGTTTGAAAAAAAGGTAAAAACAGAGATTAAGTAACTATTATTCAAAGTTATGTAAATGATGGTAATTCAACACAATTATATTGATCTAAAAGAAATTTCATCAATTAATGTCATTTCAGTCATGCAACATTAAGAGTTGATGTAATATTTTGTTCTTCCAATTCTCTAGAAGAAGTACTTGTTCCAACGTTTGTAGTGGTCTTAATATTCCGCCCATGCAATTATGTAGATAAAATAATAGATTAATTTAGAAAAATGAAATGATGAAATTTAAATTTGATTCATTAAACTATCTGCTAATCCTTATTTATCTCTATCTATAACAAGCAACTCATATCTCTAATCATACACACTCTATAGAGATCTATCGATTTGCAATCTAACAATGATCTCTCTTTCTTTTTTATTACCAATCTCTATAAGAAGCATGTCAGGCTCCACAACGCAACTATGTACAGCTATTCTTTGGTTCTGGGTCGACCCATGTGAAGATTCTCATCAAGGGAAAATAATAGTAATATGTTTTGATTTAACATAACTAGTGCTTTTGCAGTTTCTTGATGTCACCTCAGCCTAGTTGGTCTTTTAGCCATAACTATGACATTACTGATCTTTTTACTTCTGTTACCAGTTGTATTTTCATTATTGTTCTTCTATATTTGACACTGTTAGTTCTATTTGTATTCATCATTAATTATTGAATGGTTTAATTTTTGAGGAGCAGCCCAGTGTATTCTCTTGTAGAAATCTTTGGTTGGATATGTACCACGAGGTTATACTCCTTTGCATCTAAATTCCCCAGTTGCTATAGCTTGCTGATGAGAACATTTTTACTTGAAGAGAAAAAGTTGTTTCTTGGGGAGTCAGTGGTGAGAAGTAATCTAGAAGAAATACTTTTTACATTGTCCCTATAGCAAGGACTTCATAGGGATCCTGAGAGATGCATATTTACCTACCTCTTCCTGCTTACCTGTCATTTTGTGAGGTGTGGAATGTGATTATACTGGTATGGGTCATCTCATTTTTCGTTGAACAACTGAAAACAAGTGATGAAGTATCTGACCAGTATGGTTCACAGAAAGTTTAGCCTCCCATGACAATCAGTTGGTCAAGCAAAAAGGCAACACACAGGGATGAAACCTATCGAATTTGGGTCAGAGGTTATAGGGTAGCTGGAACAATCCCAAATTATCAATAGGAGATCCGTATCTGGACTCTTACCTGATTGTGCCCAAGTTACAGAACCTTTACCACATTTGAATCTGAATGAAATTACCCCCAGACATGCACACAGAACTGAACAAAGGTGGACCCTGGCATGAATCGAAGGCTAAACACTTATATAATATACTTAATATACATATAATGCACTGTCATGACATCGGGCATTTGGTTCTTGGGGATGAAATCCATGTACCAAATGCCCCTAAACTTGGACCAATTTGTTTTTTCAAGGTCTGTGTAGTACCAGCATAAAATCTTCATGCAATAAGGTTAAACCTTGTCACTTCTTTGAGCGTGCAGTGTAGAACTCTATAGCAATTAGGGTCCGTTTGGGAAGGGAGGAGGGGAGGGGAGGGGAGGGGAGGGAAAATTTGAGGTGGAAGGAAAATAAAGGAGAGGGGAGGGAAAATTAATTTTCCCTCCTCTTGTTTGGAAAGTAAAAAAAGTAGGGGGAAGGAAAGTGAAAAAATATAATTTTGTTTGTTTGTGAGGTACAGAGATAAAGACTATTTTACCCTTGCTTTTGAAAAAAATTCAAATAAAGTAAAAGGGCAATTTAGTCATTTGGTCACTTTCTCATCACTTTCCCCTCATTTTCCCCCTTGTTTTGGGGGGGAAATTTTTGAGGGAAAAACACCTCATTTTCCCTCCATTTCCCCCTCCCCCATTTTCCCTCCTCCCTTCCCAAACACCCCCCAAAATCACTTTCCCTCCACTTTCCCCCCATTTTTTTCCTCCCCCTCATTCCCCCTCCTTCCCAAAAAGACCCTTAGAAACCACTTCAGATTTTGCAGGCGATTTATACTTTCAAATTTGTTTCAAGTCAGCCGAAATAGTAGTGTTCATTTCTGTATGGAATCCGAAATGAAATGAACTATTAACTAGTACTGATGCAGTGCGATCCAAGAAAAAGAGGCCCCATTAATGGGCCCCACCAAGGAACCCTACAATAATTTTCTTTCTTTAAATAGTTTAATAATTTTAGTAATTTGATGTAATTTCTGATTTGACTTAATTAGAGAGGTTTAGTGATTTGATTTAATTAGAGATTTTAAGGAGTGATTTTAGGAATCACTGAATAATTATAGTTTCCTTAGTAGACCGTTCCTCTGTTATAAATAGAGAGGGATGTTTGATCGTAAGCATGCTATATTGATAATGAGATTATAGTTTCCTTATTGGACCATTCCTCTGTTATAAATAGAGAGGGATGTTTGATTGTAAGCATGCTATATTGATAATGAAAGTGAGAAGTGTTCTCATGAGTTCCTTTTGGGTATTCTCTCCTAATTGGCCTTTGGGCTTGAGTCAGAAGACTTGATCTCACCTTCGGAGGTGTAGATCGTCAACGAGTTCGTGGCTGGGCTGCACCAATTAGTTGGCCATAATTTGGTCTGTTTTAGGATAAATAGATTGAAACAATTGAAGCCAATACATTGCTATAAAAAAAAAAAAGGCTTTCATGGTTTTTTTAAGATTATTTTTTCCTATTGTTTGTACTTCATATAAATTTTTATTTTTTCCGCTGCATATTTCAAAACAAAACACTGGATTAATCAAAATACAAAGTATTCCATTTTAGGGGCCAACAACCATTATGGCCTCCATAGCGAAATTGACAACTATTGTTTGTATAACAATCTCTGATTGTCTTTCAAATTAGCACCCTTTCAGCAACAATCTTTTTAAAAATAATAGAGAAGGAGGGACGTTAATGAGAAGACATGTAGCACACTTGGAAGGTGCTCATTGTCGAAACCACAAAGTTGTGATTTGACTTTTGAGGCATGTTACCAAGTAAAAAAATAATAAAAGAAATAGAAAGAAGATTGAATGAAGGAGATGATGATGATGGAAGCAAGAAATGAATGTTCAATTTAAGAAAGGTGAAAATAATGGCCATATCAAAAGAGAATAAAATGTTTTGATGGAAAGCAAAATGGAAGCTGGACCATGGTATCACATTGTATCGACCATTTATAAGATTGCCCATCATGGTCTCCTTTGAGTCCTTACTGCTCAAACCGAAGAGGGTTCAATTTTGAGGTCGGGTCAGGTCCGTGGAGGACCCTGACTCAATTATTATTTCCTCTACCTAGACGCAGCTCCAATTGACACATGTGGACCCAGACTAAGTCAAGGCATGTCCCAAAGCCCAATCATTATATATGATATATAAGAGTAATTTTCAGGAATGGGCAGGTCATCCCTGCTCATTGAAATACTTGGTCTATGAGGCCCACCTGGAAGCATTAACAATCAAGGTGGGCAGGGGTTTGAAAGATCTCCTTTTCACAATGCAAACCATTCGATTTGGGAACTACACTTTTCAACAGGGTTGGGTAAAAACTAGGTCGAGTTGACCATAGGTTTTGCTTTTGGTTGAGACCCAACTAGTGGCCCACCTGTTTTAGAAATAGATTAAGTAATCCGAACCAGCACTCAATGCGGGTCCACCCAATCAGACCTGTACAAACTCCATCCATGTGGGTTACCCATTTAACACACAACCTCTAGAAGTTGGTCCCAAGTCCAATCCATGTCAAATAAGGTTAAAAATTAAGCTCCATTAAAAGCCAGAAAAACCCAATGCAAGTTCAGCTCATTCCACTAAATATAAACTATTTTTAGGAATAAAAAATACTAAATCACCAAACCATGAAGTGGTTTTAGAAATGAGGGTCAACCCTAACCTGACCCGTTTAAATGGGTTATTTAGTTTTTGCAGGTTGGACCCAAATGCAACTTGGTTACTAAGTCAAGTGATCAGGTTTTGCCACCCGTAGTTTTGAGGGGCCTCAAGGTTATTAACTCGTAGCTTGATTAAGTTTTGATGGGCAATTTACATGATCAATCCAATGGCCTCTCAGTTGGATTGGCTTTTTGAGTGGCCGAGATTTATCACAGGGTGAGGCCAGGTTGTTCCATGCAGGGGCGATGATAAGTAATGCCAGGTTGAGCACTCTGTGGGATTTACTCGGGTTGGCGACCCATAATGCAATTAGTCGGGCTTGGTCAGGTTCAGATGAGTCAAAATATTGCCACCACCCATCCCTGAAAGTATGATATATTGTACAATTGGGTATACAGATTCTATACCCAACTGGACCCAATCCTAGACCACCTTTCCATGATTGGGGCTCACCTTTCTATTACATAACTGCTGATACACCTTTGACACCGATTGTGATGAGGATATGATATAAAATCTTGCTCCAGTTAGTGAAGCGACCACCATTGGATTGACGAAATCTTGAACAAGTGGGTAAAACACAGTGATCAATCTAACCATTGGCATGTTGAAATTGATTTTTAATATTTTGATAAAAGTAAATACCGTGGGTGTTAGAGGTATATCAACAATGATTGGGATTCTCAAAAGGTGGGCCCCACTTGAAACTTTTAAGGGTCCAATTTGAAACTATCAACTACCGTAAAAAGAGCTGGTTAAATTAGGTCTTACAGTAAATAGCTCCTAATGTTTCCCGGGTCATGTTTCATATTATTACTTGATCAAACTGGTCTGAAGCATTCATTGGATAGTCGGTGCCCATCATATTAGCCTTATGATATACGCAATACGTACAAGTGAAACTAGAGCTGCAGGGCCAAAAAAGAGAGTGGTTGGTTAAGGTTAACCTACCTCAAGTCCAAATCAAAGTCTGCATTTAAGGGCTACCTTTCGGAGATCTAAACTGTTCAAACAATGAGCCTCCTTATGATTGCACAGGTAGGCCCATGGCCCATAAAAGAAATTACCACTGGATTAGTGATTTTTTACCAAAATGTGAGATTAAATATCATAGTTAATCATTCTTAACAAGGAAATCAAACTTTCTTAATAATTGATTATTATTATTATTATTATTTAAAATTGATATTTTTACAGTTTTCTAATATATTCAAAGAAAATTCTTAAATTTGAACTCTGCTGCAGTTCTGATTGTCTATGTTTCACATACAAATGCAATTCTATGTTGTTCTTATCTGAGTCTTAACAAGTAGACAACTTGTGTGTTGACGGATTGAGCTGAGCAATCCTAGTCTTTATCTTGCAAGCAATACTAGAACACTGTTAAAACAGATTTTGTATTGCCCGAGTACTGCAAGTTTTTACCATGACCAAACTGATACTTCGACTAATATCATGTTTGAGGCAGAGGGCGATTTAATCCAATGGTTTAGTTATGGTAAAGGTGAGGCCCGCATTGTATATAATTTGCTAGCTGTTTTTAATAATTTAGATTCCTCATGTTTTCTTAAACACACAAGTGACTAACTTCAAGAATAAGAGATGTCAGTGAAACCCATGTGAGATGTGCCAACGCATCTCATGTCCTCTAAAAAGTGCACAGTCAATTCCTTTTCGTCAAACTGGGAGATCATCTTCAACTGATACTGTCATATCAATTATAACTTAATTTTGAAAATTTTGTAAAATCTTAACTCCCGAACTCGCAAGTATACTCTCGAGCTTGAGAATAAACCACAACGCCAAGAACTAACTTTCAAGCTTGCAACTGAATTATTTTTTGTATTCTGAATTGAGAAGATTGTTGAAAAGATCCATCGTTTTGGAGCTAATTCTCATCAAATTGCAGTAAGAGTAGAGTCAGTTCAAGACATTATTGGACTTGATAGAAGATACGAATCGATATGGGTTTGGGAGAACATCTTTTCATAGTAATGAGTTGTGTCGTGAATCTTTGTTTGGTTCTAGTCCTGTTTACCTTAAATGTTGGACACTTCAACAATGAAATATTGTTTTACATCTATTGTGCGTGTTTAAAGCTTATGATTGATCATTCAAAACATTTTTCCAATTCTTCAATATATGGAAACGACTGGAAAGAAATAATGGGATGTTAATTGAAACAAAACTTGCGAGTTCACAATACTCATATATATCTTCAACTAGCGAAATATCTCTCTATGTAGTAATCAACACTTGGTTTGTAATTAAACTTTCAGAATATATCAGTCATATTCAATAACCAGTATGGCAAATTGGTATACAAAATACTCGTACAAATGGATAAGCCGATGAATACAAGAATACATTTCCAAAGGGATAGCCTCCCATCCAAATTTGCACATTGAAGGACCATTCGATTAAAACAAATTAGAAGTACAAAAAGTTAAAGCACATCACACTATACACCATAACAGCTTCTGTGAGATCTTGTGTGCGAAACTACTTTTAGGATGGTCCCAAAGAAGAAAGGCGTGGTTGCATATGCAACAACTACCGACAAGGACACAGACGTCACAATTACCCACACGGTCCCAAGACAGCTTGTGCGCGATCCTATGCAGCTTCAAATTCAATGTCAAACAGTCAAAGATAAATGTACCTGCACCCAAGCATCACATTTGCAGCCATATCAAAAGGGTACAAAAGGGTTCATGAGGAAATTCAGGTTGCTGTCAAGTTCATTGCACCAGTAGGTGCTTTTACTCATTTACACCATTGCATCAATGCATCATTGGACCCCCATCAATTGTACAAGGTACAAACTAGAAACATGCTCTTATCATAAAATCAATAGACAAGTGCTTTCACACATTCAATCCTCGATCCATTTTTTCTAGTTAATGGAATACAGTTAAATATAGGAGCTATGTAGAAAGAATGGATAGATTGGAATGGGAAAACAGAATTCATGTATCCAACTCCAACATAGTTGGGACAAAACTTTGATGATCGATGGTTATGATGATGATGATGTAGTAGAAGAATATAGCATCTATGGTGCCGTAATATTGACACAACATGAACTTCTACATTCCTCTAAATTCAACCCTTTTTCCTGTCCATTTGATTAGAATGGAATGCATATGACCTTTTTTTTTTCTTCTGTCTATTTGATCAAAATAAAATGTACCTTGCTTCTTTGAGCATTGTTTTCTCTTTGCAAATTTCTGGCGTCAATAGTTCTGACCTTGAATATGCCATCTTAAAATAGGATGAACAAGTACCAGCACCATCATTGTCAAACCTGCAAAGTAAAATCAAAAGTTTTTTAGCATCTCCATATCTTTCGGGAAGAAAAAAAAAAGAAATTCAATAGTTCTTGGTTGTCAAGTAAGAACAAACATGAGGGATGACAGCATTCTTCATAGGATTCTATAATAAACCTTGGAGCATCATTGTGGAAATAAGAAACTCAATAGTTCTTGCTTGTCAAGTAAGAACAAACGTGGGGGATGCTGGTATTTTTCTTGGGATTCCAGAACAAAACATGGAGCATCACTGTGTGGAACTAGGTGATTCTGTTTGATATGAATGTTAGGAAACCAAAACGAATTAACCTGTAAAGCAACCATTCTGTATCAAAGAATTGATTTGTGCAATAGATAAAATTTTACAAAATTGTATCATGATAGGTTTCTGCAAAACCAAAGACGAATTCCACAAGCCATTGGAGAATCGCCAAAAACAAAACCTCAACATCTCCAATTACCAAACCTTACCAAGGTGAGGTCATATTTGATTCAGCACTTATCAAAGTTAGCATCCCATCCAAATAAATAAATGGCCCTGCTTCTGATTTTGATTCCCAACTGTTGAGTGCTTGTCAGATTGAGTACCATCAAGAACCAACCAGCATGCATGTTCACCATCTCAAAACCCAATCAGAATGGATGCATCCACTGTCCTGAGTAAGAAAATAAATGAAAAAAAAAAGAACAGAGAATTAGAGGCTAGAAATATTCAAATGTCATCTTGAAACTGGATAGTCATGCTCATGAGATTATAGACAAATATAAAATGATGAAGGCAACACGTGATATATTTATCTGTTCAACTTATATGATGAGGCTAGTAAGAATAGATATAGCATCTGTGATAAAAAGTAAAGTAATGATCATTTATAATAACTGTGATATACAGAGTATAGGAGCCAAAAAGATGCCAACATATAGGTTCTCAAATGACCTACATGATAAAATGTCCAAATGCTTTAGCAAGTGCTTGCAGTTACAGAATTTAAAGTAGTAAAGAACTGAAACTAGTAACCATTTTGACCGATTCAATGAAGTTCTAATAAAATCCCATTATCTCTCTAAAACTAGAAAAAGACCACACTCATACTAACATTTTCTTTTTGAATGGTCACTCATACTAACATTCCTTTCTTAATATAGACTTGACGAAACTAAATAATGCAATTAACATCCTAAGTAATTATAAAAAGACTTGTTCCCTTGGGAGATCTAGGGCCTGTTTGGAAGCACAACACAAGTTAAATTGCAATGCAAGTGCAAGACAAAACAAGAATCTATAAATATGGAAGTATGAAATCAACTTCAACACATACGAAACCAACAACTTGAAGTAAAGGTATACATAAACTTTTTTACGTGATGGCTGCTTCTTTGCAATTTTGGCAGTCAGTGGCTACTTTGGGATTAGCCAAACACAAACATAGACAACTCACATCGTAACTCCATAACAAACAAAAACGCAACTTTCCTAACCAAACAAAACAGAAACAGAACGTGGGCTCAAGCACTGGTGGTACATAACAAAGTTCCTCTTGTGTATACAAGACCAACAACTCTTTCATGTTCCCATGTGCTTTGTATGTGTCCAAACCAGGGAAGATATGCAAAAAATGTCACAATGGAATTTTTATAAACAAAACAATAAAAAAAAAGAAATTTTTATAAACAAAACAATAAAAAAAAAGAAATTCTATCAATGTGATTGATAACGAAGGTTGCAAATTGCCATGTTCAAAAATTCAAAAGTTTTGACACAGCCCAACAGACTCAGCTCAGTTATCAAGAACCAACCCATTATAATCATGCCCAGCCCAACCATGTTGATCTAGCTCATCACTCAAATCCAGCATGTACAAGATCGCCCAGCTCAAGAGGATTATCTTCGCATATATTTTCTGATAACTTGGAGATTGACAAGCAAATGGAAAGCATATCTTCACCACCCAACACAGACCACATGTCAAGAGTTATCTTGGGCGCTGGAAATACCTTGTGGAAAGACCTCTGTCGACCTCATCGTATGAAATCAAAGATGCTACACCATAGCATACAACCCATTCCCTTGATATTTGGAGCAAATAAAGAAGAATATCCATTGGCCATCTCATCATTAATTGAGTCCGCTATCAATTCATGAAGAGGATGACACATCAAAGATGCCATTAGATAATGCTTGATTGATCCTTTCTCATTACACATTTGTAAAGAAAATCCAATGAAACATATATATACAAGAAAAAGAACTTGTCACCTGGAAAAAAAATTCAAAAAAGGGGTGAACGATTCTGTCCTACTTCATAGTTGGCCTTATATTTCTGAAAATTGAGAAATTCTTTAGTGATTGGGCAACAACATAGTTTAAACAGTCACACTATCCTATAAATGACCCTCCTTATCTATAACAAATGAGAGACAGACATTCAGCCATATTGCAAGAGAAAACTAGTCCCCAAGCCTATCATAAGTGGATGAAATGAGATTCGATGTTGATTAGAAATATATTGATAAGCAAGAAATTTCCACTCAATATCATCTCAACATATCTTCTTTTCTTTTTTCTTTGTTTTTTTTTTTTTTTTTTTTAAGAATTCATTTCCTTTACAACATGTTACAAACAGGATAGAACAAGGCCCTACAGAGGCCACCTATACCAAACAGACCTTATTTTTTTCATGTACATATATTTCATTCTAAGATGTGAACAAGATGGTTGACGTCCATCTCAGACATTTTGGTCACAACAAAACCACTTCACTCGTAAAAGGTAAAACAAGAGACCTTTCTAATTTGCTTGAAATATCATATAGAAGGGTAATAAGGCTCCACCAATTATTTCTCCAGACATTTTAGTTGGTCAGGAACTTGGTTTTGCACAACTATTTCACAAATTAAAAATAAAAAAATAGTAACAAGTAACGACGATAATAATAACAGTAGAAGAAGGAGAACAAAAACCAATCAATGAAAGAGTGGTGGTGCTATAAACTTACCTTTTGTAAATAGGTCCACTCAAGCTCTTTTTATGATCTTGCAAATAGCCTATGCAAATCGAAAGTCCAACCAAATAGGCCCCCTCATTCATTATACAAACACTTGCACACACAGAAAGAAATTGATCAGGTTTCTTACATTCTTACGGGCTATATTTAAAAAGCATTATAAACCATGATAAACTTCATGAGCAAATTTACTAACAAAAAAATTACATGTGAATGTGATTTCTTATAGACGAAACTAAACTGAGCATGATAAATTATGAGAAAATCTCAAATACAAGCATAGAAAGAATAAGAAACATGCTTGTTGGGATATTTGCTCGTTTCTTTTCTTTCAGCTTCTGATATATGCTCATTGGGATGCTGCTCTCGATTCTAGTGTGATCTATGTGCATCCGAATTCATTTGGATCTCTCTCTCCAAAGTTCAAAGAGAGATGGCCTTCTTTCGATTTATACAGAAAGACCCAAGATTCCAACAATCAAGATATCATCAGAAAACCTACCAAGGAATGGAGGAGTTTCTACCTCAAATGGCACAAAGTGAAGGTATGTAGAGCTACAAATTTATCCAAGTTTGTGATAAAATGTTCTCAACATGAATCGCTTGAAGTTGGAGATTACTTGAGAGCAATTGGACAACTGTGCTCAATGGAACTAGGATTTAAGGATATTCAGCTGTTTCTATTCACAAAAAATCAGAATGTGATGCCAAATTTGATTGGACTGCATTGTTCCTCGTTTTGCATAGCAACACCAGGGATGATTGTCCATTATCTGTGTCCTTTAATGATCACTATTCTAGTTAAAACTGATGGCTGGAGTATTCAAGAAACGCATTTTGAGCACATATTATCTGACCGATCCTTTAGAAAGGACAATTAAATAAAAAAATAAACATTTAAAACAAACAAAAAAAAAAGAAAAAAAAAACCTTAGTAGATCAAGAACTTCATCTGTAGCAAGAACAATAGTTTCTAAACTTGCAACAGATAGGTAACAGAACGATCATTCAAGGGGACAAGCATCTTTCAAAAAAGATGAACTGGTTGAGACATTACATCAAACACTTTGTGGCTAACAAAGACAAAAAAAGATGTGATAGTTTTGTCATGTTCAATCTATATCCCTTTTTTGGCCTTGCATATCATTAAACAAACGGAGATCATCATCTTCTTTCTTTGAGTTTTCTAAGCAACCCATTAATGAAAAAGGAAAAAAATACAAGAAGTGCTTATTTCAAAGAAATTTCAAAAGAAGTATTGCAGATGAAGAAGAAAAGAGATGTAAAAGAAATGAAGAAATGTAAAAAGATATTTACCTGTTCGATGTAGCTTATGACAGTGTCGTCCGTGTGCTTGTTTCCGTCTTGATAAGCAACGATATGAAAAATTGCATACGATGAAGAGAACTGAGGAGGTGGTTGCAGAGATCATTACCAAGATTTTAAAAAAGGTTGGAGTCGCTGCTTGATGTCATTGTCTTCCCACTCCAATGCTTCCCACCATGAACTAGAGCCTTCAATCTCCTTTAGTGCTGGTGCTACAATATTGGTGCCATTGGAGAGGAAGGAGAGACTCTTCAACTTGGGACATTGATAAATTTCAATAGTTTCCAGCGATGGCCATTCGAAATTAGAAAACCCTCGGCAAATGCTAACCAATTCCGGAAGAGACGAGAGATAAATTTTCTTCGTATTATGGAGGATGAGTCTATCATTATTATAACTTATAACATTATCGGTATGGCTTGCGACAGACATTGACATCTCCTCCTCCTCTTCAATTTCTATTATCTCTTCTACCGTCGAACAATTAGTGACGTAGAGGGTTTCTAAACTGCAGAGTTGTCGAATAATACTCAATTGGAAAACCTTCTTCAAGTTTTTACAACTATGAAAATGCAGCTCTCTTAGTTTGGAGAGGCTTCCGGGCAACAGTGGACCATCGCATAAGCTCCTGAATTCAGGAAGATTCTTGATAAAAAGCGTCTCCAAGTTGGGTAGCAGTGCACAAGTCTCCCGTTGCTCATCTCCGTCAAAAAGAGTTTCCATCTTATCACAATCTATGGCCCGACACTCTTTCAACTCATTCATGTTTGCGAGGCACAACTCTGATAGCTTTCTTACGGTGCGATGATCATGTAGTTGAAAATAGGAACAATGAGCAAGAGTCTCATATATGGTGGCATGTGACATCCCAAGACCACCTTTGTATACCAAACATCTTTCCCATTCTTGACCAGGAACATACCATGCACCCATTATCTTCCTTATCTCAGTGCCAACCCGAAACCGGAATCTCCTAAACCAGCTCTCTTTCACCGATTTTCTATGACGTAGAAAACGCTCGAGACACTCCACTTTTGGAAAGTATGCATCGAGATAAGTAAGATGTTCCAGCCTGCATAATTCTTCAACCACGACTTCCATGCTTTCATCATCCCACTGTTCCTTTTCAACATAATCACGTTCAAGATAGAGTGGTCGTTGTGGGTGTTTATCAAAAACATACACATACAAGCTCAGTTCTTCCAACAATAGGAGATTTGGAATTATTCCAGTTGGAACTCTCAATTTCATGTTCCATTCTTTAGTGTCCTCGCTATCATTTTGAGAACAATTGCGGTATTGAAATCCCACTATCAAACGTTTCAAACGAGTTAGTTCCCCAACCTCTATAGGTAGATATTTAATTGCTGTGCAGCCTCCCAAATGAAGCACCTCGAGTTGCCTGAGCGCTCCTACTTGGGATGGAAGTTCTTCTAAATTACAGCAATCCTTCAAATAGAGACCGCGGAGCTTAACCAAGTTCCACAAGGAAGACGGCAAGGACTTTATTTCTGTCCGACTCAAGTCTAGAATACATAGAGAATGCATACATTCAAAGAAGGGAACGGGGATCATTGTCAGCTGATCATTATCTTGCAACAATAATGAGGACAAAGTGCTACAGTTCGGCCTCTCCGACAAACAACCCAAACTACATCGCATGAATGAGATCTTTTGTGATTGCAACCATTCCTTCTCCTCTGGTGGTTGCTTTACATGCCTACCGGTTTTTACTAAGAACCCTGAAGCTTCTTTCAATGCAAAATCCCTAATAATGTCATGCATTTTGACACGTTCTTCATAATAACTTCTCTCCAACAATGACGCATCGACAAGATTCATTACCATGTGGCGACCATCATCCCGTGCCTCTTCAATGCTATCAACTTCTTGAATGTAGCCCTCCAACCAACAATACTCTACCAATTCAGTTATCCATATTTCACAATCTTCTGGGAACAATGAGCAGTACAAAAACAAATTTCTTTCACAATCGTTAGGTAACCGATCATAACTAATTCTCAAGCAGGAGAACACTTCCTTTTCCATGCCTTTAATTTGAGACTTATATGGTAATTGCAGTTTCCTTAGCGTGTTCCTCCACACACCAACATAACTAATCTTTCTCAATGATGAACCAATAACGATGATGGCAAGTGGTAAACCACCACACTTTTTAACGATATCTCTAGCAATTGGTTCGATACGGGGAGACATGGCAACATCTCCAACTTTTTCATTGAATAGGCTCCATGCCTCCTCTTCAGATAATTTCTCCATTTGTATTTCCATATCTGTTTGCATCTGCCGACATACGTCAAGGTCTCGAGTGGTCAACAAGACCTTACACCCATTATCTTGATTTAGAATTGGGATCCCAACGTCAAACAAATCTATTCTTTCCCAAATATCATCTAAAATCAACAAGAACTTCTTCCCCCTTAAATGGTGATATATGTTTACTTTTAGCCGATCATCAGACATATCTATTGCAGTACATTTCAGACGTTCTGCAATATCATTTTGCACCTTTCTTCGACTTCCTTCTCCTGAGACAGTTACCCAGATGACGATGTCAAACATGTGAGATTCTTCCAGCCGATTGTTCAACAATTTCAGACTTCTTGTCTTGCCAATGCCGCCCATCCCCCAAATCCCAATCTTTTGGATTCTGGCATCTTTTATATACCCCATTATCCCGTGCAATCTAGTCTCGGAGTCGGTTGATGAATTAATTTCTACAATTTGTGACTCAACTCTCTCCAGTGGTGCATTAGAAAACTCTTTTCCCTTCAACTTTGGTCGTTTATTACTAAGATCGGTGATTTCCTCGATAACATCACCTACCCGTTTGCCCAACTCTGACCTCTTGAAAACATTAGAACACCGCATATGCTCATCTTTAATGGACTGCACCTCAACTTCTAACTTTTTCACATCTTCAAGCCACAATCTACTCTCCCTTGTTGCCACATTTGGTGATTCTCTAGTTATTTCTTCCACATCATCCCTCCGGGCAAATAAATATCGTGCATTTTTATCCAATTGTTCTATGTTCTTTTCGGGATTTGTAATGTGACCAATTTGCTTACCAAAAATATCATACAGGAGCTTCCCAGTTTCAAAAATTGATTTCCCAGTTTCTAAAACTGATTTAGTTGTATCCATGCCTGTTAAGAAACTAAAGACAATTAGGAAAAGATGAACAATAGCATCAATACCATCCAGATTATGTAATACTCACAAACACATGTAACGGTTTGGAAATTCAAAATGACAAGTGTCAAGCAACTGCGAAAGAAATAGTTCTTAATATGAAGATTTTGCTATATATGTGTGATAACTGTACACCCTTTTAATATTTCAATAATGACCCATAGACTTTATCTATATCCGTCAACTACCTTAATCGACGGTCAAACCTATCCTTTTACGTCAAATTCAACTAGCATATTTATAAAAGACAAAAATGTTGTTTCCTTATACCTCTCTGCTGTAGACCGTGTTTGAAATTAAAATAACTTTAACCAAACTGTTTTACAATATTCACCTTGATCTAAATTGAATTAGCATGGTATTCTTACCATTGTTTCCTTTTTAAGGTTTTTTTTTTTTTGGTGAAAGTTTCCTTTTCAAGGTTTAAGTTTAGAAATTACAGTATTGCAAGGGGTATTTTTTGTCCTCTAAGTAGGCTTCAATATGAATATGATTAGGTCAGATTGAGTTAAGGCCAATGTGAGCTTGACCCAACCATACACAATCCCAGCACAACTTGAATCCAAACCTGACTTTTAAACTGACCACTCAACCCAAGCAACAACCCAGGTTCACTTGTTGCTGTAACCTGACTCAATCAGCCCTCATATCTTTTATTCCCTACCAAAAACCCTTGAGCCCAAGAACCCTAGCTTCATGGATTATAGGCAGAAACCCGAAGCCCACAACCTGGATTTAAGGTCAGACTGTAGTCAATATAAGTGATTTCTAAGTCTAAATGAGTTGTTTGGATTGTGAGGAGTGGCTTTTTGAAAATTTTAATATATTTTATCACAAAATTTTGAGAATTTTAAATGATATTCTATCAGAATTTTTGAAAATTTTAAATGATATATAATTACATATACAACGCTTTCAAGGAATTCATTAATTTAAAAGTACAGAGAGCTAAAAATTTGAATGATACTTGATTCTATGGGTGTGGTTAGAGATCAAAATCCTCACGTATATCAACTACTCTTTATATGTGTGCTAGAGAAAAGAAACATTGATAGAAAGGAGAAAACCTAGGATCAAGGATATATGAGGGTCAAAACCATTAATCTAGAAAGTATCAGAATTTGTTTAAAACCAATTGCAAATTTCACCCTCAATTTTTTTAAAAGCAAGATATTCTTTCAATAGGCATATCAAATTTTCAGATATTTTTATAGTTTTTTATTGATTTATTTCAGTGCATTTCATATTTTGTAATAATTGTTTAAATTAGTTAAATGTTTTGATTTGGTTTTGTAATGATTAAAACTTAAAAAAATAAAATAATGAGAAATTTACTGGACAAAATCACCCTTGATGGCCCCTAAACCAAAAAGGCCCCAATAGATATTTTGAAACTAGAGTGGTCCCCTGGGGTCTTTCTCATTCTTTTTCTATATATATATATATATGGTGGCTCTTTTGCACACTACAATGGGCGCGAAATCCATTTTTCCTTTTCAGAAAAAAACACCTCAATCCCCTTTTTTATTTCTTCGCAATCTTGTAGGCCCCTAGTTCATGATCCAAATCTTGTCTATGCCTAGAATGCATTGTTTATTTTTAGTATAGTTTTGGGGTCCTCGAGCCCACTAAATTATACAGAAACTAGAAATCATCTCTTCTTCCTCTTCCCACCTCATATATTATATATACACATCTAGTTTAAACAAATGTAATACAATGAATGACTATTGAGAATGAAATGAAGTTTGTGTTTGCAATAACACATCGTCATGTTTCAATATTTAAAACTTAATATATAAATCCTCCTTTAACTCTTACCCATTGCTATCCCTAATTACTATAGTAAATTTTTAGTGGGAGAGAGTAATCCTTCATAGATCCATCTCTATCAATACGAGGCCCATTTCATTAAATCTAAATCAATCACAAAGACAATCAGCACTTGTCCTTATAATTGGTTATAATGGACCCAATCCATGCACAACCCCCTATTTGTTGACACAAAAAAATTGTCACTTATGCCTCTTCATACATTTTAAACATCAAAGAAGTCGCATAAAGCTGCATCAGGTCACATAAAATGAGCAAATCTACTTCAAGCATCAAATCTTCTCAAAACCATATGAAAACTCCAAGATCCTTCAATACAGCCCAAAGGAGTGTACACGTCAAGTTATGGCTATTTCAACATCATTTGGCCTGACTTCACTCCTTCAGCAGCCAAACAAGAGCTCCCGACGAAAATAAAGCTAGAGACCTTGCTTCACAAAGTAAAGCATACAATTGTTCTCAAAACACCACTAGAGTGCTCTACATTAAATTTCAGGTCATTCTGTAATCGTTTGGCACAAAATGCAAAAAGTCATATTCTCCTCGCGACAAAGTCAACCCTTCTGGAGACAACAGCATCGGAGAAACCAAACTTTTAATCAGAGCTTGTAGATGGTCTTAAAACACTCCCAAGAGGCTCTATGTCAAGTTTTAGGTTAATTCGACACCGTTTGACGTAACATTAATCTTCAAGCAGCAAAAGCAGGCCTCCCGGTCACGGAGACCACCGAAATCATCACTATTCAAACAAGGCGCATGAATGGTTACAAAATACTCCCAAGGGGCTGTATATCAAGTTTCATGTAATTTCGACATCATTTGACCCAACTTTGGCCCCTGGTATGAAAACCAGGTGTCCCCGCGACGGAGCCCCTCGGGACCATGATTTGCAAATAAGAGCTGATGGATCACTTGACGAGGCTCCCTATTAAATTTCAGGTCAATCGGACGTCGTTGGACAATACATTAAAGTGCGACATCTCCCTCCCAATGAAATCAAATCTACTGGCGACAAGCCCCATAATGGCTTCAAAATTCAAACAAAATACTAGGGTGGTCTTATTTCTTACCCATGAAGATTCACCTCAGTTTTTAGGTTATTTCGACATCGTTTGACCCAGTTTTGGCTTCTGACGACAAATTGGCGCCCCTGCACGACAAAGCATTAGGCTTTCTCGAAAAATCAGAAACTTCGCCCCTCATTTTGCATGGCTTCTCATCAAAATTTCAGTAGGAAAATCATTCAGAAAAATGTACAAAAGTACCATAAGAAATATGCCAAAGACAGAAAAATAAGAAAAGGTCGGAAATGTGATCAAACGGGCACAAAGGGCCGTCGGCGACCATGGAAATCCGGGGTCGCCGGATTTCCGCGAAAACGCATTTTCGGGTCCCGTTTTCATTTTTGACCATTTGGCCTCTGTAATTTTTTTAAAATATGATTCTTGGAGCATGAAATCCGTTGATCTTCGTCAACATCATGGACTCGCCATGAAAATCATGGGTTCGTCATTGAATACCTCAAAATCATCATCCGACCAACAAAAAAAGCATACTTTCTGCGCGACCGATCTAGAAATTGATAGGATGGATGGTATTGGCCCAGCAGGAATAATCAATGTCTAAAATAGCATGATCATCTGACAACAATTGATGTGAGAAATTCTTCAGCGATCAAGACTTCCTACGTCGCGGGTAGAGTTCCAAAAGTCGCAACATGGCCCGCGACTCTTCAAATGCTTTGGCGGCCACTTAGTGAGGTTTATGATCCATTTTTATGACAATTTAATGCGGTTAATTACCCATTATCATTGACGACCCAATTAGAATCAAAGAAACATGAGTTACGAGTCAAAGCAATTATGGTATTGAACCCTATAACTCCTCTCACGGTGATGATTAAAAGCGAATAATGGTTCATTATTCTCCAACGACCAATTAGAATTCAAGGAAAAGGAGTTACAAAAGGAGATACAAAACCATAAATCCAAAACATGTAACTCCTCCCATCATGGAGCATTAATGCTTTTAAAGCCCATAAACACTCCACATGCCCACCAAAAGCCTATAAAAAGAGGTCATTTCCACTATTCCAAGGCATGATTCTACACCGTTGCTTACGCTCCTACGACGGTTTCTCCCTTGTTGAAGAAGCTCTGCAATAACCTCCATTACGAGGTGATTGAAGACTAAACCCACCCACCCACCCCCCCCCCTCCCAAGGCCCATTCCTTCTCTCTCCATGGCTTAGACATGGCTCCCTAGCCCGTCTACTTGGATTTTTATTGAATAATATAGAATCTCTCTTCGATCCTTATTCTTTAAAAATCTTAGGATCAAGCCTTGCCTAAGAATCTAAAGCATCCTTTGTTATTATTAGAAGGATGACGACGATGCCCAAATATGGTTTGCGGCCGTCAATATGAACGAGTCCTCACAATCTCCTAAGGAGTCGGATTCCTTTATATTTTTAAAGAGGCACAAAAAAGAACAAGTCTCATCTTTTTCGATGAGAATTGGAAATCGCCTCTCACGGCAAACACAAAATCGCCTTTCACAGTAAAAACATCACCTTCCACGGCATTCGAGAATTCAAATTATGTCTCTTTTTTAACACATGCAATGGAAGTTAGAAAAAAGAAAAAAAAAACTTATTTTATTTTCTACATGAAAATGTTGATTTACGGGCCATCGCCTATTATTTTCAAGTAGAATAGAAAATTTGGGATATCCGTACACAAAAGAAAAGGTGGCTGGTCGCTCGTCTCGCGTCACAAAAGGGTTGGGCCTCACGAATTCTCACATCCACTAACCTCAGCAGTCTCGGAACTAAATGTGAACACTATTAGATTGGTGAGAGCTTCAAATACATCATTAGACTTTATGTGCATGGGAGAATTTGAGAGAGACAATTCGGACGTGGGATGAAATAATGATATTTTTACAAATAATGACATATTTATCTTTGTTTAATGAATTTAAGGGTAAAGTTATCATTTACAAAAATCAACACAAATCTTTTGGTGGTCTCCTATTCTCGTTATGACTTGTGATTTTTGGGATGTGTCGGATGTGAATTTTGATCCCCCAAGGACATGGCTTGAGAAATCTCAATTCATCAAAATATATGCTATTTAAATTTTACATAAAAAATGAGGATTCCGACTACCCTCAAAATCGACGGATCACGATCGCCAACCACGTTATCGGCCGTAACACTGTTCTTCGACGAAAGTCAAAGAAAAATGGGAGAAAAAAAAGCACTATTAGATCACCCAAGTGATCTAGGGTTCTTGGCTCTCCAAAGAAGAGGAGGCTATCCCTAATGCTCTCTATTGGAGGCTCCCTTGGAAAAGGAGGCTAATGATAGCTTATATAGAGGTTTGGGGCGTGCAAGAGGGTTTATGGCTTCTGTTTGCATGAACTTCTAGAGGTTTCATGCATCCCAAGGCAGTTTAATGCGTCATTTCTCAAATTAGGGTTTTTAGGTGACTTGTGTGGCGCCCGGGTAGCATTTTAGGTGTTGGGCGCGCACACAGATGCGCCAATGTGTAACTCATTAAGGTTCGGGGGTCCCGCATTGAAAACATGACTTGGACGCATCCATAGTGGCACCTAAGTGATCTTTTAAGGTTCCAGAAGCTTGGGTCAGTTCGGGTTGGTTTCGGATCAAATTCGGGCCGAAACAGTGGAAGTTGGGCTCAGGAGCACCTGTTGGGGGGCCTATGTGATTTCCAAGGTGTCGCAGATGACTTCCACAGTAGCGCCCAAGTGGAATTCACAACCTGGGCAGTGGCTTCTCAGCATAGTTCTGGGGCGAACTTCGGATGGCCATATCTTTTGATCCGTTGGTCAGATTTTGACGTTCTATTTACCGTCAGAAAGCTCTCGGAACGTAGAATCCAAAGTCTCATACATCTTAATGATCAAAAGTCAGGGAAAGGAAAGGACATTTGGAACAAGGGTTCTAGCCTCCTAACTTAGGGTAATCGGGCCAAAACTAGGCAAGTGCGCCCATGTGGATTTCTTGGGGAACTGGGGACCTGGGCGCACCTGTGGGGGCATCCAAGTGGCTTTTTAGCGAGGTCCTAGGGCGAACTTCCGACGGCCATATCTTGTGATCTGTTCATCGGAATTGGACGTTCTACATATAATCTATAAGCTCTCGAAACGTAGAATCTGCTTGTCCATACATCATAATGATCGGAGGTCAGAAAGAGGAAGGGATATTTGGATCAATAATTCTAGCCTCCTAACTCATGTTAATCGTACTTACGCAAACCAACTGTAATCTTTCTAGGATCAACCTGAGTGTGTTCTAAGTGGTCCGGAAAAGGTTTGAATAGTGTCGTGGTCCTCTCCTTGTGTGAGTAGTGGGTTGGACTCGAGGTCTCGATGCGATTCGGCTTTTCTCTCACGAATTTCTAAGAATCGTTGAACTAATTCTAAAATCAACAACAAGCATCTTCATTGCCATTAATTAATTTGAATTACGCCATTGATCATTTAATTATAGGTGAATTGGGGACATCACTGTTACAACAAGTATTTAAGGCTATCACAGGGGTCCAAATGAGGTGTCGACAATATGGAAGGTATTAAAATGAAAAAGGCAGGGATGTAAATGCGAATACTGAAACCACATGGGCCTATTTACAAAGTCTATAAACCCTAGAGGGGTATATACAAAAAACTCTATTTATAAAAGCCAAAAATATTGTTACCTTATACCTTTTTGTAGCAAATAGTGTCTGAAATTGAAATAACTTTAACCAAAATGTCTTACAATATTCACCTTGATCTAAATAGAGTTGGCATGGTATTCTTACCATAGTTTATTTTCCAAGGTTAAACTTCAAAAATTACAGTATTGAAGGGGGTATTTTTTGTCCTCTAAGTACCCTTCAATATGAGTAGGATCAGGTCGGTTTGGGTTAAGGCCATTGTGAGCCCAAACCCTACACAATCCCAACATAACTTGATCCCAAACCTGACTTTTAAACTGACCTCTAAGCCCGAGCAACAACCAAGTTCAATTGTTGTAACCCAACTCAATCAGCCCTCATATCTTTTAACCCCTGCCAAAAACCCTTGAGCCCAATACCCTTGGCTTCATGGATAATAGGCAGAAACCTTATGCCCACAACCAAATCACTGTACTAGCTACTAAAACAACTCGGGAAAATACAAAAGCAGATGAACAGAAACCAACATATAAAATAGAACATTCACATAGTTTTAAGAAAATAGATGGGTAAAAATGCGAGGCCCATACTAAAATAATCATACATGTGCTGGCAAATCAAGTGGATCAGCTATAAAGTTACCTTCAAATTCTAATCTTATGGTAGGACTGTAGTCAATATAAGCGATTTCTAAATTCTAAGTCTATATGAGTTGTTTGGATTGTGAGGAGTCGCTTTTACTAACAGACTAGCAACAACGCCCCGTGCTTAGCCCAGGGCAAAAAGTAAGATATTACATTTTTAATTTATGAGATATCAAAATTAATTATAAACATATAAGAATATATTCATACATATTTATATAAAAATAGTCAACACATCTTTAATCATAAATACAAGTGTTATCTTCACATAAGCCAATGGTCATTTCAATCCCTCCGCAAAAATTTCTTCTCTACCCTTTGAAGTAGCACCTATACCATTTTAGAATCGATCAAACCGTTTTTTAGCTCTAGATTTTTTTTAAAAAATGTATAAACATCTTAACTTTAAAAGCTATAAATTATGAGACTTTAAAACCTCAGACTAATATTATTTGATCCCAGTAATAATTGGCCCACCTTGGATCAATGTATATATTTCTTAATTATGAGTCCATGTGGGCCCACGAAAGTGTAATTATGGTGGGGCAAACCTAGAGTCATTTGTCTATATAATCAGATCAAAAAATGATGCCTATAAGATTCAATAAAAAAAAACTCCAACCTCAAAATATTTTTATCACAAGCTCATTTATGAGGTGGTCTACCAGAAGGTCGGGTCTGATTTTCGTTCACGTGTGACAATCTCTGAATAGAGTAGAGCTCTATTTGGAAACTAAAAGAAAATGATATTTTTAATAAAAAATTTATCAATGTGAACTGTTGAAAGGTAGGCCCCAGATATTAAAATAAAAAGATGACAATCTTGAGAGGATGGAAGATAGATGGTGTTGAGAGAGAGAATAATCCATAATCCATAATCCATATTGACCTAGAAAACTAATATCTATGCATAATCCATGAGTGGGTCCTACTGCAGAAATAAGTTAAATGTGCGGGGCCCACTAATTGATTTGCATCCATTAAGAAACCAGACAACGGCCAATAGGCTTGCCTCCCTCCATCAGTGGGGCCCACTCTTAGAAAAAAGGGGTTAAGAGAAGGCCATTGGGATTTCATCCAATACTGGAGTCCAATCTTGAAATATATTTAATACGAACTGGTGCCCACTACTAGATTCATCCATTTAGGGAAAAAAAACTGAAAGGAGAGTAAATGAGCAACAGTTTGGATTTCAATCATCGGTAGGGCCCACAAAACATATTTAACATGGGATCCATTGATGATTAAAGATCTAAGGAAAAGAAAACTAACTAACTGTAAAGATTTGCTTATAATTTGGATAATGGCAAGAAATATGATTCAAATTCAAACGTTCATAAAAATCTCTTATGAGAGAGGTTTTAGGAGAGAAAGAGTAACCCTCTTTAAAAAGAGAGACTTTTTAAGGATGATATGGCACCCCTCACACAGCCCAGAGAGACTTTTTAGGGATGAGGTGGCACCACTCACAGCCCACCTCCCCCTTTGCTTTAATATATATAATTCAGGTGGTGAATTCATGACTTTCTACATTTTGTAATCACTAACGACCCTTTCGTCTATTTGGATTAGGGCTTGATCAAGAGGAATGGGCTAAATCAGAAACTGGGCGGTCAAGAAGGGCTCAAAACATATTCCAAGATTAGTTATACATGTGTAGAGTTAAAAGAGAAGCAAAAGCAACACCCTAATGGCCCAATTGGTCCATCCCATGAACCCCATTCAAGCTTTAAAAGGTCCAACAACACACAAATGTGCAGACAAGCAGCTAGTCCTATAGATGAATACATGCATGGGGCCCATGGCCTCTATGCCCAAGTTGCTAAAATGAAGCTGTGCTGCTGTGCACAGACTGTAACGCCCCACGCTTCACACATGCATGATATTGTCCGCTTTGGCCCGCGTGCACGCGCGAGGACTTCCCAGGAGGTCACCCATCCTAGTACTGCTCTCGCCCGAGCACGCTTAACCTCGGAGTTTTTACGTTTTTCCGGGGCCGCACGGTCGAGAGTCGGCTCTGATACCATTTGTAACGCCCCACCCTTCACACATGCATGATATTGTCCGCTTTGGCCCGCGTGCACGCGCGAGGACTTCCCAGGAGGTCACCCATCCTAGTACTGCTCTCGCCCGAGCACGCTTAACCTCGGAGTTTTTACGTTTTTCCGGGGCCGCACGGTTTTAAAAGACCTCATGCAAGGTAAGGGTGTAAACTTTACATATAACCCCATTCACTTTCCTCTCTATAGTCGATGTGGGACTCCGGGGCGTCACACAGACCTCTTTCGTGTTTCCTTCCTTCAGATTTTAATTTCTTTCAATTTTTTTTAAAAAAAAGTTAAGATTAAGTATACATATGTTAATGAAGGTCAAATCCACTGTACCAATAGAGGGAGCACCTCAACTAAATCACAAGACAAGAAGAGGCCCAAAATACAGGGAGAAGAAAGAAAGCCAAAAGGAAAACTATGAACCCACAAGACAAGTCGGCTATAACTAGCGCCTAGGGGAACTCTTTATGTTCAATTTTTTTTTGGAAGGTCTAGGAAGATTCGTGTAATTAGGATTTTATAGTATTTTGATGCTTTAAGATTTTGTATGTCTTATGTATGCTTTGTAATGGAGGGTCATTTTCTACTTTGGATATTTTCTCCTATTTTGAATAACTGAGCTCTATCCCAAAGATTTAACATCCTTTTTTTTTTTTTTGGTAAAAGATTCAACATCATTGTTAGTAGAATTAGCGATCATTGGTGAGAGCATAGTTGGAAAACTCTCCTAGTCGACTCTTGACTCTCCCGAGTTATCTCATTTTAATGGAGAACCGAGTCAAATATAGGGCAGACTCGGCCGAGTCATCTCATCTTAATAAGTTGTTTTTATTTTGAACTATTTGATTGATATATCTAATTTTGAACGATTAATGTTTATTTTTAAGTAATTATGCACGTGATTTGTAGTCAGTAACTCAAAATAATGATGTCTAGAATGTAATTTGAAACTTTATTTATTCTTTTACAATCAATATTTGGACTAACAAATTATGTAATATGCAATATTTTTTCTTTTTTTCCCCTTATCATAGTACTTTTCTTGCATATATAAATTTATTGATTTACATTGATTATCATGAATGAATCTAAATAAAAGTATATTTATATTTTTATAAATAACAGATTCATTTCTAAATATTATTAAAATTATTTTAAAAGAAACACGACTATCACGAGTCGATTTTTTTTGCATTGGACGGGTCGAGTCCAAGTCACGAGTTTTCCAACTTTGAGTGAGAGATCAACTACTTCTCTCATTGTTTTGGTGTTAATTTTCCTGTTCAGTTGAAGATTTTAGAGTTTTGGGCTGTCATATATGAATAAATTGATTTCAAAAATGGGAAAAGAAGAACAAAAGTTCTGACATCATAATATATTAGTAACAAATAAAGAGATCTAAGAGATTTGAGATAGTGGCATGATCAATACTCGGCAGCTGAAAAACAGAATATTGAAGAAAATGGAGCTGAGATCAAGTGATCTTGTAATTGTGAAAGGAAGCCGAGATTGCTCATATAGCTAGAGGTCAATGTTAAGTCTTGGATGGTTGAGATTAACTAGGCACCTTGAAGGGCTAAGATGCAAGGATCATTAAAAAACATATCTTGTCGGCCATAATAAAATGACTTTTGTCCTTCTTTCTAATAAACAAAGACTGAAAAAGAAAGGCAGTGGGTGGAGTCCATGTCATACTCCATAATGTGGTAATTAAATATCAAAAGGTCATTTACATTATAAAAGAGGGAGGAGCTTCGGTACACCCACGCTGCAGCATATTCTTATCCAATAGAAATCCACCGTCTGTCATGGAATATGAAAGAGCAGTGTCCCATTTCCAAAAATTTAACTTGCGCTAATCAATGTAACTTTTTTTCCAATTTTGCCCTTCAATGTTATATCCGTTTGGTTTGTGAACTCTTATATTCTAAGTAGGAATAGAAAGGCTAAAACACCTCAATCTCTCTCTCACCCTAACGTCTCTTCTCAACATTCTTCTCACATAAATAGAAAAATGGTCCCACCTTTCTCACATCAAAACAGGTAGAGTGTTGCTTGATACTCTTGGATTCTCAGGCATTTTTTGGAATTTTAGATCTTGGATCTTGGATGCGTCACATCTATATCAGGTTCATCACACATCTTGGTTGGTGTGGCTCATAGTGAATATAGTTGGGTTATGTCATGTTTTGGTTAGGTTAACGGATTGAAAATCAATAGCATATGCATTACAATCTATATACCAAAGTCAATGTGGTATCCGCAGACCATGATTCTAAAACATATTTAAGATTACATGTTGGTAAAAACCCAAAGCTTTGCAAATAATCTCCTCTTTTTAGCAATGCAGCCAGATTTCACTATAATAGAAAATGGGCCATCATAAGATTGTTCACATAAAACACATGAATAATGATGACCATCTCACTAATTTGAATAATAATTTACAACTTGATTGAGACAATGGGTGCTAGGGTCCCAATTTGAAGGTGGGTCTCATGACTCCAATTCAAGATCAATGGTCAAATAAGAAAAACATTAATATGAAAGCTCAGCTCCTACCAGAGAGGTGAGAAATGAGGTCATTTTGTAAGCATTAGAAAGGTGGGACCATTTTTCTATTTATGTGAGAAAAATGTTGAGAAGAGACACGTTGGGGTGAGAGAGAGTGAGGCGTTTTAGTCTTTCTTTTCCTACTTTTAGAAGATAAGAGTACTCATCCCAAACGGATATGACATTGAAGGGCAAAATTGGTAAAAAGTTACATTGATTAGCTCAAGTCAAATTTTGGAAATGAGACACTGCTCTTTCATATTCCATGACAGACGGTGAGCTTCTATTGGATAATATGCTCTCCCTATAAAAGAAACCCTTTCCTTTTGTCGAGAAAAACCATTAAATATAAATAAAGATCCTTTTGTTTTGTTGAATTGTGTAAATAATAAAGCCCTTAAAGTGTGGGATCAAGCGTTTTTCTCCTACTGGTTTCAAGTAAATCTTGGCGGCTATTAATTTTAAAGTGCCCTCGTTTTGTTTTACATGTTAGGTTTGTGTAAATCCACCATGTATCGATTGATTATCCTTGTTTATGGTACATATATAATACACTTATAGATGGGAGATAAGATTTACAGGTCATTAAATCTTATCTCATTATGTATACAAAAAGTATCACAATATAATTCAGCAGCAGTAAGAGCAGAGGATGTTTATTCTGACTCAGTGCTGGATTTAGATTTAAATACTGTTGCCATTTTTTTTTTGTCAATATTCGAAATGGGATTGGGCCTTTACGAAAAAGAAAAAATAAATGGGATTGGGTAAATCAGTAAAAAAGAAAAACGGAAAAGTGAGAATTATTATAGTTATTTTGTTTTAGACAGTTTGATTGGTTGTCTGGGAAGCTTTTAGTTAGAAAAAAAAGAGAGCAAAAAACAGATTATTCAAGTAAAACAGAAACCTTCACTATAATTAATTTAAATGAGAAAGTGAAACAGTATTCATGAAGTTGACCCAACATTATTGGGAAGGCTTTCACAACCATGATAAATTCAAGGGAAAATAAAAAAATGTATAAATTTTTTGTCTCATTTTTAAGAGTGACGTCAAGATTTGAATATTTCAAAAAAGTATAAAAGCTTTTCACTATTCTTTCAATCAAGTCCTCTCCATAAAAAAAGTTTGAAGAAATGACAAACGTACCCATCCCCTTATGATGGGTTTTAGTCTATTGTTAACCCTTTTCCTCCCAAAATCAACCATTTTTATTTGCTGAAGTGGGCCCCACTAGGTCATTTGGTTTGTACTTCATCATTTTTCTTAAATGATTTATTATAGAAAAGTTTTGAAAAATGATATAAGGGTATTTTTGTCATTTCTCAAAATTGTGTCTCAGAGAGGACTTGATTAAAAGAAATATGAAAAACTTTTATACTCTTTTGAAATATTCAAAATTTTATGTAGTTTTTTTTGGAATAAGGCAAAATCTAATACCTTACTAAAGTTTTTCTTAAATGCAAATCGCTCAAAATAATTATTTTATGTAGCACAAACCCATGCTTAGCAGCGCAGTCTTTAAAAGTTAAGAGGAGGTAGGACTCTTTACTATTTTTCACTTTCTTTGGCAAGTTTTTTTTTCCTGTTAGGAGGAGGATGATTCTTGTAATCAGGGATTTAAATAATGGTTAGATCAAGAGGATTGGGCTACATCAGAAAATGGATGGTCAAGATGGACTCAAAACATATTCCAATATTAGTTATAAATGTACAGTATTAAAAGAGAAGAAAAAAGAGCACCTAATAGGCCCAATTGGTTCATCTCATGAAGCCCATTCAAGCTTTAAGAGGTCCAACAGCCCACAAATGTGCAGAGAAGCAGCTGGTCCTAGAGATGCAGACATGATCGTTTCACAGCTTTTGCGCTAAGAGTTGCTAAAATGAAGCTGTGCTGCTGTTCACAGACCTCTTCCATGTTTCCTTCCTTCAGATTTTAATTCCTTTCTAAATCTTTCTTCTTGTTTAAGAGTAAGTATAAATAAATGAACTAATGGTAAATCCACTGTACAAAATAGAGGGAGCACCTCAACTAAAATCACAAGACAGGAAGAGGGCCCAAAATGCAGGGAGAGGAAAGAAAGCCAAAAGGAAAACTATGAACCCCACAAGACCATTCAGCTATAACTAGTGGAACTCTTTTATGTTAAAGTTTTTTTTTTTTTTTTGGAAGGTCTAGGAAGATTCTTGTAATTAGGGTTTTGTAGTATTTTTACGGTTTAAGATTTTGTAATCTGTGCTTTGTAATGGAGGATCATTTCGGCTTTGGATATTTTCTCCTATTTTGAATTATTAGGTTCTATCCCAAAGATTTAACATCCTTGTCAGTAGAATTAGCAATCAACACTGCTTTTCTCCTTGTTTTGGTGCTAATTTTTTTGTTTAGTTGAAGATTTTAGAGTTTTGGATTGTCATATATGGTAGCTAATTAGAAGGGTAAGTAATGAATAAATTAATTACAAAAATCGGAAAACGAAAAAGGTTCTTACATCATAATTAGTAACAAATAAAAAGATATAAGAGATTTGAGATAGTGGCAGTACCTGATCAATGCTCGGCAGCTGAAAAACAAAAGATCGAAGAAAATGGAGGTGAGATTTTAAGTGATCTTGTAATTGCGGATGGATAGTGAGATTGCTCATATAGCTAGTGGTCAATGGACAGTGTTAGTTCTTGGACGGTTGAGATTTGACTAGGTACCTTGAAGGGCTAAGATGCATGGGTTACTAAATTAAACTTGTCTGGTCGGCCATAAGATAATGAATTTTTCGTTTCTCTAATAAACAAATATTTAAAGAGAAAAGTAGTGGGGTGAAGTACATCAACATGTCATATAACTCCATAATGCAGTAATAAAAAAATAAAAATCGAAAGGTCAGTTTTGCAATATAAAAGTAGCACTTTCTGTTTTTTCGAGAATAATCATCATTAATTATAAAAGAGAACCTTTTGTTTTGTTGAATTGTTTAAAAATAAGGGTAAATTAGCCAACAGTCCCTGAGCACAGTCTTCTAAGGCATCAAGGACAACAACTTTTTCTCTAATGTCTCTAGTCCAGACAGCTGAAGATATTTTGGTGAAAGGTCCATAATATGCCGCGTCATATATTTTCATGACTAATTTGCCCCTTTCAACCCTCATTTCTAGCCCAAGTTCTCTCGTATTCTCTATTGTCCCAGAGAACTCCTTCCTTCTTCTTCTCTCTCATTTCCATTTTTTGTTCGTTTCCATGGTTGTGGAGTATCGTTGCAAAGCACATTCTGTCGCCACCATGACTTCCTTCTTCTTCTCTCTCATTTCCATTTTTTGTTCGTTTCCATGGTTGTGAAGTATTGTTGTAGAGCACATTCCGTCGCCACCATGACTTCTGATTTTATGTCTTTCATTTTTCAAAGATGATAACAGTTTTATTTTCTCTTACTCTTTCATTTGAAGTCTTTTCCAAATCTCTCTCTCTACAACTGATTTGAAAGAGAGCAGTTTACTCTTTTGCTTGTTTTCCCCCTCTCTTTTCTCAATTGGATCATGGTCATTAAGTGTTCTTGTTATGGATTTTGATTTTTACTATAATCTGATTTTCCGTATTCTGACATTTGGTGTCGCCGAGCTCAAATAAATTTCCCAGAAACTCTGATAAGCTGGACAAAAACTCAGATAAATTATCTGAGTTTTGGCAAATTTATCTGAGTTCCTGGCAAAACTCAGACAAATTTATCTGAGTTTCTGGCAGAACTCTGGAAGGGGAAGGATCACTTTGGTGTCAAGGTTGTTCTCTTCTATATCTCACCGGCCATGTAAATTATGTTGGGCATCTCTGGGAGTTGATTGAGAACCAGCCCTTGTTCATCATAGGTCCCTTTTAATCTTGTGGAATTATTAGTGAAAGGTGTCTTACGCGAGTCAAGTTCTTCAAAAAAAAAAAAAAATTGGCTACAGAGAGCTGAAGCATACTCTTGTTCAGGACGAAGGGTTTTTTTTTCTTTTTAATTTGGGAGGATAGAGAGTGGAGTGCCAAATGAAGTAGTGGTTCTTGACAGATGATTATTTTTTTATAGTGACATACATTGTAAACTTTTGAAGGGATACACTGATGTTATTATGTTTCTCTTTTGAGTGGTTTCCTTTTCTTTTAAAATTCCTGGACCATCTTGTGGTTACATTGAGGTGTGGAACTGAGCGCCATCAACCCAAATCTGTAGGCACGACCTGGATTGAATATCTTGCTGCCTGCTACCATTACTATAATAGATGAAGAGACTGAAAAATCACTTTGACTTTGGTTATTCAAATCTGTAAGTCTCTAGCCTCCCTTCATTCTCATTTCACATCATTACAAAAAGCAAGACAAATTTATCCGAGCAGAAAAATTAACAGCAAACTCAGAAAAACAGGAAAGTTATCTGAGTTTTTCTGAAAACTTATGTTTATTTCTGGTAAAACTTATTTAGAAAATTTATCTGAGTTTTATATGAGTTTTGCCAAAACTCAGATAAATTTGTCTGAGGTCTGCTTTTGCTGACGTGTACAGGGGGCTTTTTTGTCTTTTTTACTGCCTCATTTTTATACGAGGACTTTCATCGGTACAATAAAATATCGTGGACCTTAGGCTATAAAAGCAAATGATGAGGGACCCCCACCCAAATGCCCCTTAAAAATAAAGCCTCTAAGTGTGGGATCAAGCGTTACTGGTTTCAAGTAAATCTTGGTGCCCCTATTTATTTTACAAAGAAAGGGTCTCTTTGCTTTTCAAAGGAAAGGCCTAATGTGATAAATTATTTAGAAGGCCGTATTCTTTTGGGTGGGGCCCACTCAGAAAATTGAAGGTGTGATGGAGCCATTTTATTTAATTTTTTCAGATGTGAATCTGGAGGAACCATTGCCATGCCATGTGGCTTCAAAACTTCAAAGGCAGCAAAGACCATCACTTGACCTCTCCCATCCTCGATTGTCCCCATTTTTTGTTTACTAAAAAGGTGAGAGGATTGATGTGACTTCTCACCCTACTCTTGAAACAAGGGAAGGGAAAGACAAATATAATATTAATTTATTTTTCTCTCACCTCGCAAGTAGTAGCACCACGCAAATCAAGATCTCCATCATCCCTATCATTTTCGTGGGTTTTAATATTTACACTCACCCTATCCCTATGCTTATGCGTAACTCATCTCACCCACCACGTCATCATTATTCTCTCTCTTATCCCCACATATGTCACCATCATTCTCTTCCTCACACGCCACCTCACATATTTTATCTTTTTTCATTTTCTAAAAGTTTATAGATTTTTTATTATATGGATTATATAGCACGGGCATGACTTGCTAGTATTAGTTATAGGGGAAGTTTTAAGTGCATCCATTCCTCATCATAGGGTGGGGGTATTTTTCCTTTTGCACATGAAGACAAGGAAGTGTACCTCACCCTATGTACTTAAAAATTCATTTTTGTACTTGAAAGTTCCCATTTATGGAAGCATCCCTCACCCTATGGTGAGGGATGGATGCACTTGAAACTTCCCCTTAGTCATATATGTGTAGAATTAAAAGAGAAGCAAAACAACACCCAAATGGCCCAATTGGTCCATCCCATGAACCCCATTCAAGCTTTAAAAGGTCCAACAGCCCACAAATGTGGAGATAAGCAGCTGGGCCTATAGATGCATACATGGGGCCCACAACTCCTGTACTCCAAGTCTTTTTTATTTTTTGGTAAAAAAAAAATAAGCTGTGCTGCTGTGCACAGACCTCTTTTGTGTTTCCTTCCTTCAGATTTTAGTTTCTTTCTAATTTTTTTTAACTTTTAAGAGTAAGAATACATATGTTAATGGAGGTCAAATCCACTGTACCAATGGAGGGAGCACCTCAACTAAATCACAAGACAGGAAGAAGGCCCAAAATACAGGGAGAAGAATGAAAGCCAAAAGGAAAACTATGAACCCAAAAGACAAGTCCGCAATAACTAGGGCCTAGGCAAACTCTTTATGTTCATTTTTTTTTGGAAGGTCTAGGAAGATCTGTGTAATTAGGATTTTATAGTATTTTTATGCTTTAAGATTTTGTATGTCTTATGTATGCTTTGTAATGGAGGATCATTTTCTGCTTTGGATATTTTCTCCTATTTTGAATAACTAGGCTCTATCTCAAAGATTCAACATCCTTTATTTTTTTGGTAAAAGATTCAACATCATTGTTAGTAGAATTAGCGATCATTGGTGAGAGCATGGTTAGAAAACTATCCGAGTTGACTCTTGACTCTCCCGAGCCATCTCATTTTGATGGAGAACCGAGTCAAATATAGGGAAGACTCGGCCGAGTCATCTCATCTTAATAAGTTATTTTTATTTTGAACTATTTGATTGATATATCTAATTTTGAACAATTAATGTTTATTTTTAAGTAATTATGCACGCGATTTGTAGTCAGTAACTCAAAATAATGATGTCTGGAATGTAATTTGAAACTCTATTTATTCTTTTACAATCAATATTTGAACTAACAAATTATGTAATATGCAATAATTTTTTCTTTTTTTCCCCTTATTATTGTACGTTTCCTGCATATATATAAATTTATTGATTTACATTGATTATCATGAATGAATGTACATAAAGTATATTTATATTTTTATAAGTAACATATTCATTTTTAAATATTTTTAAAATTATTTTAAAAGAAACATGACTCTCCCGAGTCGATTTTTTTTTCCATTGGACGGGTCGAGTCCGAGTCACGAGTTTTCCAACCTTGGGTGAGAGATCCACAGCTTTTCTCGTTGTTTTGGTGTTAATTTTCCTGTTCAGTTGAAGATTTTAGAGTGTTGGGTTGTCATATATGAATAAATTGATTTCAAAAATGGGAAAAGAAGAGCATAATTTTGACATCATAATTAGTAACAAATAAAGAGATCTAACAGATTTGATATAGTGGCAGTACCTGATCCATGCTTGACAGCTGGAAAACAGAATATTGAAGAAAATGGAGGTGAGAATAAGTGATCTTGTTATTGTGAAAGGAAGCTGAGATTGCTTATATAGCTACAGGTCAATGTTAAGTCTTGGATGGTTGAGATTAACTAGGCACCTTGAAGGGCTAAGATGCAAGGATCATTAAAAAACATGTCTTGTTGGCCATTAAAATGACTTTTTCCCTTCTTTCTAGTAAACAAAGACCGAAAAAGAAACGTAGTGGGTGGAGTCCATGTCATACTCCATAATGTGGTAATTAAATATCAAAAGGACATTTTACATTATAAAAGAAATCCTTTCCTTTTGTCGAGAAAAGCCATTAATTATAAACAAAGATCCTTTCGTTTTGTTGAATTGTCTAAATGAAGCCCTTTAAGTGTGAAATCAAGCGCTTTTTCTTACCGGTTTCTAGTAAATCTTGGTGGCTATTAATTTTAAAGTGCCCTCGTTTTGTTTTACATGTTAGGTTTGTGTAAATCCACCATGTATTGATTGATTCTCCTTGATTATGGTACAAATATAATACACTTATAGATGGGAGATAAGATTTACGGGTCATTAAATCTTATCTCATTCTGTATACAGAAAGTATCGCAATATAATTCAGCAGCTGTAAGAGCAGGGGACCTTTTTATTTTGACTCAGTGCTATATTTAGATACTGTTGGTTGTTTATCTATATAAGAAATGGGATTGGGCCTTTACCAGAAAGAAAAAATAAATGGGATTGGGTAAATCAGGAAAAAGAACAGTTTGACTGGTTGTCAAGGGAGCTTTTAGTTACAAAAAACAAAACAAAACAAAAAAAAAATAAAAAACAAAAGAGATTATTCAAGTAAAACAGAAACGTTCGCTATAATTAATTTAAATGAGAAAGTGAAACAATATTCATGAAGTTGACCCGACATTATTGGGAAGGCTTTCACAACTATGATAAATTGAAGGGAAAATCTAAAAAAATGTATAAAATTTTTGTCTCATTTTTAAGAGAGACATCAAGATTTGAATATTTCAAAAAAGTATAAAAGTTTTTCACTATTCTATGAATCAAGTCCGCTCCATAAAAATAAGTTTTAAGAAATGACAAACGTACCCATCCCTTATGATGGGTTTTAGTCTATTGTTAACCCTTTTCCTCCCAAAATCAACCATTTTTATTTGCTGAAGTGGGCTCCACTAGGTCATTTGGTTTGGACTTCATCATTTTTCTTAAATGATTTATTATAGAAAAGTTTTGAAAAATGATATAAGGGTATTTTTGTCATTTCTCAAAATTGTGTCTTAGAGAGGACTTGATTAAAAGAAATATGAAAAACTTTTATACTCTTTTAAAATATTCAAAATTTTATGTACTTTTTTTGGAATAAGGCAAAATTTAATACCTTACTGAAGTTTTTCTTAAATGCAAATCGCTTAAAATAATTATTTTCTGTAGCACAAACCCATGCTTAGAAGCGCAGTCTTGAAAAGTCAAGAGGAGGTAGGACTCTTTACTATTTTTCACTTTCTATGGCAAGTTTTTTTCTCTTGTTAGGAGGAGGATGATTCCTGTAATCAGGGATTTAAATAATGGTTAGATCAAGAGGATTGAGCTAAATAAAAAACTGGACGGTCAAGATGGACTCAAAACATATTCCAATATTAGTTATAAATGTACAGTATTAAAAGAGAAGAAAAAAGAGCACCTAATAGGCCCAATTGGCTCATCTCATGAAGCCCATTCAAGCTTTAAGAGGTCCAACAGCCCACAAATGTGCAGAGAAGCAGCTGGTCCTAGAGATGCAGACATGATCGTTTCACAGCTTTTGCGCTAAGAGTTGCTAAAATGAAGCTGTGCTGCTGTTCACAGACCTCTTCCGTGTTTCCTTCCTTCAGATTTTAATTCCTTTCTAAATCTTCTTTTCTTGTTTAAGAGTAAGTATAAATATATGAACTAATGGAAAATCCACTGTACAAAATAGAAGGAGCACCTCAACTAAAATCACAAGACAGGAAGAGGACCCAAAATAATGGGAGAGGAAAGAAAGCCAAAAGGAAAACAATGAACCCCACAAGACCATTCAGCTATAACTAGTGGAATTGTTTTATGTTAAAGGTTTTTTTTTTTTTTTTGGAAGGTCTAGGAAGATTCTTGTAATTAGGGTTTTGTAGCATTTTTATGATTTAAGATTTTGTAATCTGTGCTTTGTAATGGAGGATCATTTTAGCTTTGGATATTTTCTCCTATTTTGAATAATTAGGTTCTATCCGAAAGATTTAACATCCTTGTCAGTAGAATTAGCAATCAACACTGCTTTTCTCCTTGTTTGGTGCTAATTTTTCTGTTTAGTTAAAGATTTTAGAGTTTTGGATTGTCATATATGGTAGCTAATTAGAAGGGTAAGTAATGAATAAATTAATTACAAAAATTGAAGAAAAAAAAAAGGTTCTTACATCATTATTAGTAACAAATAAAAAGATATAAGAGATTTGAGATAGTGGTAGTACCTGATCAATGTTCGGCAGCTGAAAAGCAGAAGATTGAAGAAAATGGAGGTGAGATTTTAAGTGATCTTGTAATTGTGGATGAATAGTGAGATTGCTCATATAGCTAGAGGTCAATGGACAGTGTTAGTTCTTGGATGGTTGAGATTTGACTAGGTACCTTAAAGGGCTAAGATGCATGGATCACTAAATTAAACTTGTCTTGTCGGCCATTAGATAATGATTTTTCCGTTTCTCTAATAACAAATATTTAAAGAGAAAAGTAGTGGGGTGAAGTATATCAACATGTTATATAACTCCATAATGCAGTAATAGAAAAAATCAAAATCAAAAGGTGATCATTTTTGCAATATAAAAGTAGCACTTCATATATTTGTTTTTAGAGAATAATCATCATTAATTATAAAAGAGAACCTTTCATTTTGTTGAATTATTTAAAATAAAGCCTCTAAGTGTGGGATCAAGTTTCAAGTAAATCTTGTCGCCCCTATTTATTTTACAAAGAAAGGGTCTCTTTTCTTCTTCTTTTTTCAAAGGAAAGGCCTAATGTGATAAATTATTTACAAGGCCATATTCTTTTGGGTGAGGCCCACTCAAATAATTGAAGGTGTGATGGAGCCATTTTATTATATTTTTTCAGATGTGAATCTGGAGGAACCATTGCCATGCCATATGACTTCAAACTTCAAAAGACCATCACGTGACCTCACCCATCCTCGACTGTCCCCATTTTTTGTTTACTGAAAAGGTCAGAGGCTTGATGTGACTTTTCTCACTAGGCATGAAACAAGGGAAGGGAAAGACAAATATAATATTAATTTATTTTTCTCTCACCTAGCAAATCAAGATCTCATCCCTATCACTCTCACCAGAGCATAGCCTGATATAGATGAATGGCAGCATACTGAGTGTGGATTTATTCAACGTGAGCAGGCCATTGATCACCTACTCTGCACATTCATCAAGATAAGGATCACAGGCAAATTAAATATAGTAATATAGTTCTTAATTAATGGTCGGTCATTTAAATTTATTTTTTTATTTTTTTTATTCATTTATTTAAATGGGTACTAGGGCAATAAGTGTTGAATTAAGTAAAATTAAAAAGTTAAATGGAATGTTTTTCTACTTGGAGCATAGAATTAGGCATTTTTTTTTATTGGGAGATAAAGTTGAATACATTCTTGAGAGAGGATCCTGGCCCTAATTCTATTGTTGCAAATAGAAGAATATATTAATAAAAAATATAATTCAAGTAACATGTTGGACTCTGAAAATATGTGGTTGAACATATAAATAAAATGACAGAAATTGCAAAAGATCTTACTACTATAGAGAATTCAATTCCTAAGGGCTTGTTTTTTTTTTTTTTTTTTTTTTTTGTGGAATTTGTGCCAGGAATTCACCATGCTGGTAATTCTTAAATATGATGTGACATCTTATCCCCTAGAATCTCTAAATGCCATGTTTCTTCTCTGCATTTCCGAATTCCTGCCATATAAAACATGTTAAATGACTTTTGGAAATCTAGGAATTCCAACTCTTTCGCATTTTGGTGGAAGTCTTGGATGCTCAAGCCCAAAGGAGTATCCAGGAAATCCACTGTGTCTGGAAATTCAGGTATTCCCCAAACATGAATTTCTTGAATTTTAGCAAAGAAACAGGCCCTAAGGGCACGTTTGTGTAAAGACAGCTTCCATGGAAAGATAAAATTGCCACATCAACAAATTCTACCTCGAAAAATGTTTTATGAAGAAGTTAGAAATTCCTGTTTGGTGTAAAAAAATTTCCTCGATGAATTGGTGTTATTGTTGTTTGGTGCAGCTGTGAATTTCTTAGTGAAAACTAATGGGTGGAGTGGGAATGGGAGTGAGGAAATAGGGGTCAGTTTTATGTGGAAATGGACATCGCATACCCCCTATAGGAAGTCTATTTTCTAGGCTTAGCTAGGAAAAAACTGACATAGCAAAAAGGCAATCTTGCAGAAAACTGTAACACCAAACACAGGAAAAAGGACTTTTTCGCAAAAGAATGCAAGTTTCCTCAACTTTAAATAGTTTTTCTGATTTTTGGAAACAAATAGTCATTTCTTTAAACGTGTCTTTAACCGGTGAAAACTCCACAAAGGTTGGGCACCCCATAAACCCCTCATCCAGCCGTTGGAAGATCTGTATAAAAGACCATTTCTCAAGTTGAAAATGCAAAGAAAGATCTGTATAAAAGACCATTTCTCAAGTTGAAAATGCAGATAATACAAAGTGACTAGAAAGATGCAATGGTCCTTAAATACTGGGGATTTTCCTATGTTCATCAGTCTCGGAGCCTTGTCCCCATTTTTTCACTTCTTGCAATTCTTCAATTTCTCCGGAAGAAAAGGATACAGAATAACTGGATAATACAATCTGGGTTACTAGTGTGGCAGTGTGAGCCCCATGGGAGTAGGAGCTATTGTGTTTCTCAAGCTGTGTTTGACATTATAATAGGCAAAATGGTCCGGTCCCAAGCATCTATTCGATATGCTGTAAGTGCCCTCGCCTCGGGCCCATTTTTCAGGGGGGCCCAAAATCCCTTCTACCTTTTTTTTTTTCAATCATTTGGTGGGGGCACGGCTCATCCAATGGATTCCATAGTCTTGGGCATCAAATAGACCCATCATCAAATCATCTAAGAGTGCTTATTACATCACTTATTTGAGCATCCATCAGTGGGGCCCACCAATAATATTTTATATTTGATGGCTGAAATTCTGGGAGAATCTGGTCTAACGTTGGGATGATTTGGGGTTTTTTTTTTTTTAACAAACAGATCATCAATCCTTCAGCTCTTCACCCGTTCTTCTCATCTGTTAGTGGGGCCCACCGATGATTTTTTATTCCCCATATATGATGCTTAAATTCTGGTCTGAGTTCTCTTTCTTCTCCTTTTTTTCAAATAGTTATACTTGGGCATCATCAACCCATTGCCAATTTTTCACATCAGTGGGGCCCACCAATGATATTATCATATATGATGGCTTAAGAGGCCTAACTTTTACTCTTGCCCTGGGCCCTGAAAAATTCAAAACCGGCCCTGGCTGTGCCCATTAGATTGACCCCGCAACATGTGCACTAGGTAAATTTGGGTTACAAAATGGGGCAGCAAATCCAAGCCTTATCCCAATGAACCAACGCTACCCCCCATGACAAACACAATGCATACCTAGGAAACAGGGGTTGCAAGGCCAAACAAGAGAATGGTTAACAGGGGCTGCAAGGCCAAACAAGAGAATAGTTGGTTAAGGTTAACCTCCCGTAGGTGCAAATCAAATTTGTGCTTGTAGACGCCGGGTCGGCTTTCAAAACACGCATGAAAATTGAAAGGCATGGGTCCACTTCCAAAACTCATATGAAATTCATAGGTCTGTCCTCAAAATCCACATGAAATTTTTGGCTTTGCACCAAAACCCAACTACATGTTTGGACACGGCCCCCTCAAACGAAATTCTTGGGTTTGCCAATGACTTAGCTGGTGGGGACCTTGAGTATATTAGAGTAAGTGAGTTTGAGTTCTTAAGAAAGTGAGAAAAAAAAAAGAAACTACTTAATCCCACAATGAAAGTATTGGGGAAAAAACTCATGTAAGCAACAAAAAGAAAAAAAAAACCGTCAAATATCTTTGATCGGTTTTTCTTAGTTTCTTGGAGGGTTATAGTCACGAAAATATTAGTAAAAATCCTTGATTGAAGAATTCATTTGTACAATGAGGGAATTTCGTGTGGTTTGTGGATTTTTATTTTCACAAAGAGAAGAATTACGCATTCCTATACCTCCCATAAAAAATTAAAATCCTTTCTATCGAAAAAATACTTTATTTTTCATGCAAGAATATGTGTCGCACCAATCACGCTCTATGGTGCAATCCTTTCTCTACACAAACGCGCCATGGACAATCTTTGTCCAATCCATTGGTTACTCTTTCTTTAAGTACACTTAAATTTTACATGATTATAGAACACAAAATTTCTGATTTCTGATATATGGAATATGGATTCAATCAGTAAAAAGTAGGCCCCACTATTCAACAAAAAGTTTTGTTTAAAAAAGACTTTTATTGGAGATTTAATAATGTTTTTTCCAATCTAGTGATACATATTTTTTTGGTTTGGGGATGTGGTTTGAGTCCAGGGTTACTTGATTATCAGATTGCAGTTTTCAGTTCATAATCTAAGATTTAGGTCTAAGATTTGCAAATGGGGCTGCGGTTTAGGCCTAAGATTTCAACCCGTTTGATACAAGAGGCTCATTTTTTGTTCTGATGCATTTTCAACATGGATCTTAGGTTATGTAAAGTTGGGTCAAAATCCAAGGGGACTAGATTTTAAGCAATCAACAAATTGAAAGTTAAACTAGATCATATAAGACTGCATTGCAACCCAAACAGAAGTGGCCCATGATCAGGTCCACAATGATCAAGATTATAATTTAATCACAAGGCAGTAAAGGGGTCTACATGACCCAGTTGAGTCCACTCTAATCAAACAAAGTAATAGTTGATTTTTATGTTTAAGCCACCTTCTCTCAAAAGTGATAAAGCAGGACATCTTTGAAATTTGGTTGCCCAAACACACGGGGAATAGGAGCTAGCAACTTTGTTTACCTGCAATATAGCTAGACGTCAGTGTTGGGTCTTGGACGGTTGAGATTGAGTAGGCACCTTGAAGGACTAAGATGGAAGGATCACTAAAAACAATGTCTGGCCGGCCATAAGATAATGACTTTTTCCCATCTTTCTAATAAACAAAGATTTAAAAAGAAAAGTAGTGGGTGGAGTCCATGTCATACACAATAATGCGGTAATTAAAAATCAAAAGGTCATTTTACATTATAAAAGAAATCCTTTTCGTTTGTCGAGAAAAATCATTAATTATAAATAAAGATCCTTTCTTCGTTTTGTTGAATAAGTGTAAATAATGGTTTTTCTTGCTTGCTTTTAGTTTAGCCCCTCCTTGTGGTTATAACTCACAGGTATTTTAAATCCATGGCAAAAAAAAAAAAAAAAAAAAAAAGGTGAAACTTGCTTAAAATGATAGGCTGGATGGGTTCGCCACAGATGTAAATCTTTGCGATGTGCGATTTTGATCCCTATAATTGAGCAGACTCTCCTAATTTCCCCAGTGTAGAGTTTTATTATTCCTATTTAAAAGATCGATTGAAATTGTAGGCAGTTCTAAAGATCTTTGAAGGCTCCATGTTGTTTAACAGGTCCCTTTCTTTGGTTTTCTGTGCTGAGAAAAAGGAGAGATTCGCTATTTCATATCTGTTGATATCTGTTGTTATGTGGGTGATGTGGCCCACACAAGATGGCCACAATGAGCCTTAAAAGGCTTATTGAGTTTTAGTCAACCGTAAGTGGGGATCCGGTTCCCAGAAACCCCTCAACCAGCCGTTGGAAGATCTGTATATAAGACCATTTTCTCAAGTTGAAAATGCATAGAATATAGAGTGATGAGAAAGATGCAATGCTCTGCAAATACTGGGGATTTTCCTGCGTTGACCAGCCTCAGGGCATTGTCCCCATTTTCACTGCTTGTAATTCTTCAATTTCTTAGAAAGAAAAATGGTCCGAAGCATCTATTGTGTTTCACAAGTTGTGTTTGATATCATAACTGCAAAATGGTCCAAAGCATCTATTAGATAAGCTGTGCCCTTCAGTTTGACCACGCAACACGTGTATCTGGGTACGAAATGGGTTAGCAAACCCAAGTCTTCATTTGTGCCACGAGAGGATTTTGTGGATTTCTGTTTTCACTGGAGAGAGAAATTATGCAGTTCCTACACCTCCCATGAGAAATTGAAATCCTTTCTATCGAAAAATTCATTTCTTGAACAATAATCCATGTCACATCAATCACTCCCAATGGTTTAATCCTCTCATTACACAAACGTGCCATGAACATCCCTGACCCTCACAAGGTAGGCTTCTTCCTTCTATGGTTCATTCAATAATGTGGTTTCAAGCTAACCCACGCGTCAAGAATCGCCTCATGTTTGACCCTTCAACCCGACCTGTATTTTATTATGAGTCAAGCTGGCTAACCCACCATAAAAAGGGCCAAATTAACCTACCCTGTATTTTCTTTTCTTGGGTTGGCCTGCTAGATAGGAGTGATGTAATCAACTTGAAAACCCAATGATCGATCTAGGGGATATGTGTGATAATTGATACTAAAGTGCCAACACCACTCCACAATGAGTGTGTTGGTGGGTACCAAATTTCTAACTTTTCATGATTTCCTCGGCTTTTCATCATGTTTGGATAATTCACCTGCAGAGTGAATTGAAATGAAGGCTCGATTTAAGAAAGGGAAAATAATGGTCAAATCAAAAGAGAATAAAGGTGAAGATAATGTTTGGATAAACATGTCGAGAACCGCCTCTTACCTAGTAAGAGGCGGCAATTCGCACCTGGCTGTGTAGGGTTCATGTTCCCTCACCAGAGGACTTTGTCACGTCACCTGAGAGCTCCATCATCTCACCTGAGGTCTACTACTCTCATCTGATGGGGTCCCAACCCCCTATAGCTGTGGTACCAAAAAAAAAAAGAAGGATATCTCACGCGTTCATTAACTCGGACCACATAGGTTCCTTTCTGCTACGGTTCGTTCAATTATGGGTTTCAAGATGCCCCCACGTGTATTTGCCTGTACAACGTCGGCTCCTCCCTATTATTGTCCGTTCAATTATGTGGTTTCTTACCTTTTCTAGTGAAAAGATTCGATTAATTAAATTTTTTTATTAACTTCAAGGAGAAGAGATATCAATAAACCCACCTGCAATGTGACAACACATATCATGTCGTTTGAAAAGTGCACTGTAACACACCGACCCACCTTACTTCCGATTTAGAGTTAATTAACTTAGATTAGTAGCTTGATGGATGTTTTGAATGTAATTGGGCTTGATTAGGTAGAATTAGTTGGGTTTGACCATGGACTAGGTAGACTATGACTTTTGGAGTGTTTTGGGCTTTTGTGTGTGTATTTAGAATTTTATGGATTTTTAGCGCATTGCATAAGGCATAGCATGGGCTTTGATTTTCATGTTTTGACCCAATGGATTCGGATCCATCTTGACCCATTTCCAACCCATTTTTCTAGCCCAAGCCCCATTTTGAAAATTCTGCAACTTAGTGGCACTTGCATGCAGCTGCAGGGAAAATTTTCATATGAAACACCCATCCAGCCATTCTTCTCCTCTTCCTTCATTTCCAACAACTGAAATTCCATCTCCCTCTTCACTTCTGCTCCAAATGTTCTCAAGATAAGACTCTAGGGACCTTGCATGTGAGATTGGGAGTTCTACTTGCATCTTCCTTCTTGTCTACAACAAGGGTTTTAACTCCCAAGTCAAGAACAACTTTATTGTTTTCATTTCTCAACACTTTTGGTAAGATCCTTGATTCAAAATTCATGTCTCCTTGTTCAAATCCGAATTTGGAAGGCTATGTTGGTGTTGCATGTGGATTTCAAACCCATTCTTTTCATTTACCATTGTAGGACTTCATCTTCTTCATTTCATTTGGGGGTTTTTCTTTTGGAGAGCTTGCTTGGGATATAGAGCTTGGATTTGTGATTTTTAGCTTCAAACACCTTAAGGCAAGTTAAATTTATATAAATGTATGCATGTATCCCTATTTGATTCTTTGAATATGATCAATCATGTTAGATACCCATTCCTTTGCTCAAAAATGGACTTTTGTTTATGTTTTGGATATAAGAAATTGATTGTTTCTCTTGTTGATTCAATGTTGAATTTAAATTGGACAATTCATGAGTTTTGTGAGCACTTTGGTGGATCAGTTTCGTCCAAATTATGTCTTGAAAAGATGGTTTTTGGTTTAGAAGATAGAACACAGAAAACAGGGCATTTTCTGAGCTCAGAAGTGTTTACAGTGACCTTCTTGCTCGAGCGGACAAGTTTCTGCCCAGAAAATGCGTCACAGAACCCTGTTCGCTCGAGCGGATGGGCCCATTGGGCCCAACAATGCGAACTTCGAATGGCCATAACTTTTTAACCGTACGTCCGTTTTTGGAGTTCCACATACCGTTGGAAAGCTCTTGAAGTGTAGAATCCAATGGTCCATACATATAATTGATTTGAAATTCGGGGAATAAGTGGATGTTGGATTTTAGTAAAAACTATGGCTTTCGGATGGTACCGCGAGCCAAGCTTTGAACCGTAGTATGTTTAGATTAATTGGCCTGATAGTTGGACCTTAAGGATGTATACCTTGAACATTTTATCATGACCAATGGACTTGTATATTATGTGGATGCGGTTTGAGCAACCGTGCACCCACAAGGAACCTCGTGTTCTTCGAAATTGAGATCCGAACCAAATGTGTTCTATTAAGGGATTCGGTGCCCAAATTATGTAACGCCAAGGGTTCTTTTGTATGCCACTAACACCGAAATCCTTAGTACTATATTGAGTTGGACGGTGAAGACCCCGAGAGTTCCCAAGACCGTAGGATTGACTTGTTTCATATCTTGATTCTGTCTATGATTTATGTTCATGCATTGCATTCCATTTCCAGTACTCTCGTATGACTTGGTCATACTTCTGTCTAGTTATGTATATCTTTCTTATGTACTTGTTTATATTATATCTGTTTCCGCTTCTGATCCGTTACATCTTGATAAGTTCTGAATTATGATATGATAAGTTCTGAATTATGATATGATATGTTCTATATATGTTTTGTTAATATGTGCTTTTATTCCGCGAGTCGGCACCACTTGGCTTCGACCCTATCTAAGTCGGACCCGGCTAAGTGTGGGTTTAGTATATATTTCTGACCCTCTGCAGATGGGATTATATTCTGAGGGTTGACCGGCACCCTAGGTCCACGATGGAGAATTTTGGGCCCTCTGTCTCCTAGTGGCACCACCCTGTTCTATTCTGTTCTGTATTCTGCTCACTTTACATACATGTTTACCTGGTTAATTTGAGAGAATATAGCTAATGTGGATGTGCCATTTAGTTCTGTTATTGTGTATACCTATAAATCTTGATTCGTACGTCTCATGCTTATTCTTGCTCAGATTTGCCTAGTGATCATGCTTTGACCTCATATGATTTATACCTGTTAATTATTCAATTGTCTCATGTTATATGATTTATATTTGTTTATCTTGCTTAGCTTAGTCTAATGGTGCTACACTTGGCGTTACAGGTGACTACCTCGATGCCACCAACCCGGAGATCCACGAGGAGGAGGAATCTCCCCATCACGTAGCTGAATGGACTTCTGATGATGTCTTCTAGACATCTACTCGTTGAGATTGGACGCAAAAATGACCCATAGACCGTGGCTTGGATTGCCACATCTTTTGTTATAGTTTATAAACTTGTTTAGACTATGGCTTGTAAACCTTAACTTTAACGTACTTCTTTCTCTTGCTATCTCTTGAACTTAAACTTGAACCTTTAATCTATGCTCATGAACATTATGCTCTATATCTTGATGTATTTGATGTTGTTGAATTACAGTTTGATATCTATTTGATAGAAATTACACAGGTGGAAATACAGGTGAATAGAAAGCTTGAAACCTCACACGTGAAATCCTATGGGTGAATTCCGTTCGTGGGGACAAGGGTCAATTTGTTTGACTCAAATCCCCATGCGGGCGTTTGTTGCGCCTCGAGATGGGTGCACTCTCGGGCTCGGGGCGTGACATGCACCACCAATTCCTTTTCATCAAACTGTTCAATCAATCCATTTTCACCAAACTTTTCAACAAACACAGAGTAACTTCAACTTAATCTTATTTGGTGAAAGTTTAACTCTCGAACTCGTCAGTATACTCTCAAGCTCAAGAATAAACCTCGACATCTAAAATAAACTCTCAAGCTTGCAACTGAAACATGTTTCAGTTATTTTTGTATTCTAAATTGAGAAAATTGTTTTAGACATTATCGGTCTCCAAAGAAAATGAATCAATATGGTTTTGGGAGAATGTTTATTCATTGTAATCAATAAGTTTCATCAGATTGTTGCCATGATTCCTTGTTTAGTTCTAGCCTGTATCCCTTTAATGTTAGACACTTCAACAATGAAATATTATTTTACATCAATGGAGTGTGTTTAAAGCTTATGATCGATCCTTCAATACATTATTTAAGTTCCCCAATATATGAAAACAATTGGAAACAAATAATGGGATGTTAATTGAAGCAAAAATAAACTTTCATATCAGGTGTATTCAGCGACAGTAAGGCAAATTGGCGTACAAAATATTCCTACAAATGGATAAGAAGGTGAATACAAGAATACATTTCCAAGGGGATTGCCTGCCATCCAAATTTGCACATTGAGGAACCATTTGATTAAAAAATTAAAACTAAATAAGTTTAAGTGCATCACACTATACACCATGACAACTTGTGTGAGATCTTGTGCGAGACGACTTTTAGCATGATCACAAAGGCAAAAGCCATGGTCACAGACACCACAGCTACCAAAATGGACACAGACTTCACAGCTACCCACATGGCCCCAAGACACATTGTGCAGCTTCAATTTCAATGTCGAACAATTCAAGATAAATGTAGCTGCACCTAAGCATCACATTTGCAGCCATATAAGAAAGGGTACAAAAGGGTTCATGAGGAAATTCAGGTTGCTGTCAAGTTCATTGCACCAATAGGTGCTTTTACTCATTTACACCATTGCATCAATGCATCATTGGATCCCCATCAATCGTACAAGGTACAAACTACAAGCATGCTCTTATCATAAAATCAATTCCTTTAACACTTTCAATTCTCAAGCTATTTTTGCTAGTTAATGGAATACAATTAAATTTAGGAGCTATGTAGAAAGAATGGATAGATTGAAATGAGGAATAAAAATTCATATACTTGACCCCAATGTAGTTAGCACAATGCATTCATGATGGTGGTGATGATAATGTGGTAGGAGAAAATAGCTTCTATGGTGCCATAATATTGACACAACATGAACTTCTCCACTCCTCTGAATTCATTCCTTTTCCCGTCCGTTTGATTAGAATAGAATGCAAGAAATCTTTTTTTTCTGTCCACTTGATTAGAATAGAATGTACCTTGCTTTTGTGAGCATTGTTTACTCTTTGCAAATTTCCGGGTTCATTAGTTCTGACTTGAACATGCCATCTTAAAACAAGATGGATCCGGAAATCTTTTCAAACAAGTACTAGCACCATCATTGTCAAACCTGCAAAGTAGAATCAAAAGTTTTTCAGTGTCTCCAGAACTTCCAGGAAGAATTATAAGAAATTCAATAGTTCTAGCTTGTCAAGTAAGAACAAACGTGGGTGATGACCGCATTCTTCATAGGATTCCATAATAAACCTTGGAGCATCATTGTGGTAATAAGAAAATCAATAGTTCTTGCTTGTCAAGTAAGAACAAATGTGGGGAATGATGACATTCTAGATAGAATTCCATAATAAACCATGGAGCATCATTGTGGACAGGGTGATTCTGTTTGATACGAATATTAGGATGCCAACCTGTAAAGAAACCGTTCTATATCAAGGAATCGAATTGTACAATAGATAGAATCTTACAAAATTGTATCATGATAGGTTTCTACAAAACCTAAGCTGAATTCCACAAGGCATTGGAGAATTGCCAAAAATAATACCTAAACATCTCCAGTTACCAAACCTTACAAGGTGAGGTCATATTTGATTTAGCACTTGCCGAAGTTAGCATCCCATCGAAATGAATAAATGGCTATGCTGCTGATTTTCATCCACGCCCATTGAGTACAACCAGATTTAATGCCATTGAGAACAAACATGCATGCATGCTCACCATGGGTGCATCCCCTTTCCTGAGTAAGAAAATAAATGAAAAATAAGGACAGAGAATAAGAGGCTAGAAGTATTCAAATGTCATCTTGCAACTGGATAGTCGTGCTCATGAAATTATAGAAAAACATAAATGACGAAGACAACACATAATATATTTAACTGTTCAACTTATATGATGAGACCAGTGAGAATAGACATAAGCCTCTGCAATAAAAAGTAAAGTCATGATCACTTCTACTAACTGTGATATACAAAGTACAAGAGCAAAAAAGATGTCAGCATAAAGTTCTCAAATGACCTAAAAGATAAAATGTCCAAATGCTAAATCAAGTGCTTGCAGTTACAGAATTTAAAGCAGTAAAGAACTGAAACTACTAAATTTGGACTGATTCAATGAAGTTCTAATAAAATTCCATTATCTCTCAAAAACTAGAAAAGGCCCACACTCAAATAACAATTTTTTTCTTTTGAATGGTCACTCATACTGACATTCCTTTCTTAATATAGACTAGATGAAACTAAAAAAAAGCAGTAAACATCCTAACTAAATATGAGAAGACTTTTTTTCCTCAGGAGATAAGGGCCTGTTTGGAAGCACAACGCAAGTTAAATTGAAATGCTGGTGCAAGACAACAAGATTCTATAAACAAGTATGGAAGTACGAAATCAACCTCAACACATACAAAACCAACAACTTATTGCGAAGGCATAAATAAATTTTGTTACGTGATTGCTTCTTCTATGCAATTTTGGCAGAGTGGCTACTTCGAAGGTAGCCAACCTCCTTAGTCAGTTTGAGTAACACGAGGAAAACGAATGCATTATCAATTAAAAAACAGACATTAATATACCATCCATCACTTCCTACAAGTTAGCAACAGCACACGACTCTTCACACCACCAGCAACTGCAGTAGCTAATATCTTGGACACAGGCCAAACAACTCACACACTAATAACTGCATAAACATAAACATGGACAACCCGTGCCATAACAAATAGAGTAATAGTAAGAAAATAAGAATGCATACCATATTCATTGATGTTTAATTTTCTTCACACTGTACATTAAGGACTCTATTGCTTCAAGTACCTTTGCACTATTTGTTTGTCTCACTTCCTGTGAAGCTTGGTGTAGACTTTAAAGCCCACAACCCAAACAAGTAATTCTCGGGGCCACAGGAGCAGACTCAGCAGCACACTCAAAACCATTGCCATAAACCAGCTAGCAACCCTGCATAAACACTGCAACCAAATGCAGTCCATGGTGTAAACCAAATTGCCCGTCCCCGCCGTCTTCCCATTATTTCGTAGAAAGTCGTTGGCATTATCTGGAAGCTAGTACACTCGACAGAGGCAATGACGCTGTGTGCCACAACAAGTATTTTTTCAGTAGAAGCAGCCACCTTTAGAGAAGAGGTTTTGACACCAGAACTTGCAAGCCAAGGCACTACCATTTTTAATGGTCCAAGAACTTCAGTTAATGCAAGAGCAGCTGTTCTCTGTGTCTGCGCCAAACCAATTTTTACAAAAGCAGGGATCTTGTAAGTAACGAGCTTCATGAATGTTGACATGGGAACAACTTTTGAAAGTGAGGATGCCCCTAGCATAGCTGATGCTCCTTCGCCAACCGCCCCCACCGGTTTGTCAGCTAGCAAAATCTCTAACATCTTCTTTCTCCACCATGTTACTGCTTCTCCATCATTTTCAAAACTAGTGCAATATTGCACCTGCATCCAACCATCACATTTGAAGCCATATCAAAAGGGTACAAAAGGGTTCATGAGGAAATTCAGGTTGCTGTCAAGTTCATTGCACCAGTAGGTGCTTTTACTCATTTACACCATTGCATCAATGCATCATTGGACCCCCATCAGTCATACAAGGTACAAATTACAAAATGCTCTTATCATAAAATCAATAGACAAGTGCTTTCACACATTCAATCCTCAATCTATTTTTCTAGTTAATGGAATACAATTAAATATAGGAGCTATGTAGAACGAATTGATAGATTAGAATGGGAAAACAAAATTCATGTACCCAACCCCAACGTAGTTGGGACAAAGCTTTGATGACGGTTATGATGATGATGATGATGTAGAAGAATATAGCTTTTATGGTGCCGTAATATTGACACAACCTGAACTTCTCCACTCCTCTGATTCCATCCCTCTTTCCTAATCAATTGATTAGAATAGAATCTATGAGACCTTTTTTGTTTTATGTCCATTTGATCAGAATAGAATGTACCTCAGTACCTTGCTGATTGGAGCATTGTTTTCTCTTTGAAAATTTCTAGCTTCATTAGTTCTGACCTTGAATGTGCCATCTTAAAAAAGGATGGATCTGTAAATCGTTTCAAACAAGTACCGGCACCATTATTGTCAAACCTGCAATGTAAAATCAAACATTTTCAGCATCTTCATATCTTCCAGGAAGAAAAATAAGAAATTCAATAGTTCTTGGTTGTCAAGTAAGAACAAACATGGGGGATGACAGTTCTTATGATTCCATAATAAACCTTGGAACATCATTGTGGTGATAAGAAATGCAAAAGTTCTTGCTTGTCAAGTAAGAACAAATGTGGGGGATGACGGCATTTTTCATGGGATTCCATAACAAAACACGGAGCTTCATTATGTGGAACAAGGTGATTCTGTTTGATATGAATGTTAGGAAGCGACTCTGAACCTATAAAGCAACCATTATGTATCAAAGAACTGATTTGTGCAATAGATAGAATTTTACAAAATTGTATCATGATAGGTTTCTGCAAAACCAAAGCTGAATTCCATAAGCCATTGGAGAATCGCTAAAAACAAAACCTAAACATCTCCAATTGCTAAAACTTACCAAGGTGAGGTCATATTTGATTTAAAACTTACCAAAGTTAGCATCCCATCCAAAATAAATAAATGGCCCCGCTTCTGATTTTCATTCCCTCCCATCGACTACTGTCAGATTTACTGCCATCGAGAACCAACCAGCATGCATGTTCACCATCTCAAAACCCAATCAGAATGGGTGCATCCACTGTCCTGAGTAAGAAAATAAACGAAAAATAAGAACAGAGAATTAGAGGCTAGAAATATTCAAATGTCATCTTGAAACTGGATAGTCATGCTCATGAGATTATAGACACATATAAAATGATGAAGACAACACGTAATATATTTATCTGTTCAACTTATATGATGAGGCTAGTGAGAATAGATATAGCCTTTGCGATACAAAATAAAGTTATGATCATTTATAATAACTGTCATATACAGAGTACAGGAGCCAAAAAGATGGCAGCATATAAGTTCTCAAATGACCTAAAAGATAAAATTTCCAAATGCTAAAGCAAGTGCTTGCAGTTACAGAATTTAAAGCAGTAAAGAACTGAAACTAACCATTTTGACCGATTAAATGAAGTTCTAATAAAATCCCATTATCTCTCTAAAACTAGAAAAAGACCACACTCATACTAACATTTTCTTTTTGAATGGTCACTCATACTAACATTCCTTTCTTAATATAGACTTGACAAAACTAAATAATGCAATTAACATCCTAACTAATTATGAAAAGACTTTTTCCCCTGGGAGATTTAGGGCCTGTTTGGAAGCACAGCACAAGTTAAATTACAATGCAAGTGCAAGAAAAAACAAGAATCTGTAAATATGGAAGTATGAAATCAACTTCAGCACATACGAAACCAACAACTTGAAGTAAGGGTATGCATAAACTTTGTTACGTGACTGCTGCTTCTTTGCAATTTTGGCAGTCAGTGGCTACTTTAGGATTAGCCAAACACAAACATAGACAACTCACACCATAACTCCATAACAAACAAAAACACTACTTTCCTAACCAAACAAAACAGAAACAGAACGTGGGATCAAGCACTAGTCGTGGTACATAACAAAGTTCCTCTTGTGTATACAAGACCAACAACTTATTCATGTTCCCATGTGCTTTGTATGTGACCAAACCAGAGAAGATATGCAAAATATGTCACAATGGAATTTTTATAAACAAAACAATAAAAAAAGAAATTCTATCAATGTGATTGATAACGAAAGTTGCAAGTCACCAAGTTCAAAAAATTCAAAAGTTTGACTCAGCCCAACAGACTCACTCAGTTATCAAGATCCAACCCATTATAATCATGCCCAGCCCAACCATGTTGATCTAACTCATCACTCAAATCCAGCATGTACAAGATCGCCCAGCTCAAGAGGATTATCTTCGCATATATTTTCTGCTAACTTGGAGATTGACAAGCAAATGGAAAGCATATCTTCACCACCCTACACAGGCCACATGTCAAGAGTTATCTTGGGCACTGGAAATACCTCGTGGAAAGACCTCTGCCGACCTCATCGTATGAAATCAAAGACGCTACACCATAGCATACAACCCATTCCCTTGATATTTGGAGCAAATAAAAAAGAATATCCATTGGCCATCTCATCATTGATTGAGTCCATATCAATTCATGAAGAGGATGACACATCAAAGATGCCATTAGATAACGCTTGATTGATCCTTTCTCATTACACATTTGTAAAGAAAATCAAATGAAACATAACATATATATACAAGAATAAGAACTTGTCACCTGGAAAAAAATTCAAAAAAGGGGTGAACGATTCTGTCTTATTTCATAGTTGGCCTTATATTTCTGAAAATTGAGAAATTCTTTAGTGATTGGGCAGCAACATAGTTTAAACAGTCACACTATCCTATAAATGACCCTCTTTATCTATAACAAATGAGAGACAGACATTCAGCAATATTGCAAGAGAAAACTAGTACTCCAAGCCTATCATAAATGGATGAAATAAGATTCGATGTTGATTAGAAATATATTGATAAGGAAGAAATTTCCACTCAATATCATCTCAACATATCTTCTTTTCTTTTTTCTTTGTGTTTTTTTTTTTTTTTAAAGAATCCATTTCTTTTACAACATGTTCCAGACATAATAGAACAAGTCCCTACAGAGGCCACCTATACCAAACAGACCTCATTTTTTTCATGTACATATATTTCATCCTAAGATGTGAACACGGTGGTTCACGTCCATCTCAGACATTTTGGTCACAACAAAACCACTTCACTCGTAAAAGGAAAAACAAGAGACCTTTCCAGTTTGGTTGAAATATCATGTAGAGGGTAATAAGGTTCCACCAATTATTTCTCCAGACATTTTAGTTAATCAGGAACTTGGTTTTGCACAACTATTTCACAAATTAAAAATAAAAAATAGTAATGACGATAATAATAACAGTAGAAAAAGGAGAACAAAAACCAATCAATGAAAGAGTGGTGGTGATGTAAACTTACCTTTTGTAAATTGGTCCACTCAAGCTCTTTTTATGATCTTGCAAATAGCCTATGCAAATTGAAAGTCCAACCAAATAGGCCCCCTCATTCATTATACAAACACTTGCACACACAGAAAGAAAATGATCAGGTTTCTTACATTCTTACGGGATATATTTAAAAAGCAATATAAACCATGATAAACTTCTTGAGAAAATTTACTATCAGAAAAATTACATGTGAATGTGATTTCTTATAGACGAAACTAAACTGAGCATGATAAATTATGAGAAAATTTCAAATGCAAGCATAGAAAGAATACGAAACATGCTCGTTGGGATATTTACTCGTTTCTTTGCTTTCGGCTTCTGATATATGCTCGTTGGGATGCTGCTCTCGATTCTAGTGTGATCTATGTGCATCCAAATTCATTTGGATCTCGTTCTCCAAAGTTTGAAGAGAGAAGGCCTTCTTTCGATTTATACAAAAAGACCCAAGATTCCAATGATCAAGATATCATCAGAGAACCTACAAGGAAAGGAGGAGTTTCTACCTCAAATGGCACAAAGTGAAGGCATGTAGAGCTACAAATTTATCCAAGTTTGTGATAAAATGTGCTCAACATGAATCGCTTGAAGTTGGAGATTACTTGAGAGCAATTGGACAACTGTGCTCAATGGAACTAGGATTTAAGGATATTCAGCTGTTTCTATTCACAAAAAATCAGAACGTGATGCTAAATTTGATTGGATTGCACTGTTCCTTGTTTTGCCTAGGAACACCGGGGATGATTGTCGACATAAATCCAATTTTTCAATTTTTTTGATTCCTTAGAATTTTTTTTCCCCGTTCCTGGTGGTATCAAGATGCCGCAGTGCCGGGATATCTTATCTGTCGCTCCAGGAAAATAGATATCCCCAGAAAAGATTTTGAGTTCAATCCTTTTTTTTTTCTCTCTACCCGGACCAATCCGCCTAGTTGGCTTCTTGTATTTAAAGCGATTCGTGTATCTACTCCAATGATACTGTTGTTCCGTACCATTATGGGTGAAGAACCGGGTAAGATATGCACTTCTTCGGGAATGAAAAAAAATCGATCTACTTTCATTTGGTATTTTGGCCTAAATTCTTTTGCTCTTCGATACTCAATCAAATCCTCTTTTTTTACGATTGAACCCACCCCTATAGTCCCATATTTAGTAATTCCTGAACTGCTTCTTCTGTATAGGGGATCGTCGAAATAAGCAAGAATACTATTTCTAGGTAAAACACCATTTATGGGTATTTCAATCGAGATACCGGAACGGGGCATTATTTCTTTTTCTCGTTCTTGATCAGATTGGAATGGGATGATAAATCTATTTCTTCGCCTCTTAGCCAATAAATCAGAATTCTCGTGGAGAATGGTAGGATATATGAAATTCCAATGACCGTTGGATATGATTCGATCAGGTCCTGAATAATCAAGAACACCCCCCCCCCCCCCCCCCCTCCCCCCCTCCTCTCACCGTAAGGATTCGAACTAAACAATTTGTGTCTCACTTGATCATTAGTCACGGAGAGGTCAGAAATAGATCTCCGTTCAACAGAATGAACATTCATTTGATCTTGATCCTTGTGGAGCGAAAAAGGCACTATACTGGATCTGCACAGAGGTCCTGATAATATCCATAAATGACTTGTTTTGGGTAAGAGTATCTGTGTTCTTTAATGATCAATGTTCTAGTTAAAACTGATGGCTGATGTATTCAAGAAACGCATTTTGAACACATATTATCTGACCGATCCTCCAGAAAGGACAATTAAATAAAATAAAATAAAAGAGAAACATTTAAACAAACAAAAAAAACCTTAGAAGATCAAGTAAGAACTTCATCTGTAGCAAGAACAATAGTTTCTAAACTTGCAACAGATAGGTAACAGAACGATCATTCAAGGGGACAAGCATCTTCCAAAAAAGATGAACTTGTTGAGACATGATCGTCCCGAAAACAGGGTTGCAATTATTAATTATTCTCCGCTATTATCTCTGCTTGAAGAAGCAAAGACGTTAACCGAGTATCGTATCCACTGGGACAAAAAGGCTAAGTTGCGCTGTTTCCTAAATTCCTAAACTAATTCTATTGGAAAACGAATGAATGGGCTGATTGGTTTTGATTAACAAATTAAAGATTTCTAAATTAACAAAGTAAAAGACAGGGGTTGATTCAATTAGAGAAAAGATCTAAGGGTACGAATCCACTCTAACCTCGCACAATGGCAAGTATAGGCCTTAGGGTTTAACTGTCAACGCTATAAAGACTCGTCTTGGTTACAAACCTTCAGAGTCAACAAATAAAGGATGTGGATGTAAATCAGGGCATAACCTATCTCTATGGCATAGATTATCCTAGATCTAACAAACACATTCATTCAAGCACCATTATATGACTTAGTATTCAAATCTACAAGATTAAAATACCAAATAAAGAAATATTGCATTCATAAAATCCAATCAATGGATTAGCATCTTGTCATATAATCAAAGCGTTTAAAATAAACCCTAAGCCTATACATCACCATAAACAAAAGGTTAGGGCTTCATCGCAACCCAAAGATAAGGAGTTAGTTACGCATGGAAGACGATTGACGAAGAATCTCCGATGAAATCGCCATGGCTACGCTCCCCAAAAGCTCCAAAACCTTCTTCAGACCTTCTCCCAAAGTATCAATCTCCTCAAAAACGAGTTAGGGCTCCTATATATAAGTTTTGGGATGAAAAAGGTCTTCAATTCGTGTAGGAGTCGGATTCCCGTCGGGTCCGGGCCCACTGGTCATCACAGCGAACTTCGCGAGGTCATATCTCCCTTGATATAACTCCGATTTACACAATCTTGGACTCCACGGATATCTACTCGAAAAGATCTTTCCAACGGTATGTAGATTTCACGAATCCGACACTCGAGTTGAAAGTTATGACCATTTCAAGTTGCTGCCCCTGAAAATTCCGAGAATCATAATGCAATTAGAAGACCTTCCATGTTGGCATGCTATGGGGTGAGTGGGACCCATGTTGGATATCCAAGGAATGTTTGGACTCTTGCTTTGCTTTCTTATTTGAGTCTCCTCCCATATTTGGTAATCTTTCTTACTTGCAACTCCTTCTTTGTCATGCTTTGTGATTTCTTCCATTTTAGCTATGAATTGCTCTCCTTGCATTTGTAGGGCCTACAAACAATAAAAAAAACATAATTAGTTTAATTTATCTCTATCGACGGTATAACCAAGTCCTCATTAGGGGGCCTAAAATGTATCTTTTAGGCTCTCATCAAGACATTACATCAAACACTTTGTAGGCATATGAAATGGAATTAAACTTATCCAACAAAGACAAAAAAGATGTGGTGGTTTTGTCATGTTCAATCTCTATCCCTTTTTAGGCCTTGCACATCATTAAACAAACGGAGATCATCATCTTCTTTCTTTGAGTTTTCAAAACAGCCCATTAACGAAAAAGGAAAAATAAGAAACACGCAGTGCTTATTTCAAAGAAATTTCAAAAGAAGTATTGCAGACGAAGAAGAAAACAAATGTAAAAGAAATGAAGAAATGTAAAGAGATTTACCTGTTCGATCTAGCTTATGACAGTGTCTATCGTCCGTGTGCTTGTTTCCAGTCTTGATAAGCAACGATATGAAAATTTGCATACGATGAAGAGAACTGAGGAGGCGGTTGCAGCAGAGATCAATACCAAGGTTCAAAAAAAGGTTGGAGTTGTTGCTTGATGCCATTGTCTTCCCACTCCAATGCTTCCCACCATGAATTATCTCCTTTAATCTCCTTTAGTGCAGGTGCTACAATATTGGTGCCATTGGAGAGAAAGGAGAGACTCTTCAACTTGGGACAAACATCAATTTTAATAATTTCAAGTGATGGCCATTCGAAATTAGAAAACCCTCGCCAAATGCTAACCAATTCGGGAAGATACAGGATATTAATTTCCTTGATATTAGGGAGGATGAGCCTATCATTATTATAACTTATAACATTATGGGTATGGCTTGCTACAGACATCTCCTCCTCCTCTTCAATTTCTATTATCTCTTCCATCGTCGAACAATACCAAACCTTGAGGTATTCTAAACTGCAGAGTTGTCGAATAATACCCAAATGGAAAACCTTCTTCAAGTTTTTACAATTTCTTAATTCCAGACGTTGTAGTTTGGAGAGGCTTCCGCGCAACAATGGACCATCGCGTAAGCTCCTCAATTCTGGAAGATTCGCAATCTTAAGAGTCTTCAAGTTGGGTAGCAGTGCACGAGCCTCCTGCTGCTCATCTCCATCAAAGAGAGTTTCCATCTTTTCACAGCTCATGACGAAACATTCTTTCAGCTCATCCATGTTTGCCAGGCCCAACTCTGATAGCTTTCTTGTTGTGCGGTGATCCACTAGACGAAAATAGGAACAATGAGCAAGAGTCTCCATAATGGTGGCATGTGACGTCCCAAAACCACCGTTATATAGCAAACGTCTTTCCCATTCTTGATCTGAATGATCCAAAAACCATCCACCCGTTATCCGAGTGCCAACCCGAAACTGGAATCTCCTAAACCAGGAGGTTGGTTTCACCGATTTGCTATGACGTAGAAAATGCTCGAGAGACTCCACTTTTGGAAAGTATGCATCGAGAATAGTAAGATGTTCCAACTTGCATAATTCTTCAACCACGATTTCCATGCTTTCATCATCCCACTGTTCCTTTTCAACACAAACACCTTGATCAATGACATACAAGCTCAGTTCTTCTAAATATGGAAGCTTTGGAATTATTCCAGTTGGAACTCTCAACTCCATGTTCCATCCATGATTCCAATGCTGGTGTCTTTCAAACCCCACTATCAAACGTTTCAAACGAGTTAGTTCCCCGACCTCTCTAGGCAGATATCTAATTGCTGTGGAGCCTCCCAAATGAAGCACCTCGAGTTGCTTGAGCTCTCTTACTTCGGATGGAAGTTCTTCTAATTTACGACAATCCTTCAAATAGAGACCGCGGAGATTAACCAAAGTCCACAAGGAAGAAGGCAAGGACTTTATTCATGTCTGACTCAAGTCTAGAATACGTAGAGAATGCATACATTCAAAGAAGGGATCGTGGATCATTGTTAGCTGATCATTATCTTGCAACAATAATGTGGACAAACTACATTGCATCAATGATATCTTTTGTGATAGCAACCATTCCTTCTCCTCCGGTGGATGCTTTACATGCTTACCAGTTCTTACTAAGAACCCTGAAGCTTCATTCAATGCAAAATCCCTTATAATGTCATGCATTTTGACACATTTTTCACTATCATCAGCTCTCTCCAACAATGACGCATCAGCAAGACTCATTACCATGTCGTGACCCTCATCCCGTGCCTCTTCAATGCTTTCAACTCCTTGAATGTAGCCCTCCAACCAACAATACTCTACCAATTCAGTTATCAGTATCTTATGGTCTTCCGGGTACAATGAGCAGTACAAAAACAATTTCTTTTCAGAATCTTTAGGCAACCGATCATAACCGATTCTCAAGGAGGAGAACACTTCATTTTCTATGCCTTCAATTTGAGATGTACATGGTAATTTCAGTTTCCTTAGTGTATTATTCCACCTACGAACAGAATAATCATTTCTCAATGATGAACCAATAAGGATGATGGTAAGTGGAAAACCACCACACTTTTTAACGATATCTCTAGCAATTGGTTCGATACCAGGAGACGTGGCAACACCACCAGATTTTCCATTGAAGAGGCTCCATGCCTCCTCTTCAGATAGTCTATCCATTTGTATTTCCACATCTGTTTCCATCCGCCGACATACGCGAAGGTCTCGAGTGCTCAACAAGACCTTACATCCATTATCTTTATTTAGAATTGGATCCCAACATCACACAAATCTATTCTTTCCCAAATATCATCTAAAATCAACAAGAACTTCATCCCACTTAAATTTTTAGATATGAATGCTTTTAATCCATTGTCAGACATATCTTTTTCAGTACATTTCAGACGTTCTGCAATATCATTTTGCACCTTTCTTCGACTTCCTTCTCTTGAGACAGTTACCCAGATGACGATCTCAAACATGTCGGATTTTTCCAGACAATTGTTCAACAATTTCAGAATTCTTGTCTTGCCAATGCCACCCATTCCCCAAATTCCAATCTTTTGGATTCTGACATCTCCTATATGCCCTAATATCTTCTGCAATCTAGGCTCAGAGTCAGTTAATGAATTAATTTCTACAATTTGTGGCTCAACTTTCTCCAATGGTGCTTTTCCCTTCTCACCAAAAATAGAATACAGGAGCTTCCTAGTTTCTTTGGTAACCATGTCTGTTAAGAAAATAAATGACAATTAGGAAAAGATGAACAATAGCATCAATACCATCCAGATTATGTAATACTCACAAACACATGTAACGGTTTGGATATTCAAAATGGCAAGTGTCAAGCAACTGTGAAAGAAATAGTTCTTGATATGAAGATTTTTCTATATCTATTGAAATTCCCAAACGAGTGATGTTGCTCTCTGGATATATGTATGATAACTGTACACCCTTTTAATATTACAATAATGATCCCTAGATTTTATCTTTATATACAAGTAATACAATCCGTCAACCACCTTAATCGACGGTTCAAACCTATCTTTTTACGTTAATTTCCACGAACATATTTATAAAAGACAAAAATGTTGTTACCTTATACCTCTGTGCAGCAGACAATGTTTGAAATTAAAATAACTTTACCCAAGATGTTTTATAATATTCGCCTTGATCTAAATTGAGTTACAAAACTATGGTATTCTTACCATAGTTTCCTTTTCAAGGTTTTTTTTTTTTTTTTGGTAAAAGCTTCCTTTTCAAGGTTAAAGTTCAGAAATTACAGTATTGCAGGGGGAATTTTTTTTTTTTTTGTCCTCTAAGTAGGCTTCAATATGAGTATGGTCAGGTCGGACTGTGTTGAGGCCAACGTCAGCTTGACCCAACCAACCCAATCCCAGCACAACTTGAATACAAACCTGACTTTTAAACTGACCTCTCAGCTCAAGCAACAACCCAGGTTTAGTAGTTGTTATAACCTGACTCAATCAGCCCTCATATCTTTTATTCCCTACAAAAAACCCTTGAGCCCAAGTCCCCCTGGCTTCATGGATTACTAGAACAAAAACCCGTGCTAATCACTGGTTTGCATGAAGAGATAGGATTATATGTATATTAGAAAGGGGGAAGATGAGAGTCCATAGGGAGGGGAAATATATTAGTAGAAAGTGGAGGAAGAGTATGTTAGCAGTTGTAAAAACCGAAAATAACTTCTGGTCAAAATTAAAAGGTAAAGTCAAAATTAGATCCAAAACCTTCCAGCTTAATATATTATAATGGGCAAAAACCTAAAGCCCACAACCAAATCACTGTACTAATAAAACAAAACGAAAAAAAAAATGGATGAACAGAAACCAACATATTAAATAGAAGAGTCGCATAGTTTTAAGAAAATAGATGGAGAAAAATGTGAGGCCCACCACTGAAATAATCATACATGTGCCGGCAAATCAAGTGGATCACAATGGGCGGCGCCACATTAATCACAGTGGGGTCAATTGACCCCACTAAAATCTTTAGATTTTTTATTTTGACCCCATTGAGATTTGAAAAAATCTTAAGATTTTTTATTTTGACCCCACTGGGATCTGAAAAAATATTTTAAAATAAAAAATTTTCACCCCCACATTAGCTAACTATACACATTTTCTTTGTTGATGTCATAGTGAACAAAAGTCACCATAAAATATCCACTGCCTAAGTTAATGGGCAAACTGTCTACCGCCAAAATATAAAAAAAAAATTAATGGGCCCACATTGCTGATATGCACTCTAGCAATGAGTTTTTAGAACTTAAAAGAATTTGTGATATTGCTAGAAAATTACTGGAGACAAAGAAGATATCGTATATCAATTGGTTTATTTGCTTCTAAAATTAGCGTTGATTTTACCAATAGCGACTACGACGGTGAAAAGAATTTTTTCAGCAATGAAGTACGTAAATAATCAATGGATGAATGATTGTTTGGTCGCATATATTGAAAAGGATATGGTTGTTAATGTTGATAATGAAGCTATTATGCAACAATTTCAACACATGAAATCCTGTTGAGAGAAAATGTAGGAGTTTATGAATTTGGATTTTTTTTTGGATTAAGAACCATTAGTAACAATGTATTAAATTTATGTTTTTTCTTTTTTAGAATCCAATATTATCTGTCGGATTATCGGAAATAGATTATTTGAAAATTTTATATTATATCTGTTGAATTATCAAAAGTAGAAGACAGATGTTGATAAAGGATAAAAATAAATTTATTCGATTTGCGGAAGATAAGTCTTTTGTTGACCCCACTGACTTGAATTTCTGGAGTCGCCACTGTGGATCACTATAAAGTTGCAGTAAAATTTTAATCTTAAGGCCCGCTACGATTGACTTTATCGTCAATATAATTGATTTCTAAGTCTAAATGAGCTGTTTGGATTGTGAAGAGTGGCTTTTTGAAAATTTTAAAATATTCTATCACAAATTTCTAAGAATTTCAAATGATATTCTATCACAATTTTTGAAAATTTTAAATGATATATAATTACATATACAACGCTTTCAAGGAATTCATTAATTCAAAAATACAGAGAGCTAAAAATTTGAATGATACTTGAATCTATGGGTGTGGTTAGAGATCAAGATCCTCAAGTATATCAACCACTCTTTATATGTGTGCTAGAGAAAAGAAATATTGATAGAAAACATAAAATCTAATATCAAGAATATATGAGGGTCAAAACCATTAATTTAGAGAGTATCAGAATTTGTTTAAAATCAATTGCAAATTTCAACTTCAATTTTTTTTAAAAGCAAGATATTCTTTCAATGGGCACATCAAATTTTCAGATATTCTTATAGTTTTTATTTAAGTGGATTTCATATTTTGTAATAATTGTTTAAATTGGTTTTTAATGTTTTGATTTGGTTCTGTCATGATTAAAAATTTTAAAAATAAAATGATGAGAAATTTACGCAACAAAATCACCCTTGATGGCCCCTACATAAAAAAGGCCACAGTAGATATTTTGAAACTGACGTGGTCCCCTTGCGTCTTTGTCATTCTTTTTCCATATATATAATGGGAGGCGGACGGTCCGCACAGTTTTGAACGCACACTAGGGCCCACCTTATGACCCATCCAAATTGAGCACACATTCACAACCTCCTTATAGACACCGAATCCCATGAATTTGCAAGGATTCAAATGGACTATACCGTTGGATTGAGGGTCAATTTTTCTTGTTTGTTATAAAGCTATTAAACTTGTGGATCACACATAAAGGGGTTAGAGGTATTAGATTGACTTCAGATTTGATATTTAGGTTGGCCCCACTTGGATCTTTCGATCCCCCTCTATCCCATGACTAGTGGGGTATATATATACATATATCGTGGCTCCTCTACAAACTACAATGGGCGCAAAACACATTTTTCCTTTTCAGAAAAAACAGTTCAATCCCCTTTTTTATTTCTTCCAATCTTGTAGGCCCCAAGTTCATCATCCGAATCTTGTCTATGCCTAGAATGCACAGTTTATTTATAGTAGAGTTTTTAAAGAAACTAGAAATCCTTTCTTCTTCCTCTTCCCACCTCATACATTATATATACTCATATAGTTTAAACAAATGTAGTACAATGAATGACTATTGAGAATGGTATGAAGTTTGTGTTTGCAATAACACATCGTCATGTTTCAATATTTGAAACTTAATATGTAAATTAACTTGATTTACATATCTCAAGCATAAAATAAAAAATGACCCAAATAATTATTAAATAGAAAGCAATAATTTTCCCATTAAATCCATGAGTGGAGGCACTTTAAATTATCCGTTAGTCTTGGGGGGGGGGGGGGGGGGGGGAGGGGGATGATGTTCAAGAGAAAAGCCACATACATCCCTCACTGGCTCACCCTCTCACCCTATGGTGAGGGGATGAATGCACATTAACATTCCTCTCATATATATATTTATATTAAGAATGGGTTGCACACACATCGCAAAAACAACCACAAAAAAAAATAACAAATTTCATTTTATTAGCAGCTAGTTCAATTGGTAAGGGACATTAAAGTATTCCATTGGGAGCAGTTAGTTTATCCCCGATTAGAATCAGTGGCGGAGGCTTTTTTTCTTGTGGAGGTGCAAGTGATGGATGGCTGGTTATATTTTTTAATCATTGATTTTCATTACATTTAAAAATAATTTTTTTATATTTTTTTAATATTCAAAGAAAACTCCTAAATTTGAAAAATACTCTAAATATTCTTAAGACATAATATCTAAAAACTTTATTAAATAGGTTAGAATATGAACACAATACGGTTATTCAAATGAGACAAAACGCACACTATAATTATTTTAAATGAGAGAGATAGATTTCATGTAGTTGACCCAATATTGTGAGAACAAGTCTTTGATGATGATGACGACACGATGGCTATAATGAATCCGAATTGCTTTAAAATAATGACTTTTTCTTCTTTTAGCACGGAGAGTTGTTTCTTACTCTATTCAAAATAGTACCCATGCCGGATTGATCGGATGAAAACTAATTGACCCACCACGAATTAACAAATTTATTTATTAGTTATTTGTGATCATTTGATGGGCTCCAAAGCAGGTGATTGAGAGGGAAACATTTAAAGTAATTCACCAAGTCATATAAGACCACAAGGTATTGTTGGAAATTTATACTAAAAACATACTTTATGTATTTGTCTTTGACTGATTCATTTTTAGTATATTTTGTCTTCTCTTCTAACTGAGATTTTATATGTGCAAATGGTTGCATTATTAATTATTATGCACGTGAGTGTCCTTTATTCTATAAAGTAGACAAGTTGGTGTAGAGTTTTACTTACACACGGAAGACTTATTTGTCGATTCTTATAGAATATAAGTTGTTGTTTACAATCTAGATGGATTTGGACACACCATCGGTATGATTGTAGCATGATGTTTCAGCAGGCTTGTCTTGGCTGCGGGGTATGGTGTTTCAACTCATTATGTTAGTATGCTTTGTGTGTATTGAACATGACCGCATGATTGGATTTATTGTCTTCATACTGACTATATAAGATGGTGAACATCCAAATGGTTATTATGAGTGCTTATACTCTTAATCCCGACATAAATAATAGACACATACATTTAGTGTTTGGCATTTTGATTTACGAATGAGTGAGATCTTTTATGGGTCAACAATCTCAGTGAATTGGATGACTGCACTACGTGTATGGTGGATATTAGTTTATTGACGGAAGCCACATCCCGTAATAGGGATTGATGATATCCCCTTGATGAAGTTTTTAAGTTTTGATAATGTCAAACCCTACAGGTGGAATTTGTGTCCAACATATCAAATAAGTTAAGTGTAAAGTCTCAAGGAATTATAAAGATATCGATTAAATATAGATGTCAGTAATTATTTAATCGATGGATATCTGAAATCTTAACGTCGGGAGATTAATAAGCATTTAATAACAAGAAGCTTGAAATATTATTTTGAGAATAAGGAAAGGAGTGCAATTATAATTCTTTAGTGAACTGAATTGTAATTTATGGAACTAGGATTCTAATTTGGGTCGAATTAGAGTTTCTTATTTCCATAAGGAGCCTATCCTTATTTCCTTCTTAAGGTTCCTATTGTAGCCTATAAATATGCACTTCTGCTCTCTAGGTTAATAACAAGAACAAGAAGAGAGAAATCTCGGTTTTGGGAGAGCAAAGAGAATTCGCAGAAAAGGCCCACTCCCTAGTGCGAGTTCAAGCATATAGGAATACACTAGAAGATCTTGAGGTTTTCGGGTTGCTGTAAGATCGAGATCAAATGAGAGAGATCTCGTAGGTATGATTTAATCATATTCGTTCAAAGTTATTTCCGCAGTGATCTGTACGCAATATCTAGAGATCCTGGTTTCTACTCGTTTCTAACAGGTATAACTTGTATGTTAACGCAAAGTTAAAGAGTCTGAATCCCTTTAATGTCTTACTACAACGCATGCAGTGGTATATAAGTAATAGAAAAAACAATACCTTGGAATTTCCCTTTTCTGCAGAAGTTGTTTTCTAACCCCGCACTGGAATTTATTTTTCGAGGAATCGCAAAAATATTAGCATATTTTTACGTTTTTCCATGAAGGAAAATGGCCAAACTAAACGTGGATGTTCCTGTAGTGCAGAAAATCATTTCTACAATTCTCAATCTTTCCATGGAAAACCGGCTACACAAACGTGCACTAAATCTAGTGAGTAATGAACACAGGCTCCCACCTCGAGTGTTATCTTGACCTATTAGAGTAGGGCTGTTTTTTGTTTTTCACTTTTTTGGCAAGGTTTTTTTTTTTTTTCCTTTTTCCTTTTTAAAGGTTAGGAGGACTCTTGTAATCAAGGATTTATTGTATATTATGGACTATTGTAATGAAGTATCAGTTGAAACTTTGTCCTAAAGTTTGAAGACACTCTACAGGTATTTTGAGTAATCAACATTAATTCATGATGATCATCGATGAGAGATCTGTTTTTTTCCTTGTTTTGTAGTAAAATTTTCATTTTTCTTTCTCTTTTTTTTTCACTTTATTTTGGTACCCAAACAAGGACTTGGGGATCCATTAGAAGCCTCGACTATGGCGAAGAAAGCCTGAGGAAGGCTACCTAGAGATCGAACTCTAGGCAATAAGGTGAGATGCAAAATGCCTAACCAACTAGGCAAACCCGGCATGTGTGAATTTTTCTGTTTAATCGAAAATTTTCAAGTTTTGAGTTGTTATAGGGCAACTTAGGAGAGTAAACTAGGATTGAAGGAAAAAAAAAACTCTTAATCCCTTCAAAAGAAAAGTATGAGTTCTCACAATTTACCAATAACAAAAGGGAAAAAAATGAAAGAAAAGCCAGAAGTTCTCACATCGTAATAAGTAATGAAATAAATTGTATCCAGGATTGAGATGATAACATGCTTGATGCTTGGCACTTGGCAGTAGGAAGATTGAAGAAGATAAGACTCGAGATTCTTCAGTTGATGGGGGGTTATTTCCTGTTGTGCTGTGCGTTATACAAGGACGCTGAGATTGTTCATATAGCCTATGATGTACAGATACGTCACGGATGCGGCAGGGACACGTCATAGACACAGTAGGACACGGATTTTATATGTAAAAAGTCAAGTATCGGATACGACACGACACAATACGTTGCCCATTTTGAAGTATCCGTGCATCATAGCATATAGCTAGAGGTCAAGCAAGTCTTGGGTCAATGAAAGTCTTGGACGCTTGAGATTGAATGGCTTAAAGGTAACAATGACCACTAGAATCTTGAAGGGCTGAGATGTATGAATCACTACAAAGGACAATTTGCTGCAGCATACCTGAATTCAGGCTCAAGGTGCCCTTGCTTACCACCGTTGGATTAAATTTTTAAATAGTGTACGGCTGAAAGGCCATTAAAATTTAAGGGTGTTAAATCATGGGACTAGAAAAATCAAATGGGGCTGATTTTGTACATGGCCCTTATCTCTAAGAAACCTTTCCACCTATTCCGCTTCGAAAAATTAGAAATGCATATAAGTGGGCCCACAGTCTGGACCATTTATTCACTGTATGGCATCTCCTTGTAGGTGAAGATTTTTCTACCAGTGGTCATATCGGTAGTCAGCCAATTATATGGTACATTACCCTTTGTTTTTTCAGTAGTGCTACCTGGACAAACTTTTTGGCCAGAATTTTGGACAATCCGAATATTCAAGGGATATCATAGGGGTTGTCCAAAATTCTGGCCAAAAAGTTTGTCCAGGTAGACTTTTTGTTGTTTTTTATAAGAGAGAAAGGTAGACGTGGGGTCCACTCCGTACTCCATAATGCCAAGGGAAAAAACAGGAAAATCATTAAAGTAGGAAAAAGAACCTTATCTTTAGAAAAAAAATATTAAAATCATGATTATAAATTGACCGTTTCATTTTAGGTGGTGCCCACTTGCCAACCGAATGTTGGCTCAATGGTAAGCCTCTTTTGAGCCTGTTTTCTTACTTAGTATTCTTGACAAAAGCAATACTAATCCAAATGGCTATTCTACCTCATGTTTGTATAAAATCCACACATCTAACCACAATTATTTTTAAAAGCAACTATAAAAAAAATTAGTAAAATCTATGGCTTGTTGTTGCTCAGCCAATTAGGGATGTGTATAGCACATGTCGGTGCGTGAGACCCACTAAAGCAAAAGGAAAAATAGAAGAAAAATAAAAATTCTCATGTAACTGCATACCCTTTTAATATTACAATAATGACCCCTCTGACTTTATCTCTATATACAAGTAATACAATCGTTTAGACCCACTTGAGTATATCGGTCAACCACCTTAATCGATGGCCAAACCTATCTTTTTATGTCAAATTCAAGTAGGATGTTTATAAATGACAAAAATATTGTTACCTTATACCTATTTGCAGCAAACAGTGTCTGAAATTAAAGTAACTTTAACCAAAATGTCTTACAATATTCACCTTGATCTAAATAGAGTTAGCATGGTATTCTTACCATAGTTTATTTTCGAAGGTTAAACTTCAGAAATTACAGTATTGAAGGGGGTGTTTTTTGTCCTCTAGGTACCCTTCAATATGAGTAGGATCAGGTCGGTTGGGTTGAGGCCAATGTGAGCCCAAACCCTACCCAATCCCAACACAACTTGAACCCAAACCTGACTTTTAAACCGACCTCTAAGCCCGAGCAACAATCCAAGTTCAATTGCTGTAACCCAACTCAATCAGCCCTCATATCTTTTAACCCCTGCCAAAAATCCTTGAGCCCAATACCCTTGGCTTCATTGATAACAGGCAGAACCCGGGAAAAATCAAAAGCCGATGAACAGAAACAACATAAAAAATAGAGCATTCACATAGTCTTAAGAAAATAGAAGGGGAAAAAATGTGAGGCCCATACTGAAATAATCATACATGTGCTGGCAAATCGAGTGGATCAGCTATAAAGTTATCCTAAAATTTTAATCCTATGGTCAGGCGGTAGTCAATATAAGCGATTTCTAAATTCTAAGTCTATATGAGTTGTTTGGATTGTGAGGTGTGACTTTTACTCGTAGATTCGGGTGGTGAATTCATGACTTTCTATATTTTGTAATCACTAACAACCCTTTGGTCTATTTAAATTAGGGCTTGATCAAGAGGAATGGGCAAAATCAGAAACTGGGCGGTCAAGAAGGGCTCAAAACAGATTCCAATTCTTATATATGATAGTGGTTGTTTCCAATTGAGAAATCAGCCCCAATTTGCACAATTGATTTTGACATTTCCAATTTCTTTTGACGGCTCCTAATGCCCTTTATTCCACATCCCCCACCCATTTAACTCATGAAAACGTATGTTGTTTTTTTTTCAACGCATCAAAACAATTTTCTTCCGCTTATCTCCTCCCCAGTAACTGCTCTTCAACCATTCCCCTACTCCCTTAATCTCACGTTTTTGCTCTCTTATTATTCTTCATCCTCCTCTCTCCTTCCTCCACAATAACTCCCATCTTCAGAGGAAGCAGCCACCTACGTTTGCAAATAAGATTCCAGACGCTCCACCACTTACCTGGCACTCTATCCGAATGGAAACCAGTTTTCTCACCATACATAGAATCGACTCTTCCTTGAAGGCAAGCCTCATCTATGACGTCCATTAGTTCGCGAGAATGTGGCGATCGTGATCTAGGATAATGCGAAGAGAAATTCTCCCATTTGACCATTTGCTGCCGTCATCGAAACTGCCATCTCCTTCATCGAGTTGTAATGTATACCAACTATATGTTATATCTTGATTGACTGGTTCTCCTGTTTTTATTCCCTTTAGATCTAGATTTTGTTTCTTTTTAAACATCTTAATCTCAATTGGTTATGAAGAAAATTATGTCTACCCACCATTTGTTGTAATGTTATAATGAGCATTAAGAGCGGTCAAAAGAAATTGGGAAGGTCAAAATCAATGGTGCAAATTGGGGCTGATTTCTCAAATGGAAACAACCACTATCATATATAAGAATGGTTTTATGCACACCAACTATATGTTAAAATGCTTGAGTCAATTGTGATTGTCTTCATAAAATCATCATAGTATTTTTTTTTTCAGTTCACGCATCCATTATGTATGACAAGGACCTCACTTATTCTATTGTATGGTGACAGTAACTATGGTTTGTTGAGGAGATATGGAAGTACAAATGCTACTATAATTTTATATATCAAGTGAAAGACCCCAAATGTTTCAACAGATTTATGTGATTTCCACAAAAATGCTTCTTTTTTATGTCCCACTCAAATGGAGCTATTTAGTGCTTTTCCTTTGTATATTAGAGTGGGGGTTCTACAACTACTCAAACCAAGTGGGTGATCTTAATTTCTTTTTTCAATATTTTGCATTTGGTTTTTGAGTTACTTGAACATTGTTATTGAAGTATCCAAAGGTTTTCTCTTATTGGGGCTTTTGTTGATCTGGACATCCTTTTTTACATTGAACATGAATCGGTGAATCATTATGTTGTTTCCTCCGTAACTATCAATTTGGATTGTATTCATTAAAATTAAAGGGTAGTTCAGATGCTTGAGCTTTTCTGAGCATGGCTTTTCCACTATGCAGCCTCCCCATGCCATTTTTTTTTCTTTTTCTTTCCCAATGTTTTAGGATCACTTGTACATGTCTCACGTATAGAAACAAAGCATGCAATACTCTACAAAAACCTTTTGTATCTTAGAATTCATTGTCATGTATATACATAATGTATGCAGCGTTTCCATTTTTAGTAAATTTTTTACCACAACACAAACACACACGCACACAAAAGATTTAAAAAGAAAAAAAAGAGGGAAAAAAGGGAGGAAAAGAAAAGGACAAGTTGGTTGATTATTAAAGATATTTACTTAAAGATACTCAAAACAAAGCATACAAACATTAAGTAAAAGATTTTTGCAATATTAGAAAAAAATTAAAATCAGTCTTTCCATATATTGAAACCAAAGGTTACTGAAAAGAAAAGAAATGATGAGAATGGTTAGGAAAAGAAGCCTTTTAAACACCAAAAACTTGATAAAAATTTGTACATCAAAAAAAAGAAAAAAAATGAAAAACAAAATCTTTGAAAGAAGATAATATACCTTTTAAACACCAATAACTTGAAAAAAAAATTGTACATCAACAAAAGGAAAAAAAATGAAAAAAAAAAATCTTTGAAAGAAGATACTATACCTAAAATGTAGATGGATTGGACTGATTGGTGTTCAAAACCTTTTACAAGACTCCCTAATTGAAACCCTAACCCGCATTTCCGAAATCATGACTAAAATAAATCATCCTCTGTAATGATCTAATAAAAGAATAGCAACAAGAATTATTTACGAAAAATACATAAGGATCATAGAAGTCATGATGTAATTCTAGTTTTAGAGAGCTTTTAAAGGTGAAAAAAATGCATTTAAATCATTTAATTTGTTTTCATTTTGCATTCTAGATGCAGAGATGCATATAGAAATTATTTATAAGTGGACGAATTCTTATTTTCAATGAAAATTACAAATTCCTATTTTCACATCAAGGTACACAAAGTATTATTAAAGACGATCTAGAATGTCGTTTCACATCATTGAAAATAATTTACCATTTGACCTATTTTTACCATCTCAATATAATTTAGACTAAATATTATTAAAAAATTAAATTATTTTTAATATTATAAAGCACGGGTGTATTTTGCTAATTATTCTTGATTTTGAAATATTTCAATTCATTGTCATTTAATTCGCTTTGATACATAATATAATTACTTATTCATGCATGTACCTACCAATTCGTCGTATTTGAGATACTACTCTTGATCAGACGCAGGTGCAGCTCCCCACCCTGAAGAGGTTGGGAGGGACAGGAGGACACCGAAGAGGTTCCTCCAGGATTAGAAGAATGGTCAGGCAATGGCCCTATGTAGTCCAGTCTACGAAGAACAACTGACTCATTCTTTTATGAGCGTAAATGGAGTGTGTGACTGACTCCTTTTTGTGTAGGTCACACCAATGAAATTAAAAGCTAGATGTGGATAACATTTTTGTAATAGAATGTAGGGTGATTTTGTAATCCATACATTAGTTTGAATCTGTAATTATGTTGTGTATAAACTTGACACTTAACTTTAAATAGGACTATTCGATGAAATGATACATAGTGGCTTATTATTGAAATGCTTCCGCTATTAAATGTGATTTGACAGGTTAGTGAGCTAGACTCACAAGTGGAACAGTGAAATTTTCTCCTTCGTAATGTTGCATTTGACTCTAGACAGGTATCATATTATGGGAGTGCGGGTGCTACATCTCGGAGATTACCCTAGGCCAGAGTAATTCGGGACTGGGATGTGACAAGTAGCTTCAACATTCTTTTTCAAATGGGGATATGTGTAACATTTCCGAGTCCATCTAGCTACCACCACAATTTTCTTGAATTCCCGAATTGACGTACCTACTTGATATTCTTCAGTTCCCAAATTGATGTTACCTGGAATATTTACTTGAATTCCGAGGTTGACGTTATCTCCTTTGATATCCCCTTGGACCATGGCATTGTTCCCTCCCGCACCATGCATGGTATTGCTCCCTCCTGCACCATGCATGGTATTGCTCCCTCCCGCACCATGCATGGTATTGCCCTGCAACATCAACCATAAAATGGTTCGGTAATTGCAATATGAATCCATGGTTAGTGTCTCTTTAGATAAATCTATTTAGAGTTTCCATATACCTCTTAAATTGATTTTAAATAATCCAAAGAGTCCAATTTAAAGAGAAGTTCCTATTATGGTTCTCTCTCTTTCAAACTTCTATAAAAAGTCTCCTTCCCAAAAAAAATTTCTCCTTAATCTCATAAAGTTTTAGAAATTTTGAATTTAAACTTAAAGTCAAATTCTCAAGATATTGATCAATAGGCGACCAAAATGAATACTTTGTATCAATTACAATTCAACTAAAATCATTTATTTAGACCACATCGATGTGGGCCCTACTTTTAGATTCACATTCATTTGTGTGACCCAAAGTTTCCAAATGCAATTTCTTAATTTGTGTGCCCCATCTAACCAATCCACTAATTCAAATTTAAACAAATAAAGGCTTGTAGATCTATAGATATATTTTTCTTATGGCTACTAGGTACTGAGTGAGAGTTCTTCCGCGGAATTTGTATGTGATCTTCTTCTCTATTCTTCTTTATTTATTTTATCTGTGTCATAGTTTTTATTGTTAAATTCTTATATTTTTATTAGCTTCATTATTTCGTCTCTCAATCATATATTTTGCTTCTAGGTAATGTCATTTCTTATCATATGAGAATATATCAAATGGTATGGATTCGTTCGGAAAAAGGCCTTTTCACATTTGGATTTTACCAAGGTTGGTATAATTGATAGTCTTGAATTATATAGATTTTCTATGTTGTCAATGGCCTTAGATAGTTGGTTCCTCTTGGTATTCCTTATTTTGTTCAATTTGCAACTATGGATAGATTTATTTTTTACTTTGCTTTTACCTTTCATTTTTCCAAGATATTATAGCCTTTCCATTCATTAAGATGATATTTTACCCCTTTTACATTTTTTCCAAAAATCAATAATATTGTGTTCTTTTCAAATTTTTGTTTTTTGATTTAATCTTATTTAGAAAATCCTAATATATTTTAAAGTGAAAGTATTATTTAATTTTAGTTTGCATGGATTTTGTGGGTGCCACTCGAGGGATTAATCTTATTGGGCTAAAGACATAATAATAATAATAATAATAATAATAATAATAATAATAATAATAATAATTCTCATATATCTCCCAAACCAATTGAATGGGCTCGCAAAATTCAATTATTTAGTTATATATCAATTGTCATTGTTGGCTCAAGCTTAGCATGGGTGTCATATTTTGCTTTCTCTTTGTTTATAAACTTCTCTCTAAATTTTACTCTTTCAGAAAAGATATGGTTTCATTTTAGATAATGTATTCTCTTTTGAGCTTACGATGCCATTGAATTTCACATAATCTCATTTCTTCAATAATCATAAAACAACCAGGGTATCATGTAATTGGAAAGTAATAAGATTTATATAACACGTGCTTACTAAAAAAAGAGTTTTAAGTAAAAATGTTGTTTATTTATTTATTTCTTATTTTTAGGTGAAAATATTCTTCTGATTTTCATAGACTTCCTTTTACTACCTTACAATCCCCACCCACCCACTCAAAAATTTTCATTTAGGATCTTGACATTCCATTTCTCAATTTCTTTACTTTGGGTAGAGATTCTAATTCTTTTATTCATGTAGAGCATTGTATCTTAATTTTTTATGTAGTTTTTTTTTTTATGGTATTGAGTACTAGCATTTTAAACTTTTAAATCTGAAGTTTCGTTCTTTAATAGTGTGGTGTGAGGATCATGTTATCACAATTTTGAAAATGACCACTTATATTTTTTAATATTTATTTCAAATTTGACATCTCAAAGTAATTCATACAACAAATATAAGTTTTTAATTATGAATTATATTGAACTCCAATTTCGTAGTTTTTTTTTTTTTTTCAATTTTTCAATTTTAAAAGACTGAGACGCTCAATTTGGTTGATTTTGCTTTTAGCATTGAAATTGATTGCTTGATTTTACATGGAATTATGTAATGTTGGATTCAGGTTTATATCGACTTAAAATCAGCCAAAAAACTTAAATATATAGCATGTCACACATTTTAATAGCGGAGCTATTTTAATTCATATAATGAAATATTATATAGATATATGTATATGTATATATATAAGACACATGGTGCGGTCTTATCAAATTCATTGGTTCAATCTTCTTTTGCTCTTTTTTTAAGGTGGGCTTGTAGTTGTTTTAGAAGAAACCACATATCTAATTTCTTTAAAGTTTTACACTTTTAAATTGTCTTCGTAACTTAAATAATAAAATTATAATATTATTATAAAAAAACAATACGATACATATCTTAATTTTATAATAATAATAATGACAATCCACAATAATACTATTTTTTTAATTTCAATATAATTTTATAGAATGCTTCACATATTTTATCTTTTTATCATTTTTTGAAAGTTTATAGATTTTTTTATTATATGAATTATATTGGCACGGGCATGTCTCACTAGTTTTAGTTATATATGTGTAGAATTAAAAGAGAAGCAAAAACAACACCCTAATGGCCCAATTCATCCATCCCATGAACCCCATTCAAGCTTTAAAAGGTCCAACTGCCCACAAATGTGCAGATAAGCAGCTGGGCCTATAGATGCATACATGGTGCCTAGCTCCTGTACTCCAAGTCCTTTTTTTTTTGGTAAAAAAAAATAAGCTGTGCTGCTTTGCACAGACCACTTTCGTGTTTCCTTCCTTCAGATTTTAGTTTCTTTCTATTTTTTTTTTATTTTTAAGAGTAAGTATACATATGTTAATGAAGGTCAAATCCACTGTACCAATGGAGGGAGCACCTCAACTAAATCACAAGACAGGAAGAAGGCCCAAAATAGAGGGAGAAGAAAGAAAGCCAAAAGGAAAACTATGAACCCACAAGACAAGTCGGCTATAACTAGGGCCTAGGGGAACTCTTTATGTTCAAGTTTTTTTGTTTTTTTGGAAGGTCTAGGAAGATCCGTGTAATTAGGATTTTATAGTATTTTTATGCTTTAAGATTTTGTATGTCTTATGTATGCTTTGTAATGGAGGATCATTTTCTGCTTTGGATATTTTCTCCTATTTTGAATAACTGGGCTCTATCCCAAAGATTCAACATCCTTTATTTTTTTGGTAAAAGATTCAACATCATTGTTAGTAGAATTAGCGATCATTGGTGAGAGCATGGATGGAAAACTCTCCGAGTCGACTCTTGACTCTCTCGAGTCATCTCATTTTGATGGAGAACCAAGTTAAATATAAGGAAGACTCCGCTGAGTCATCTCATCTTAATAAGTTATTTTTATTTTGAACTATTGGATTGATATATCTAATTTTGAACAATTAATGTTTATTTTTAAGTAATTATGCACGTGATTTGTAGTCAGTAACTCAAAATAATGATGTCTGGAATGTAATTTGAAAACTTTGTTTATTCTTTTACAATCAATATTTGGACTAACAAATTATGTAATATGCAATATTTTTTTCTTTTTTTTTCCCTTATTATAGTACTTTTCTTGCATATATAAATTTATTGATTTACATTGATTATCATGAATGAATGTAAATAAAAGTATATTTATATTTTTATAAGTAACAGATTCATTTTTAAATATTTTTAAAATTATTTTAAAAGAAACATGACTCTCCCGAGTCGGTTTTTTTTCCATTGGACGGGTCGAGTCCGAGTCATGAGTTTTCCAACTGAGGATTTTGAAATTCTCAAACACATGGATTTCTTTAATCCTCACTTGTATTTGGGCATTTAGAGCATGTATCTTTATTAGAATTTCTGACAATAATTTGTCATGTTGGGATTTTTAGACGTGATGTGACATCTTCTCTCCAGGCATTTACAAATGTCATGTTACTTCTCAAGCTTTTAAAATTCTTCCACCTAAAATGTGTCAAATGATACTTGAAATTTCAGAAATTCTAACCCTTTTGCTTTTTGGTGGAATGTTTGGATACATAAGGGAACATTCAGGAATTCCACCATGTTGAGAATTTCAAAATTCTCAAGACAGGGACTCTATAAATTCAAGTAAAGAAACAAGCCCTTAAAAGTTCCGTGAAAGGTTTTAGAATTATAAAAATCTCAAAGATCATTTGAGGCTTCTAAGGTGGTTGAAATTTTATCATTTTAATAAATAAACATGGCATTTGCGCTCGACTGCTTAACACATCATGTCATAGAATTAACGACAAACCAAGTTCCCCTCAGAAATCCCAATAAAAATCACAGGGTTGAGCAAGCATTTAAGATTTACTTAGAACTTTACATATATTTCTTTCCAATTGAATGACTGCCGAGTAGATGTACTCAAATTATGCTTTTGTTCGATTAGCATGGCCCCACTTGCAAGTAAAGTAAGAGGATGCTTCTCTCTCGACCAAATAAAAAAGATGTCCCACGCGTCTTTCACCCCTTCCCAACGGTGGTCGTTCAAATTCAATTTGGTGGTTTCAAGATGTCTCACATGTCTTGGTTCTTTTAGGGCCTGTTTGGTAATTTACTTTTAAAATAAAGTGGAGTGAAGTGAAATGAAAAGAATGAATAAAATATAAGTGAGTTATAATGGTATTTTATTTTTAGTTGTTTGGGCTAGAATATTTGACTTTTTGTATGAGGAAATAGAGTTTTTTTGTCTTTTAGTGAGTAAATGTAGTTGTTTTTTGACTTTTTTTTGGAAAAGATGAAGGGAGTTTTGGTAAAAAGTGCTTTTGATGGGATGTTAAAATGTTTAACTTGACTTGACTTCACTTGACTATATTAGTAAAATTACCAAACGGGCCAAGTCTTTGGTTTCCAAGCCACATTGTTTTGACCCGTATAACTAGGAAGGAACATAAGCAATAGGCCTATGCCCACCGTTTGCCATAATAAAATATAATTATAACTGTAAACAGAAATATTTAAATAAGTTATAAATAAATATTAACATATAAGTCATAATAAAAATGTAATTAAAATTTAGAGGAATTTACCCAAAAAAACAACATAGATGAGCGCTATACTGGTAAGGGCCCAATAAACTCTTATAAACGAAAGGGGTACCTTAGGCTCCTCCCGTCCCTTTTTTTTTTTTGGGGATTGTCGTATCTACTAAAGTGCAACATGCCATTTTTCCTTTGCCTATCGACAAATGACCATCCATGCATTCCCCCTTTCCCTTTTCCCTTGTCGTTGTCGAGCACCCCCTCCTCAATGGTCGTAGCCAGAGGTCCCATGTAGCTTTTGGTGCCATTTTTTCAAAAGGTGGTTCACATGGAGGTACGTCTCTCTCTCTCTCACATGATGGGTTGTGGGCTATGAGATCTGGGTTGTTCTTATTTTTGCTGTTTTCATTTTAATGTCCTAACATTTTTGAGGAGTCATGCTATGTTTTGTATTCTCTTCGTTTGATGATGGATTGTTTATTCTTACTTTTTCAATTTTAGCTAGTTACAATAACAACATCAGTTTAGGGTTTAGGTTATGTAAATGGATCTCAGTACTACTATTTTCTAGTTGGGTTTTGCAATACTTTATGGGATTTGTGTTTTTATTTTCATGAAGGAATTGTGTTATGTTTTGTGGGTTTTGTGATATACACAATGTCACACCCCGAACCCACTCAATCTTGTTTATTCCTAATTAATTATGTTTTATATAAATTAAATATACTTAATTTATATAAATTAAATATACTTAGATCCTAATTAAGTTATTTAGCGCAAATTAGTCTTATATCAGTCTTTGGATTAGACCTTGAGTCTTGGGCACGTAGTTCAAACTCGATCCAACTCATTTAGGCAAAGCTGGAGACTTTTTCATAATTTCGAGTTTCTTATTTTGCATCGTATGCACATCATCTTGGCGTCATCACATGTATCTCGTCTAGCCGGTCAACTTTTATTGAACATTTCCTCATCAGACCTCAAACTAATCAATTAGGCGCTGATTTGACTCAAAGTGTAAATATGACAATGGAGGAGAGGACCTTATAAACTGTGAAACAACATCACTCAAAACAGCCACCCATTTCATTCGTTCTGTTCATGTTTCAGTTTATGTGGGCTGCTGAAAGGGAAACTCAAGCTCATTCCTTCTTCGTTTTCTCCTTCTCTCTTCACCATCATTCAAGAAAGAACTTGCATGTGAAGGAAAAGGCGGACTTTAGCTTTCTCATTCCAATTACCAGCCTTTCAACTCCATAAAACCTAAAGAACCCTCTTCCTAACTCTTCTAATTGCTAGATCAGGTGAGGAACTATTCTCTTCTTCACTTTGAATAGTTAATTGATGTCAAAGGACTCACCCATTGTGCATGCATTCATTTTGATAGTTCTTTGGTATTATCTTCTCAATAGGGTTTGTGGAATTTGGGGCTTTTTACTTGTTTTGACTCAAGAGGGAGAGTAAGTGAGAAAAGCTTGGTAAAGGCAAGTATAAGCAATATTCTTCAATGCATGTTGTTTTATGTTGATTCTTAAATTGAAATCCAGTCTACCTGTTGATATTTCCTCTCATATGTGAATAGATTGAGTTTGGAATAGGATTAATTTACTTGGTTCTTAAATTACTTATTAGAATGCAATTTATATGACTGATTATTGCTGTTAAATAGAAGAAAGGGATCTCACTGTAGGAAGGAGTTGGAAAGTCTAATATGGATGTAACTTTGATTCAGAAATTCCAAAAGCCAAGAATGGTTCCAGGTCTCGAAATGCAGAAATTGAGTGTTCGCTCGAGCGAAGTGAACCATCGCCCGAGCGGACAACTCTTTGGAATTCAGAGAAAATAGCATTCTGAAACCTCCGCTCGAGCGCTTAGTTCTTCGCTCGAGCGGACTGGCCTCTGTGAAGCCTCCACTCGAGCGGTTGGTCATCCGCTCGAGCGAACTTGACTACTGTGTCAGGGACACTTTACCACCTACAATTAAAAGGAAAAATTTATCCTAACACCAATGTGAGACCTCCATGACTATCTTGCGGATAATCATGGTACACTGGCAAAACCAATAGGATTATTAGGATTGGTAGACCATGTAGGACCTTAGAAGGGAACCTTAACTAATTCCTTATATGTCCGAATGGATAGATATAGCTCATGAATGTTATTCCTGGGTGTTGAATTGGGAAGTACAATGTACCTTTGTTACCGTAACACCTAAGATGAATAACAAAACATTAAACTTCCTAAAACTATACCGAATGGAATGATGAGTGACTATTGATATTTAGATTAGTTTGGCTAGTAACAACCTTGATTCTTTAAATTTCCCTGCATGATCATTTTGTTATTATATTTGTGACTTCAAACACTAAGTGAGTGTTCATAAGCATAATTGAATCTATCTTGTATTTCAACTTTACATTGCAAATTATGTTAATTGAGTGAGCCTTGAGTAGATCTATGAGTGTACTTGAATGAAGTGAATTGTTTTGTGTGAAGTGATTAGTGTGTCTACTCAAGTTCAGTGTATCATTGATTCAAATGAGTCGGTATTACTTAGCTTCGACCGGACGATACCCGACGGGGTGACTCTTGGTTTAGATTGTGAACGTCTCTGTGCAGTAGACAGTCTGGAGCACTGAAACTCCAGAACCGGATAGCCATTTGAACTTTTGGCCGGGTCACTGGTGGCATTCCAAAATGTGTGCCCTCAATTAGGGGATTTAGCTAATGTGGTTACCAACTAGATTGTACATGGTTTTCATTTATCATTGATTCGTCAAGCATTATTAACTCGACCGCACAATTGCCTAGTATATTGTCATATGAATTATTTTAATCCACTGTCATTAATTCTGAAATTGATATAACAGGTGGAATAAATTATTGCTTATACTTAGTTGAATTGTTGTATTCATTCGTTATTTTTGGTGTTACAAACGCATATCCCAATCCCGGTCTTGAGGAGACTGCAGAGGGAGAGGAGGAGGCCGTTGAGGTACCTCCAGGCATAGAGGAATGGACGGCTGAGGGAGCTGTCTAGCTTATGTCACTAGAGAGCGTCTCATCTTTCGCAAATACTATACTTTTGGCTTATAGAATACTTTTGTGTAGATGAACAAACTATACTTACTTTTGGTATTGATGTATATAAATATTTTTGTATTATTGAGGTAGAGTATGTTTTTAATCTCTACATCTTACTAGTAAATGAAATCATCTTTTAATTAATGAACTTGAATGTATGGATAGCTCATGATATGATACCTTTACATGTTTTGAACTAATGCTTCCGCTGATAAATGTATAAAGACAGGTGTCTGTGAGCATGTCTCACACGTGCAAAGTGGATTTTCTCCTTCGTGACTCACACTCGTCCCGAAACAGGTGTAATGTACACCGGAATACGCGTGTCACACATTGGGAATTACCCTTGGTCAGGTAATTTCGGGACCGGGATGTGACACAGCGAAATGAGGTTATTCTTATTTTACCTGTTTTAACCCCATTGCTTTCCAAGGAATCGTGTTATGGCTTTTGAATATACTCTGGGATTTGGGTTGTTCCAGTTTTGGCTGCTTCTGCTTGGATCTTCTCTACATTTTATGAATCATGTTATTTTTGTGGGTTTTATTGTTTTGTTGAGTTCCTTCTTTCTTATTTTTTTGACTTCAAGGCAAATAACATCGTATAACTCTCTCACAATTGTATGTAGGTGATGGTGAGATATATGTTGTGGGCGTGTTGATTTTAGATCACTGAGATTTGCACTCATGTTTTAGGGTATATAATGCAATATAAAAGTTGTTCAATATATGTACCAACCTCTTAATGTAGTCCAACCACCACTGTGATGGAGCAATCTAAAAGGGAATTCGCCAGAGCAGCAGGAAAGAGACAAAACACGATAAAGGGAAAAAAAAAAAAAAAGCTGACTTGTACGGGATATAAGGCAGTTTCGCATGAGGGTTAATATCAACCATATAGCAAAACAACAAAAAAAGGCAGAAAAGCAACGAGAGTTCCTTTTCTGTTTAAAAGAGTTTACTAGGTTCATTCCTGTGTAGCGCCCTTCTTTAGGGTTTTTTCTGTAAATTCTTCTAAAATTTAACTTCAAGATTTAAAGTTTGAAAGGAAAAAATAAGTAGAATTATCTAATGCATGATCTTGTAAGAATGACTCAATTACATAGAATAACAAGTCAAAGAAAATGGAAAAGTTAGAGAATAATTATGAATAATCTAACATGTGATGAAGAAGGAAACATATAAAAGAATAATTAATTTGAATAGTTGATGGTACGAAAAGTGAGTTTATTTATAAAAAATATTCATGCTTGGAAGAATATATCTATTATTTGGTCCAACGTCTTAAATTTACTGTATTTCATTGCTTCTTTGATTCTGCGTATTTATTATTTAGATAAATTAGTAAATGTAAATGATAATATTTTTTCTTGATAAACATGGAAACTCATGAAAGAAGTTATAGGGATCTGATAGATTTTAGAAAAATATTAAAGCAAAGGGTAGAGATTTTAAGACCTTGATTATTTCTCTTTAATTTTTTTTTTTAAATTGGTTTTAACTTGAAAACGACATTGCGTCATTACCAAATATTTCAAGGGTCATTTGATAGGAAGGAGATATTGGGCTTGAGAGCAACATAGGTTTTGAACGGTTGAGATTGACCAGCTTAAAGGTGACAGATACCATTTGCATGTTGAAGGGCTGAGATGTAAAGGATCACTAGAAAGGACAATTAGTTCCTACATGCGAACCACATGTAAAGCTCTCCTCTGCGAGGGGCCACTAGGGGCAACCTTTGATACCATATGCAGCTAATTTCACACTCTTATCCAATATGCATGATTTAGCACCATATCCGATTTCACTCTTTGGCCTATTCACAACCGTTGGATCAAACTTCAAAAAATTCTATGGCTAAAAGACCATTAAAATTTAAGGGTCTTAAAAGAAAGGGCTAGAATGATTTGAGGATGCTGATCTTTTGCTTTACAACCCGGGACCTTTCTATTTCTCCCACTCTCTTCCATAGGAATCCATTCGAACGGGCCCTACGGTATGGGCCACGGTATGCCATCTGCTTGAAGATGAAGATCTTTCAAAAAATTCATCTTAAAAAAAAAAAATCTGATCTTTCAAAACAAAAAAAAAAAAAGATTTTTTTCCACCATAGAACATGTGGTGTCGCTACAAGATATGATTTTTTCTCCCATTCGGCCACAATATATTTTTTTTTCCACCAGAGAACATGATTTTTAGTTTTCCTTTTCTCTTGGCAAGGGGTGTTTTTTTTTTTTTTAATCTTTCTTGTTTGAGGGAGAGGAGGACTCTTGTAATTAAGGTTTTATTATATATTATGGACTCTTTAAATGATTTCATCTTTCTCCTAGAGATTGAAGACATTCGACAGTGGATTGAATAAACACAGACATTAATTCATTATGATCATCAAGAACTAAAAGAGATCAACTGCCTTTTCCCCTTGTTTTGGAGTGAATCTTTCTTTTCTTTTATTTTTTTTATTTTTATTTATTTATTTTTTTGTGTTCTTTCTTGTTTTGGTATGCAACCAAGGAGCACCCGACTGCAACCCATCGCTGTAGGTGAGATTTTATGTTTAGTTGAAGATTTTGAAGTTTTGGTTTTGATAGGGCAGCAATTTAACAATAACAAAATGAAAACAAATGAAAGAAAAGGCAGAAGTTCTCACATCATAATAAGTAATGACACAAATTGTATCCACGATTGAGATGATCATCGTTAAGAAAAGCAAGAAGTTCTCAACATTAATTCATGATGATCATCGATGAGAGATCTGTCTTTCTCCTTATTTTGGAGTAAAATTCTTTTTGTTTTTTTATTTTACCCAAGTAAGGACTTGGGACCATTAGAAGCTCCAATTATGAGGGAGGGAGATCAAACTCTGGGCAATCAGGTGAGATGCGAGATGGATAACCAACTAGGCAACCCCTCTGGTATGGGTGAATTTTTTCTGTTTAATCCAAGATTTTGAAATTTTGAGTTGCAGTAGGGCAACTTAAGAGGGTAAACTAGTATTGAAGGAAAAAAAATTCTTAATCCTTTCAAAAGAAAAGTATGAGTTCTCACAATTTAACAATAACAAAAGGAAAAAAAATGAAAGAAAAGCCAGAAGTTCTCACATCATAATAAGCAATGACATAAATTGTATCCAGGGTTGAGATCATAGCATACCTGATGATTGGCCATCGGAAGATTGAACAAGAGATAAAGACTAGAGATTCTTCAACTAATGGGTGGTGATTTCTTGATCTTGTGTTGTGCGTTATACAAGGACACTGATATTGCTCATATAGCTAGAGGTCAACGCAAGTCTTGGGTCAATGCAAGTCTTGGACGGTTGAGATTGACTGGCTTAAAGGTCACAGTGACCACTGAAATCTTGAAGGGCTGAGATGTATGACAAGTTGCTCCAACGAGCTGTCGGCCAATTATATGATACATTACCCTTTTTTTTTTTTGATAAAAGGTGGAAGTGGGGTCCACTCCGTACTCCATAATGCAAGGGGAAAAAACAGGGAAAATGAATTAAAGTAGGAGAAAGAACCTTTATCTTTTTAGAAAAAATAAAATAAAATAAAATCATGCTTATAAATGGACCGGTTCATTTTAGGTGGTGCCCACTTGTAGCTAACCCAGGCACCTTCCTTTCTGAAAAACGAATCTATCCTTGGACATAGCTAATGTTATAGAATTTGATAGTGTGTGTGAGAGGGTGTTTGAGTTGTATACGAGAGGGAAAAGAAGAAGTTCATGTACTTTATACCACAAAATGGTTAAAAATGAATATCAAAGATAAAATTAAAAAATAAAGCATTAAATAATCTTTCATTTTATTAAAGTAGAGGAAGATGGTAAATGAAGAACTAAGGAGATAGCTAGTTACTCGTTTCTCATTTATTTTCCTTCGATTCTATTTTCATCAAAAGCAAAGCTATTTAATACTCATTTTTTGAAATAAACTTATGATTTTCTTACTTTTTTTTAACTCCTAATGGCATAAATATTTTGCATTTGATTTTTATATATTTTAATATAAACAAATAGGACCTT